>BPTQ01000002.1:219110330-219172508 GCA_019973895.1 Chrysanthemum seticuspe | reverse complement strand
TTTGCATTATGGCTATTGGTGATGATAATATTGGTGGCTCCTCCACTGAGAAAAGCTTATCCTTTGGTGATGCTTTGTATTTACACCCTAACAATACCAATGGTACTCCCATTATTTCTATTAAACTCACTGGAACTGAAAATTATAAAATATGGAATATGGCCATGACCTTTGCTTTAAGGAACGATAATAAGTTAGGGTTTATTGATGGTACTTGCATAAGAAATGATTCGAACCCTAGTCTTGCTAATCAATGGGATACTTGTAACTCTGTTGTGGTTACTTGGATTCTTAACTCTCTCAGCCCTGAACTATTTGCTGGTGCTATCTATGCTAAAACTGCTTATGAAATGTGGAATGATCTTAAAGATACTTATGATAAGGTTGATGGTTCAGCTATTTTTAATTTGCATAAAAATATAAACTCTCTTAGTCAAAGTGGGTCCTCTCTTGCTGATTATTATAACAACCTTAACTCTTTATGGAAACAATTTGATTGTATGATTAGCTTGCCTCCCTGCACTTGTGAAGCTGCAAAACATTTTGAAAAATACAATCAGCTAATCAAGTTAATGCAATTTCTTATGGGTCTTGATGACTCCTATGTCCCCATCAGAAGCAATATTTTAACCAGAGATCCTTTACCTAATGTCAAAACTGCTTTCTCTGTTGTCTCTGGAGAAGAATCTCACAGAAATGTTTCATCTGGGAATAGCTCTGCTAAACCCAATGCTACAGCCTTTGCTGCAAAAACTTCTGATGGTGGAAAATTTTTTGATAACAAAAAAGGTTTTAACAACAAAGGTTCTGGTTTTAATACTAGTAACAGCTCAAATAGCAGATGACCAAACATGAATCTCAAATGTACTAATTGCAAAAAACCTGGTCACACTGTTGATAGATGTTATGATCTTGTTGGTTACCCTGCTGGATATGTTAAAAGGAATTTTAATGGTAAACCTTTCAGCAGTAACAATGTTTCTGCTGAAACTAATCATATCACTGATAATAATGCTAGCAACTCTCCTGTTTCCTTGTCTAATGAACAGCTCTCCAGACTTATGAGTCTTCTCAATGACAACAATGTGTCATCTGCTAATGCCAACTTGGCAGGTAAAAATTTTTCAGGAACCTTCTTTAATGGCAGTGTCAAGTTTAATGTAAACTTCAACAAATTTTTTAACAACAACACAAAATCCTCATCTGGAAACATCAGTCTTGGTTGGATTGTTGACTCTGGTGCAAATCAGCACATGACTGTGTCTGAAAATTTTTTAATCAATGTTGTTAACATTTCAAATCTTGGCTTAACTGTTGGACATCCCAACGGTACTCAGGCCTTAATTACTAAAATTGGTGATTTAAAGGTCAATAATGACCTAACTCTTTTTGATGTTCTAGTTGTTCCTGAGTACAATGTTAGTCTGCTGTCTGTTCATAAAATTGCTAGAGACAATAAGATGTTTATTGGGTTTAATGAATCTAATTACTATATACAGGATTTACATCAAAAAATGATTGTGGGGATTGGTAAACAATACAATGGGTTATATATGTTTGATATTGATTCTACATGTAAGATTATTTCTAATAACTGCATATCTGTTTGTCATGTTTCTAGAAATCTATGGCATCAAAGACTTGGTCATCCCTCTGACCAAGTCCTACACATACTTAAACCCACTCTTAAATTTGATAGTACATCTGAAACTGATCATCTCTGTGATACTTGTAATAAAGCTAAACAAACCAGGGAACCATTCTCTCTAAGTGAACATAAATCAACTAAAATTGGTCAACTTGTTCATCTTGATGTATGGGGACCATATAAAGTCACTAGCAGAGATGGTTACAAATATTTTTTAACCATAGTTGATGACTATTCCAGGGCAGTGTGAGTTTATATGCTTAAGGGGGAGGATGATGTTTATGTTTCCATTGTTAACTTTACTCATATGCTATCAAATCAATTTGAACACAATGTTAAGATTTTTAGAAGTGATAATGGGACAGAATTTGTCAATAATAAACTTCAACACTTTTTCTATGAAAAAGGAATTTTACATCAAACCTCTTGTGTTTATACACCACAACAAAATGGTATTGCAGAAAGGAAACATAGGCATCTCCTTAATGTAGCTAGATCCCTTATGTTTCAGGGGGAATTACCTCTATATCTTTGGCCTAAATGTGTTCTAACTGCTACCTATGTCATAAACAGGTTACCCTCTTCAGTTCTGTCTGGCAAGTCCCCCTTCTTCCTTGTGTATGGGCATGACCCTTCACTCTCTCTCCTTAGAGTCTTTGGCTGCTTATGTTATGCCACCATTCTCAACATCTCTGATAAATTTGGTAGTAGGTCTGAAAAAAGTGTCCTTATTGGTTACTCAAATGAGAAAAAAGGCTATAAACTCTTGAGCCTAGAAACAAAAAATATCTTTTACTCCAGAGATGTCAAATTTTATGAAACTGTTTTTCCCTTCAAAATGAAAAATACCTTGTCAAAACCTTTTGTTGAAACTTTTGTACCAAAAGACTTAAATCACAAAAATTTCTTTGACTCACAAATAAGTCCCAATGATGAAGGGAGAGTGACATCCTATGATGATGGTACAGTGGTAAGTCATCCTATTAGGATTGACGAACCGGTTGCAACATCTATAGATGATAATACACACCCTGAGGGCACCATATCACATGAATCACATCCTGCTAATGCATCTTCTGATTCTACTGATACAACACCTGATTCTGCTGAACAAGAAAGAGGCTTGCCAGCCACTACTGCTAGAAGGTCAACCAGAGTCTCTAAGTTGCCCAGTAATCTTAACGAATTTATTGTAGAAGGAAAAGTCAAATATGGTGTTGAAAAGGTTGTTAATTACTCTAATCTTAACAAAGATAATTACTACTTTGCATCTAGTCTTACTAAAAGTATTGAACCTACCTGTTATGAAGAAGCTATCCTTGATAGTAATTGGGTTGATGCTATGAACTCTGAAATTGAGGCTTTAAATGAAAACCATGCTTGGGATATAACTGATCTACCTCCTAACAGAACTCCTATTGGCTACAAATGGATCTTTAAAATCAAATATAAAGCCAATGGTGAAGTTGATAGATACAAGGCTAGATTAGTTGTTAAAGGCTATAACCAAAGGGAAGGAATAGACTATGATGAAACTTTTTCTCCTGTTGTGAAAATGTCTACTGTTAGATGTCTTATTGCCTTAGCTGTAAAAAACAAATGGCTTCTTTTTCAACTTGATGTTAACAATGCTTTCCTGTATGGAGATCTTGATGAGGATATCTATATGACCATCCCCAAGGGGTTCTGTAATGAGAACAATAAGAATAAAGTTTGTAAACTTGTCAAGTCTCTATATGGCCTAAAACAAGCTCCCAGGAAATGGAATGAAAAACTTGTCAGTGTTTTAAAAGAAAATAACTTTGTTCAATCTGTTAATGATCACTCTTTGTTCACCAAAACAGAGAATAACAAGTTTATTGCTCTGCTTGTTTATGTGGATGATATTGTCCTTACTGGAAACTGCATTGATGAGATAAACCTATTCAAAGAGTTTCTAAAATCAAAATTTCATATTAAAGACTTGGGAAATTTAAAATATTTTCTTGGCATTGAGGTTCTAAAAACTGGGAATGACATTTGTCTCTCCCAAAGAAAATATTGTCTAGAACTCCTCAAAGAATTTGGCCTTCTTGGGTGCAAACCTGTGTCCACTCCTATGGAACCCAACTCTGTCCTTCCATACATTCCCACTGCTGATGATCCATTACTTGTCAACATCACTGGTTATCAGAAGTTACTTGGGAAACTTATCTATCTCACCCATACAAGACCTGACATCTCATACTCAGTTCATTGTCTGGCACAATATATGCATTCTCCCTTGAAATCTCATCTGGAATGTGCCCTCAATGTTCTAAGATATCTAAAAGGAGCTCCAGGAAAAGGTCTAAGGTACAATTTCAGCAACTCTGAAAATCATCTTGAAGGATATAGTGATGCTGATTGGGCCAAATGCAAGAAAACCAGAAAATCTGTCACAGGGTATTGTGTTTTCTTTAATGATTGTCTGATCTCATGGAAAAGTAAAAAACAAAACACTCTTTCAAAATCTTCCACAGAAGCAGAGTATAGATCTATGTCTACTGCTGCCTGTGAAATCATTTGGATTCAAAAAATCTTAAAGGATCTAAAAGTTGATATTAATCTCCCTGTTAATCTTTTTTGTGATAACAAATCTGCTTTACAACTTGCTGTTAACCCTGTTTTCCATGAAAGATCAAAACACTTTGAAATTGATGTTCACTTCATCAGGGAAAAAATTGCTAGAGGTGTTATAAGTGCAAAAAAAGATTGGCTCTTCAAACCAAACTGCTGACATACTCACTAAAAACCTCCCTGTCTATCAGCATAAATTTTTGTGTGAAAAATTGATATTGTTTGATATGTTTGCACATCAGATTAAGGGGGAATGTTAAATTTTTGGGTATCAATCTGTGGCAAACATATCATTCTATCAATTGCTAATGGCTTTCAAGTTATGTTCATTGCAGAGATTCTACAGTGGTTAATCATGGACAAAGAATAAAAGGTTTAAAGTTCCAAGATGCTCGTTTCTGCTGAAGCTATTCTCATTTCTGCTGATGAGACATTTATAGCCGTTAGAGGGGTCTTAGTGTAACTTAATCTCCTATTTAATAAGTCCCTTAATCTAGGGTTACAAACACTTGAGTGTGCAGTCATTGTCTCACACTCTTCTCTTCTTTCTGATCATTTCATTGATCTTGTCTTGTCTTTGTACTTACATGATTATTGTCTCATTGACATTAATCTAATCTTGTACTACGTAATATTTTGGATACTATTGTAAACTTAATCTAAGCTGACTATTGTGGCTTAGGTTTGAATAAAGGTTCTATTGTTCATCTTGCGTTGCTTATACTTTCGTACAATTTGGTTTAAAGAAGTACCATAACTGTCTGCAATTGGTTTAGGTGACTCACATGACTTCATGTAAACCAGAATGTCATCAAAGAAGGCCGGAACAAATTTTATCAAATATCTCCTAATATATGGAATATATTCATCGAAATTATAAATGTTGCAGGGGCATTTGTTAAGCCAAAATGCATAACTACAAACTCATAGAGTCCATCATGTGTCCTAAAGGCAGTCTTAGCTATATCAACATATCCTAACTTGATGATAAGCACTCCTTTAATCCAACTTAGAGATATTATAAGCACCCTGTAATTCATCTACTAACTCTTCAACTACAGGAATAGGGAATCGATTTTTGACTCAGTTGTGGTTCAATTTTCTATAATCAACACAAAATCTCCAACTACCATCTCTCTTTTTAACTAGAACCACTGGAGATGCATATTCACTCTGACCTTGGCCTTATAACCCCGTTATCAAGCATTTCCAAAACCAAGTCCTCTATAATAGATTTCTGAAGAGAAGCGTACGTCTAGGCTTTCAGATTGACAGGATCTTGACCTTCTTTAATAGTAATTCCATGGGGTTCAGTATTCTCTTTGGAGGTAACTGAGTGGAATCAGAGAATATATAACTGTAAGATTCCCACAGGTTTTGCAGCTGCTATATATACTGCAAGTTGTTACCCTGAAGTCTAAGCAGTGACCACTTGTTTTGTCATAAGAGTGACAGACTAGTTTCAAAACATTTGAAGGCTTGGATCAAATTAATGAGAAAGTGTTGTTCAAAGAAATGTGTTCCTTGGGGAAACCGAGTGCAATAACGCCTCAAGAAACAAAACTGGTGCAAGTGAGAGTACAACTTTTAAACATAAAACTTTAGTATGAGATTTCACTTTCATTTCATAAGGTGTGTGATTAAGCAATGGTGTATTCTACATTCTAAATTTCTAATCCTCATTATTTGATTTTACTAATTACAAAATTATAACAATCACACTAACTAATTCTCTCTTCTCATATATTCTATTTAATTTGTTTTGTCAAATGTAATTACCATGTACTTAAATAAGATTAGTACCATTATTAGGCACGAATTCTAGTGGGGTAACCCACATGGAATCTTCTTGTCAAAGACAGTTTATGTCATTGCAAACACAACATCCAGCAATTACTATGAAAACAATTGACAGAGATGTTAGCATTTTACTTTTGAAGGATCAAGAGATAATAGTGAACCCGCATTCCCCTTACAAAACTGATCGAGGAGAAGAGAATTAAAGATGGTTTAACCACTTGTTTAAACATTCTCAATAAAAACCATATTTATATATTGTTAACACAATCAAAAAATCATTTATAAAATAGAAATAAAAAACAACCAAGTAACATTTCAATTAAATGCAAGTTCCTCACAACGTCGACAAGAGACCATAAGATTACCGAGACATAGATTCACACAGCAATGCTTTGTCAAACTAGGAACTTAATAGTGAAGCCAAGCCGAAACATATCCCTGAGAAAAGAAACCAGTAAGTGTATATTAAGTTATAATTCAAGGAGATAACATGAAGTGAAAACATAAAACTAGGCACTTAGCAAAACTAACTTATAAGCATTTGGTAACGTGGCTAAAACTATAAAGCTAAAACAAAAAACTTCTTCATTTACCATTAAGGTGAACAAATATTATATTTCTAGAAGAGGAAAATAAAGCGACCTACTGGCTCGTGAATATTAATAGACTTCCATGCCACGATGTTAATAACACTTTGCTAGTAATAAAAAGAAGTGATACATAAACGGACAAGGTTTTCCCAGGAGGGTGAGACTTTTTTTTTACTCATATGTACATGGCATCAGCGGGTTAATCCCGAGACCGTTTCGACTCTTCCCTAGCCACCCCCAAATGTACACTTAGTGAGGTTTGAACTATTGACCTCTTGTGAGGAATAGGACCTTACCACCAGGTTATTTTATAGTGCACATCCAATATCATTGGTACTAAGTTGAGGTTTCTAGCTATATATAGAAATCATGATATACATAACTAAGAAATCAGCAAGTCTATTGACTACAAAGTATGTATTAGAAAGATAAATGATATTTGTTCCTATGTGTGAAAAACACGTATTTCCACACATATGATACGTTTATATGAGTAGGAGGATGAGTATGAATAAAATATAGGAGGATATAACAACGCTCATTAAACAAAGGACGGTCAAATAATAACAAATACATTCGCACCCATCTTACCATTCTTCTTTCTATTCTCCATCCGCCTCTTTCTCTTGACTATGATATGTGAAAAAACAAAAGACCTTGAAATAACATTATAATTAGAAACCACTTTAGCACTCCTCTTGATATTCTTTGTGTGCTTTTTCTTGGGTTTTCCGTTTAGATGGGGAGAAACAAGGCTGGGCACAAATATACGTGAAGCAACAAATTTCCCGGTCTTGGAAACACATTTACCATCTTGATCAGCAATAAAGTAGCAATTGTTGCGTGGATAGTAAGACTTGAGCGTGTGTGCAATATCATACTTCATCTCACAACCATACGACATTAGTTCCCAAGATTGTTTATCATTGTAGGTTTTCATTACCCATCTATGGTGTGGGAGATAGTTACGAAATATGCATAGACATTCTTTAGCAACCCCTAGAATGTTAAGATTATCACATACATACTGTGAGTCATCTGGTTGGGGGATTTCTTTGAATTCCTCTCGAGATAAATCAAAAGAAAGTATCACTATCTTCTTAGTGTTACAATCCTTCATAAACCAATGAAGGGCTCCATTCCATAAGATACCAACACGACTAATAATTTTATACTTGGCAAATCTAATAGCTTTCCAAGTATTTGATTTCAGCGTGAGCACTTGAAAAAGTGTCCCGGCCTTATCCCACCTGATCCCCATAACAACCTTGTAATCATCCGTGAGTGAATCATAACCAAAGCCCCAACATAACAGCAACCTGTTTAAGCTAAGGTTGGGTATTTGAGGGGGACTTTGCAGTTTTTTAACCTCATTAGTTATAGGATTTGTTACTAAAACGTGAGCGCTAAAGATAGACATAGAGATGCATATAAGACCATTGGAAGAACCAACAATATACCAATCATAGCATAAATACTCATTATCATTAAGTACTTTTCGATCATTGACAGTAATCCTATCTTGTGGCATAATGATTCTTCTATGTCCAAGTTCATCGTTATTGTGATCTTTGTTGCATGTATAATCTAGATGATTTTTAACAAAACGAGAGCTAGAGATAAAAGAAAGCCATGACTTACAAACACTTTTGCATCGAATGAGATCTTCAGCATCCAATCTTACAAGTATATCTTCAACCAAATCTATCAAAAGCTCCGACATAACCGATTAAAAGAGTTGGAGGATACATGCATAGGTTAAGCATCGAGCTTTCACATATAATATATCTTTTAAGCCCATCGCTTTAATCCGGAGTGCAAAGTATGAGAAACTAAATAAGTCCCTCAAGTATGAGAAAGGTGTGGAGAAGTCCCTCAATACTTGAGCCGTAACAAAGTGAAATAGGTAGACATGCTTACTTTTACCACTCTTGAGTAAGTAAAATTTCCAAACTCTCAAACAACTTATTATGTAACTATTGGATTTCGTTACACTTCAACACTATTACAACTTATTATCTACTTCTGATCCGTCTCTGTGACGGATATGGGATATTGGTAATTTATTTTAAATTTTTTACTTTTTATAATAGCTAGTTAGGTACAAAAGACCATGAAGATAGCCAAGTTGGCGTGTTCTAAAATAGTTTAGCAGTTGTCTCAACCTGATCACCAAAACATTTTTGTGCGTGGAATGTTTATTGGTGTAACTTGCCTAGAACACATTTCAAACGAGACATTGTTCTATATGTGTAAGGAAATTGTGTATTAATAACAAAAAATTAAAGTGGATACGGCTATAAGCATAAGACATACTCTTAACATGTTCGTCTATCTTCATGTACAACAACTAAAACAATAAGTTGTACAACAACTGCAATTTAAAATAAGCCACAAAATGTGAGTTTATGAACTATAATCCCAAAACCAAATAAGTCATGAGCCGACTATCTATAGTATAAACCAAAAAGTTTTAAAATAAACCACAAAAAATAAACTCATGAAATATAAGGTCAAAACCAAAAAGTCATACACAAAGACCCGGTTATCCCTTTATTTTACATCCACACTCCCTGTCCTGCAAGATTTGACCAGAAAAGTCAAAGACTCCGACAAACGGCGGAGATCAGTTGACAAAGGAAGTGGGGAGTGGTTTAGATCATAATTTAGAGGTTACCATCTTCATCTTCATCTTATTATTGTTCCTAGTATAGATAGATGATGTTACAAAATAAACAATTGTATCTGATCTCCCTTGTCTTTTTTAGGGCTTTATAAAACAGCTTTATTTAACTTGTACTATTTTCATACTTAATTGCTTTTGTACAATGTTATTATATGTTTGTTTTTCAGTGTGATTGATAGTTGTAATGGGATCAGCATTGCTAGGATACTTGAATCACCTTTTTGCCAAACTCTTGAATCCAGATTTTGTAAGATTTTTAAAAGAGATAAAATGACGCGGGATACCCCGTACATTTGAGTCAAAGGCTCGCCCATTTTTATCAGGATATAAACCCAAATGGGAGAAGTTTGATTAGTAGTAATTTATTAGATGAACCCCAATTACGTAAAACCCTACGGAAACTTATAACTAGGATGCTAGCTAGTCATATCTGAACAAAATTAAACCTCAAAACTATTTCCTAATACGGGTACTACTTGATTTATGGATTTACTTATCTGATATGACATGCTTTTAAACGCAAATAAGATCAAGTAATGTCTGAATTTGTAGTAGCAATGAAATTATTGTATTATGGATTTTAAGTTATCTTTATTTTTTTTTTAAACTTTTTTCCCGCGTTTTTAGCAATTCATGTATATGTCGGGTTATTTCAGGTTACTTTTGTATTGGCTTCTAAACTTGCAAAACAGAAAAGGAATAGTATTTGAAACTTGAAGATGGCAGCTACAGATGGTGCTGGTAAATATCTGTTTTTCTTAATTTGTAGATTTTCATATCTTGATATACTAGTGATTATATTCGATTGATGTTATTGTATTAGCCGCCTTGAAACTTGAAAGAACTTCCAAGATCTTTGTTGCTGGACACCGAGGTTTGGTTGGATCTGCTGTTATACGCCGCTTGCAGAACATTGGCTACACGAACCTCATTTTCCGGTCGCATTCGGAATTGGACCTTACCAATCAGTGTGCTGTTAAAACCTTCTTCTCGATAGAAAGACCTGAATATGTCATCCTTGCTGCAGCTAAAGTGGGTGGGATTCATGCTAACAACACTTACCCTGCTGATTTTATCACGATTAACATTCAAATACAAACCAATGTAATCGATTATGCCTATCGTTATGGTGTCAAAAAACTTGTCTTTTTAGGTTCTTCTTGCATTTACCCTAAACATGCACCACAACCTATACCTGAATCTGCTTTGTTAACGGGTCCTTTAGAGCCCACTAATGAGTGGTATGCCATCGCAAAAATCGCTGGCATTAAGATGTGCCAAGCCTATAGGATTCAGCACAAATGGGATGCGATTTCAGCAATGCCAACAAACTTGTATGGTCCTAATGACAATTTCCACCCTCAGAACTCGCATGTTTTGCCAGCTTTGATGAGGCGGTTTCACGAGGCAAAAGTTTCTGGAGCTAAGGAAGTGGTTGTTTGGGGTACAGGGTCACCGTTGCGTGAATTCTTGCATGTTGAGGATTTGGCTGATGCAGTGGTGTTTCTGTTGGAAAACTATTCAGATTTCGGACATGTGAATGTGGGAAGTGGGAAAGAGGTATCGATCAAGGAACTTGCAGAGATGGTTAAAGAGGTTGTGGGGTTTCAGGGAGAGCTTGTTTGGGACTCTTCCAAGCCTGATGGAACTCCGAGGAAGCTTATGGATAGTTCAATGCTTGCTAAGCTGGGTTGGGAACCAAAGATTTCACTTCGGGATGGGCTTGTCGGCACTTACCAGTGGTATCTTAACAATGTGAAGTAGTGATCTTTGTACCAACTTGTTTCTGGTAGGAGAAATTTTGATTAATACTTTAAGCCTATCATGCTCATGGTTATGTTGTATCCCCCAAAACTGAAAAATGCAAGAAAACTGGTCGGCAATAGAATTAACTAACATTTATGTTACTTTGGATCTGAGCTCATCTTGTCCTGATCTCTTTATCTGTTACTATCTTTTATGTATTTATGGTTGCAATATTGCGTATCTGCGTGCATGATATTTTGGTATGGTTTACTCTTGGATTCTAGCATTTATTTAAGATGAAAGTTTTAGGCGGTACAATAATAACTAGTACTCCGTATCTGGAAGAGATGTGTATGTGGTATGAGTGATCTCAGGCCTTTAGAAGGAAATACACAAATATATAATTGCATACAAACGTAGGCATCTAGCCTTGCTATTTAGTTATGTAGTGAGTGACCAGCACCAGGACTGTGACTATGCTCTGTACTAGACAGATCAATCGGAGAAGCGTTATCCACTGCTTTTGATTGGCCATCAAGCCTGTGTTCTGTAAAAGAATGGCCTGCTCCTGGGCTCTTACCTGGCGTTGTAGGTCGAAAGCCATTGGTTACTTGTGGTTCTGTAACTCCATGTCCTTCACTCTCGCTTGGTCCCAGACCATGTGGTGAGAAAACTACTTTCTTTTCTGCAACATGAAAACCTTTGACATTTTGATCTTTGTGGTCATAAAAATTATCTTGTTTCATCATGGATTTTAGTGGCCGTCCCTCGGTCATAAAGATCACCTGACATGCACATATGAAAATAAGAATGAGTGATATGTACGTTGGGAAGTGAGCCATGACCAGACTACTACGTACAAGCTTTGAAAAATCTTGTGTTTGTTTTTACTGAACTGTGAAGCACAATGGATGCTGCGCTATGAATGTCGCCTTCTGTATTTATAGTAGTATTTAGGAGGTAATGATATCAGGTCAGAGTTGAGAAATTATAAATTGATGGTCGCAGTCTCTTCTGAGACCAATTTTTTAGTATATTTGCTGAAATTGTGAATATTTTAAGCCTATAGTGGTCTTTGACTGCTTACTGGCCTTTGAAGTTGCTCAATTGTTCCTTTAATTAGTTGATGGTTGAACAGGTGCTGATACAATTTATGTAATGGTATATTGGACAGAATGGCTTAGATGTTAGCTTATGATATCCATATCTTTATTTCCACCATGAGATTCTCTTGTACTTCCCACCGAGCAATGTTTATTGTTTCATAGATGTTATTCATATATATAAGTTTTGAACTCTTTAGGTAAAAAAAGTTATTTTGATTGTTGTCTGCAGTCTGCAAATAGTTAGTTTATGCTGCATAGAATTTTAATCTTTACACTTGTCCCAAGTTTATATGTATTAGTCCGATTCAATATTTCTCTTTTAGACGGTGGTGTGATAGTATACCATAATATATCTGATTATTTTCAGTGGTGTGAAATTGCACTTTGAGGTTTGGATATTCTAATGAAAGCTACCACTAACTATAGAAAAAAAGTGGTCGGCGAGAGATGGGTTATATATGGCGCCATTGATTTGACCATATATGAGTACTCCAAGTAATAAGTATAGACACCAATATGCCTATTTGATTTGTATATTTGGAGTCTGTGAGTAGTATAACAATCGCATGACTTTCCAATCTGAATGAGATAGGATACTGCGGGTGGACTTAGCTTTTATATATAATAACTTCAAATTCAAATATACGGATATCCACCTTAATCAGATTCAATATACCACCAACGCATTTGACAGAAAATCAATTTTACCCGTTAATATTCCTGTACCAGAGACCTATTTATTTTGTAAATCATTAGTTGACCGAGTTTTCTATTTGCCTTGTATGAATTTGGTGGTCGAGAATAAAAGAAGAAATTTGCTATAATATATTAAATCCACCAAATCTCTGCCACTTCACTTTGCCTGTGAAAGCAACTTACAGATAGTTTAACAAAGCGAAAATGCATGAGTCAACCTCGTTTATAGTGGAGACTTTTCCATTAGGACATCGTTCGGTTGGCTCCTCAAGTCTTGGAAGACTACCCCTCTGGCCGTCTTTCTCCCACTAGACTTAGAAAATTGGCAAGTGTGTTAATGTTTTAATGGAGATAAAGAGATAGCATGATTAATCATGCTTGGTGGTCATTCACAGAGAGTGAGGCACTAGTGCTTAAACTTTTAAGAGGACATGTGAATATCAATGGATGATAGTGAGTTTGAATGGTTGCATCGTCTTTGTGCCTTTTGTATCATGATGATTTAACATCTAATACGAATATATTATATAAACTTGTAATAAGCTGCGTACAACACTAGCACAGTAGCACACTAGCACTAGTGTGAATCAGCAATATACCTTGATAAGTTTGAAGAATAGATACAGTGATCGTAACTAGAAATTACTCAGGAATTTAATAGAAATTTGACTCTTCACAAAAAGGGATAAAAAAAACCAGAGAACTTGATTCTTGGGCAGTTTATTCTTTTTAGCAGCTGCTCAGGATATACACTTGTGCGTTTAAAGCAAATATTACCTTAGACGAGATTATCGTTTTTTATTTGCTGTTACTATTAGATAAGAAAAGTAGTTTGAATAGCTGTTGAGTAGAGAAATGTTTAAACAATCAGATAATAGAAGGGTTGAAACCTAGATATGCATTGCCATTTACATTTCTGAATGTACAGATTTAGCTTGTATGCTACCGCAGTTAGTGAGCTACTAACTAAAAAATATAACACCCCATTCCACAAGTTGTTGGATAGATGTATAATCAAGTTATGTGGTTGGGCATGAATCAGTAGTCAGCTGTAAGATATTTCTCGTACATAGTTCCACTGAGAGTCTTGTTGACTTCGTCCCAGTTGTCAATATGTTCTGATAATGGTCCTTTATGTATTTTCACCTGTCGGCTATTTAGTCTCATCCGCGGTAGCTTCAGAAAGTCTTCGATTTGTATAAGTTTCTACGTTCATTCATATGGTGAAATGAGTGTGAAGGTCACAAAAAGACTTGGGAGTTAAAATAACGCAGTATGTTTTTACTTACAGAAGGCTTCTTGATGAGATCTTCATAATAGACTATGATGTGTCTCGTGTAATTGTAGTACTTGAGTGCCTTTATAGCGGTCGATTCCATTTCTTCCAAATCCGATTCCAATGATGTTACATTGAGCACGGGTTTGTATTTTGATAGCGTTATAGCCTAAATGCAAGGTTAAAAGTAGAATATTGACTCATGTGTTTTGCATTGTCACTGTTTAAGGTCGTAAGCTTAAATTCTTAGATGAAAGCATAGAAAGTTGGATACCTCTTCGTGTGAGTGTACATGAGATACATGAATGCCATTTAGAAGTTTCGCATCTCGATCAAATGAATTTGCAAGGATTGATACCAATCTACGAAGCATATTTCTTCTTAAGAAGAAGATAACGTAAACACCCCTCTTAGTGAAGTAGTCTAGAATCTCTTTAGGGTGCTCCATCAAGCCCTAAATCGTCAAGAATGTTTAGGAATGACATGAAAAGAGTGGTAAATATTTGCACTATCTATTGAGAATGAAGCTAAAATGTTACCTGATTAAGCATCCATTTGAAGCCAATTGCTGCAGAACACTCATTTTTGGACGAACTAGTAACCAGATCCAAATTGTAAACTTTATCGAGGGTGTTAATAATCGATGAAACATTTTGTCTCCTGTCCTTTTTACCAAAAATCTCACCATTGGAGCTTACATTCACATGACTGTTCAGCAGAGTTTCGAACCACCCGCTTCCTGATCTTTGCATTGACATAATCACAAACAAACGCACAGGATTTCTAGCACATTCAAACCTTGCAACACAAGCATCCATGTTAAGGGTAGTAGTACATTAAAGTATCTAACAACATTGGTCTAAAGATTTTACCTATCGAAAGTTTCAGGTTTCGGGTAATGCAAGTAGCCAATCTGCGAGTGATAAACGGCATTGTTATGATGAGGTCTCTCAATTACTTGAAACTCAACATATTCTCTCTTTTTCTCGACGTGAGTTTGTCTCAAATAAGTAGAACATACATAAATACCACATATCATTGCACATGCGAGTACCAACAACCTGAGTACCCCCAAAGACATATTTCGAGATTTCAGTACTATGGCACCCTGCTATACAAACATAATGATCAATAATCTTCAATGTCAATAGCTAAAACAATCAAGTTTGGATATAGGACCACATCAAAATGCACATATTAAAAGTAAAAAAGACAATCTGGGACCTGTAAGTATTAACCCCTAACATGACAAATTGACAATCCACATGAAGGTTCAAAGTTATATAGCCATGCATGAAATGAAAACTTAAACAAGTTTCGATCGTTATGTTTCCATCGTGACTGCTAACCACTTTATCTGTCAAAATATATCACTAGGCGCGACTATATATGCTCTAAACAAACCATACATCAATAAAAGTTCTAGCAAAACTACATTTCGACGTGATTTACACGAAAAGCTACATTACTAATCACATCATGAAAGATACCTTGTACAACAAATTGATGAGTTCACCTGTTATAATGATTATGATGGTCGAAGAAATTTCGTAAAATTAAACTTAAAGATGTTGGAGACATATGAGAAAAAATGTGAGTAGAAAGAAACTATGGTTGTCTTAGGAATGATCAAAGTGATTAATAAGGAATGAAACAAACAGCTAAGAATTTGATCCTTTTGTACTCACTACAATGTATTAAATCTTGTTTCCATTTGACTAACTCTAAGTAGATTTCCTAAAAAATGGCGATTATTCTTAATTAGTTAGATGAATTCAAGGTTTGACTTTTGTTAGTTGTTGGAAAGTTTTGGTGATAACTATGTTATCAATGAGAGAAATTAGCTCAGACGGAAGATTATTAGTTTGTAATTTAATCTTGTGAGTTTAACTAATATAAGCTGATGATTTTTGATATAGGTTAAAACAGAAAAAGGAAATTAGCTTTTTTTTTTTTCTTTTTCATTATATATATATTTTTTAATTTTCCCTTCTTTAAATTGTTAAGATCTTTTCCATTAACTGCCAAAGAAAGCTTGTTAGATTTTTTTTTTTCAACAGAGAACTTTGTTAAGTTGATAGTTACAAAGACATAATTAGTTAATTACCAATGTTTGAATTAGGTGTTCAAGTCAGCCCATTTTTATTTATTGGGCCGTGACTAAAACGGATATGGGTACACATTTTATAGTTATTAGCCATGTTTAAAGTTTAAACCAATACAAATCCGGATTCAATCCATTATAAAGGGGAGATGATTTGCACACTTCACTTTGTGATTTGTACACATCAATGTATAAGTACATTAAGCATTTTCTAGCATATGTACAACTATTTACAACACAAATGCAGAGTGCGCAAATAAAAAATTTGAGTGTGAAAATTACTTCGTATTTTCGAATATCCATACAAAACAACAATTAAGTGAAACTGCTTGGTTTTTACCATGATCAAGTCGGTATGTATTTTTAAATATATAAAAATATGAAAATAAGAGTAAATACATATTGGAGAGTTATTTTACATACCAAACTTTTCTTACATACCAAGGGACGCATCTCCACCATCTATCTAAAAAGAAATCAATGGCTGAGATTAAAAGGATTTTATTATTTCACCTATTTTTTATAATTTAAATCTCTTAAACCGTTAATCGTTAAGCAAAAATAATTACACCATCGCGACGAGCATTTAATTATCTTTCTATAGACGGGCACTTTGATATATTTCGAAAAAAGAAAACAAAAATCGTTTTTTTCACGTTTTTTCATCTTTCTTCGAAACTGGAATTTGCATGAAATTATCATATATGATTTAACATTAATTTGAAGATCACATATGATATTAGTGTTAAATCATATATGATATGTAATATCATATGTGATACTAGTGTTAAATCACATATGATAAATCACATATGATATACATATCATATATGATTTAACACTAATATCACATGTGGTATTCAAATTAGTGTTAAATCATATATGATTTTTTATACAAATTTCAGTAACGTAAAAAAAGGAAAAAAACTTAAAAAAAAAAGGTGAAAAACACGAAAAAAAAAATTTGTTGTCGAAAGTATATCAAAGTGCCTATCTATAGAAAGATAATTAAATGCTCGTCGTAATGGTATATTTTTTTTTTCGCTTGACGATAAACTGTTTGAAAGATATTTATATTTGAAAAAAAATGATGAAAGTGGGTTTTTTTAATTGTTGGGATTAATCTCATCCATTAGATCTAATAAATGTGGAATGTGAAAATTGATCCCTTAGTATGTAAAAAAGTTTTTGTCCGATCTTACATCATACATATTAGCTTTTCCTTATGAGGATGTAAAGTTGTTGTTAGGAAGAGTTAAACGATAAAGATAAAGTTTAATAATATAGCATGGCTCATTGTCTATGAAGTTCATTAAAAGGAAGCAATTAAGTTAGATACATGTTTGTAGACTTGATAACTTTGACATAGCAAAAGAATCTCCTTCGTATAAGTATTAGACTTTCGATACTTCGCCGTTTAAAAAAAACGACTTTTGATACTTTACTATTTCAAGTTAAGGTTAGAAAACCAAACTCAAACCCACATAAAATGACCCCGAAAAATAGCAAATATGACTAACGAATACCACAAGGAAAACACAAATGAAACGATTATTGTAGATCAATATATCACATTACTTGAATTTCATGTCTGAGATGTTTGCAATATAAGAGCTGTTCTTCCTTTGCCCCTGCCATTTTTTGGCTCATTGTAACTTCAGCTTCGTCAACTAGCTAATCAACATCCAATCGATGAAAAATGTGTATTATACTAATACAGGATCGGACGAGATGTAGATTGTAGTAGAAATATAAGTTGATGTTGCAACTACTAACACTTACCAAATTTTCAACAATTTAAATCAAAACCATGATTTTTGTACTATTTATGTTTCCTACTTGTTTTTCATCCAACTTCTTGCTAAATTCTTGCTACCGACTTTATAATCATACTAAGTCATTCAGAGTTCAGACTCAATGTGTCCCTTACAGCAACTCACTTGTCCCGGCCGAGAAAACTAACTTTTGCTAGTATCAAATTCAATATTAAGCAATTGCACACATTACGCAAAATCTCTAATAATATATAGTTATTGTTACTCTTTACAATATCACAAAATACAACGTTCCCTATAACGAAACTAGTTTACGACCTGTATATCAGATAAGCATTCACGGTACTCATTAATTTGGTTCGGCTAAAATATTGTTTGCTCACAAAATTTCTTCTGCATGCAAAACAGAAGTGTAAAACATTCTATGATATATCTGTAGATAACATGAAATTAATATTTTTATTACTAGTATATATTTATTTGCAAAAACCAAAGGGCTGGCCTACGCAGGCACCCCCACATTTCCTTGTCAGGCACCTCTTGTAGGGTGGGTCCCCCTTGTCGGCGGCGCACAGTACTACTTCTTTTTTTTTTTTTTTTTTTTTTTAATTGTGTGTAGTGTGTTTAGTTGTATTTAATTAGGTATATTGTATAGTGTATTTAATTTGTGTAGTGTTTTTATATGTATAGTGTATTTAATTTGTGTAGTGCTTTTATATGTATAGTGTATTTAATTGTGTAGTGTTTCTATATGATATTTATTTTACGTTATGCTTTTTATAAACTTTTTTTTATAAATTTTTTATAAGCCTTTTTTATAAACTTTTTATAAACTTTTTTTATAAACTTTTTATAAATTTTTTATAAACTTTTTTTATAAACTTTTTATAAACTTTTTTTATAAACTTTTTTATAAACTTTTTTTATAAACTTTTTTTAAACTTTTTTTATAAACTTTTTTTATAAACTTTTTATAAAATTTTTTTTTATAAACTTTTTTTATAAATTTTTTATAAAAAAAGTTTATAAAAAGTAACGTAAAATAAATATCATATAAAAACACTACACAATTAAATACACTATACATATAAAAGCACTACACAAATTAAATACACTATACATATAAAAACACTACACAAATTAAATAGACTATACAATATACCTAATTAAATAAAACAAAACACACTACACACAATTAAAAAAAAAAAAAAAAAAAAAAAAAAAAAAAAAAAAAAAAAAAGTACTGTGCGTGGGTCCTAACAGGTACAACAACCCCATCTTGTTTTGTTTTATTAGGCAGCCACCCCTAAAAATAGTACATGGGGTGCCCTCATAGGAGGACCCAAACCAAAACAAAACTAGATGAGGAGAATATGAGATTCAGATCTCAGATGAAAAAAGCAATATCTTTTTTCCCTTTAGTGAATGCCATCATTTGCCTTTTTAAAATGAGCAAACATTTTTGGGACCGCTCCTTTTCAAAAGTGAGAAAATAATTTTGCTTAACTGTTAGGATTTCAAACTTAAAAAAGATGAAAAAAAAAAAAAAAAAAAAATCTATAAATATTTTTTTTTTTGGTGCAATGGTGAAATTATATTAATCTTCCAAATGTTTTACAACATAAGATATCAGAATCTGTTTTGGACAGCTCCCACAACAGATGCAATACGTCAAAACATACATCCATCCAATATCTGATATTACTACATGTATCAGACATCTCTCTACATATTCAAAACAGAGCAGATTCTTCTTGGGTACTTCCATACATCAGAAACATAATTCACCATGTCAATGCACCATACCATCTAGTTACATTTCCACCACTCCTTCCCACTAAGCTCACTCAACCTGCAACCACAGTGAACAAAAATCTATAAATATATAGTAACCTAGCTATTAACAAAAATGTGTTATTAGATATCTCATGATCACAAATACGAGTATGTACTGTAACAAAGAAGTGCTATAGTCCAAAAGTTAATTAGGATTAGAAGACAAATATTACACTTTTGGTGCTCAGAAATAAAAAACTCTCGTACATGTATTACTATTTTGTGAAAGAAGATAGCATGCATAATTATATTGGTATTTGGGAAGACCGATCGATTGAAATGAAGTTTATTTGTATTATACCAATGCCAACGGGCTCGTTGATTTTTGAATCGACGAGCGTCGATTTTGTGACACCGACGGCACCACCTTGTCGGTGGTGCATCGGTTGGGTGTTCTTTGGTTTGGCGACCAGCAATGGGCGAGAAACGCGAGGCCATTTGTGTTTTGTGTGTGTGAGAGTGTTTTGTCGCGTATATTTGTGTAGATCACACAGAAAGAGATACACCACCACTGACACGAGTGTGTCAGTTTATGAAGTGTTGATGTGATGCTGAGATTGCAAAACGTAACTAACACATAATTAAATAGATGCGTCATGGTTGAGAGTTGTCTTAGTATGGCTAATTTCAAATTTGTTCTAAATATTCCATGCAAATCACCACTATTTAAACAAATACATGCATTACGAAAGATGTAACCATGTTTTTAACACAACATAATAAGGTTTTATAGACACTGGTGTGTTTGGTGGAAAGCGTTAACTAGCATTTAAGAGCGGTAAACGTTGAGCGTTGTGATTTTTAATGCTCGTTTGACATGTAGCAAATAACTTTATCTTTTATCTTGGAATATTGTTCAACGCTTCATGAAGCATTTAAGAGCGTTGAGCATTTTGGAGTTGTTTTACACATCATGGTTACAACTATAGCTACGTTACCAACGTTTTTATAGAAAAAGACAAACACACCCATCGACTATTTCTTATTAATGTTAGGATACTTACCTAGCTACCTTTAATCTAGTAAACTACTCCGTAATTTGAAAGTAAATCTTCGAACTAGCAAAACTTACAGAATGGACTTATTTGAAATTTTGAATGTGATACATGACTTTAAAAATCAAAAGTGATATCAGAAAACAAACTACACCAGGGCTGGATGAGGAGAAGGGCGAAGTCATGCATGCGAGAATGTGCACAAAGACAGAAGTGGGATCGGATGGATCATCATCTTGTCAGAATCTTCATACCACGTGCTACTTTCGACACTTTTTTTCCTAATCATTAACCCAACATATATTCCTTTTCCCTTTCTTACTCATATATTACAACCTTAATACAACTTTGTAAGGTTTAACAAAGTGGTAATGGCTTCAAGTATTAGTTTAAAAAGATTTTACGTGTAACATATGTAGTTTGATAATTTTAAGGGCAGTATCAAATTGGTTCGAAAACAGAGACGTATCACAAGAAAATGGGAATTGTTTTTTCCACTATAGGTTTCAAAGGTTTTTGGAGAACTTGCAATGATATGCTGGTTTGCTTGGATGTGGTTACTCAAACTATAATTTGGACTATTTGGAGATTTAGAAACCGGTCGGTATATATGCTTTGACTTTACCCCGCCAAGAAAAGACATGCTCGAGGAAGACATTTTAAAGTTCTTTCTCATTATTGGATTATTCATAGGTTTTAAAAGAATCCTAATATGGACCGAGCGGTTCATTGATCGATCACAAATTTGCTTGTATGAATTCATAGTAAGACACTTCCTCGTCTTGCTAGAGAGCTTTGCTGAATAACAATGTTGTTCGAAAAAAGATCTAAGAGAGCTTGCATGCAAAAAATATGACATGCCAGTGACAATAACTTGAATTCGATAGCCTAATTTTCATCACAAAATATAAGCTATCCTCTGATATCAAATACAAAATATCCATCTTTATAGGATAAACATATGATTCAATAATCTCCACGAAATTGATAAGTGACAAATATATGACACAGAGTATACGTATTCGTACGAATAGTGGTACGAGGCATCACATGTCGATATGTGGTCCTTACCTTCTAGCTAGGATGCGTAGTATATTCCTCACTGCTCACTTGTCCGTGCACAAGACCAAAAATAAAGTAAACACGACATAGTGAAATATTACCGGGTTATGTCATAACATAGTAAATATAAGATAAAGCATATAAAGACTAAATGCACGCAAAAATTTCATTGAACATGTAAACAATAAATAAAATATAAAGTATAATGTAAACTCTTATGCATGTGTGCTATTTTTGTGAGTTAGAATTATCAATGTTTAATATTTGTATAGTATGAGGTTATTGGTGAATTATTGGCTCCAGATCACTTTAATTGTGCATGAGTCTATGTTATAAGTAATTTCTTCCATAAAAACAATTTTGTTATAACCTGTCCTCACAAACAGTCAAACACATTATAATTTTATGGATGAAAACTAAGATTCGTGTATTACACTTGTCTGCACAAAAAATATACCTAGGTGAAGAAGATTTACTCTTTAATTTGTAATGCATAAAAATTGTAAGAAAATACAACAACTGAGGCTAATTATACACAATTCACTACAAAGAAATTGTCATATGTGTCACAAAAGTCAAAAAAGTATCACTAAAAGTATAAAAGAAGTGTCACTAGAAATTTAATATGCTTCCCATACTTAAAAAAGTGTAGGTAGAAGTTCGGATGATAAAATTTTATTTACAATGAAAAAAAATGTGAATACATGTTTTTTGCCTTTTATGTCATATTTTGTTTGTAAAAAGCGTCCATAAGTTTCAAATTTTCAAACTTTTGCTTATAACTTTTAAAAATTGTCACAAAAAAGTTATATTCATACACTTTTTTGTGCTTTTAGAATCTCTGTTACTAAACATCTATTTTCCTTGTACTAATTGTTAGGCAATCACTAAGATTAGACGTACTTGTGCCCAATGCACGCGTGAAAATGGTATGACCACAATTCCACGAATGCTCCTTGCTACACCATAGGCACCACCCCGAATGGTGGTACCATTTTTGCTTCATGTGGTGGTGGCGACCACAAGGTGGGGAGAAAGAATAGAGGGATAATTTGGTGTGTTATAATTAAGATGGTAGAGGCTTTAAATAATACGAGGGTAAATGTGGTGTGAAGTTAGTGGAGAAAGATAGGGGTAAATGTAATGTAAAGTTAGTGGAGAAAGATAATGATATAACAATAACGTAAATTTAGCCCGACTACATCACTACATCTAACCTAATAGATATATTAAATAGCCCGACTACACGCTAAAACATTTTCGTGCCATCAATTCTTTATTTTATCATGGAAAAACTTGTACAAACACCGTTTAAAAATCGTAGCTCCACCCTGGGTTAATTAGCAAATATAAAGTAAAGATTATGCTACTTCCCGATGTGCTAATTGCAAGATTTTTGGACGGTTCCTATTAAACCTATAAATCGTGGGGATGAGCATTCTGGTGGTGCGAAGTTGAACCGAAGTAATGCTGGAGTTGGTGGAAAAAACAGGTTATTGGTTTTAATATGGGTTTTAAATTTCAGTTTAAATCGACGAAACATCTATATAAACCTGTTTCTAAGAAGAATGGTGCAACTACGAGTGGTACAAAGAATAATACTGAAACATCTAGTAAAGACGTAAGTTGTTCGAACCTCTTCGATGCACTTAGATCGGTTGAAGATGATGTATCGGATGCAACTAGGGGTTTTTCCATGAGGGCTGAAACTGCTTTGAATGAGGGTCAAAAGGCTGATGCGGAGCCTATTCATATCTTGCCAAGTATGCCTAATGATATTACACTTGTGAATGAGGTACAATTGGCACATGAAGAGCCAACGTTTAATGTGGTTGTTATGGATGACGAGGATAGTGATAATGAAGTGGAAGAGGTTTTTAATGAAACAAATGGTTTCATGGCATCCAAGAGTGGAGGTGGGAATCATGGCATCCCGTATGATGAAAATGACTGCGAAAATTTGACTGATGAGTAATTGGCTATTTGTGATGCCTTATAAAGGTTCGTGGTTATATTAGACGTTCGTAGTTTGATAGAGTAGTTTTTCATAAGTTTGGTTTGTCATATTTATGATAGGTTTGGTTGAAGCACAATTGGTGCATTTGTTTTTCCGTCTTTGTAATGGACTGAGATGTAGGATTCACACACATTCTATGTACTTAAATATTTTTTTGGTGTAACAAAATTTACCGGATGTATGAAACACCTTTTACCTAAAGATAAATAAATAAATTGTTTTTGAAAAGACTATTATAGGTATTAATCTTTTTATGACTGAATGGAATTATTTTGTATTGCCAAGACGTTGTGTCTAGACTAAGATTTCATCCGGGTGCAATTACATAAGTCCTTAAATAAAAACACATATATGTATATATATACTTTATACTGCTTAATAAGTATGTATGTCTTTTCCTGGAATTTTGAAAACTTAAACTAATATAGTTTGCTTAAATTACCTTTAAGCAATTTTTAAACTTGATAACTTTTCAAACTTTTATGCTTTTTTAATTAATTCTAAATTTGACAACTTTTCAAAAACACGCATTATATTAATTTTAAAAAACACACATTTTGTATTTTAAAAAACACACGCGTTGCAACAAATATCAAACCAGAATCACGATTTCACAATATAATTATTTGTCATTATACACCGTCGCTTTGCGCAAGTATACGTCTAATATAATAAAATCGTATTTGTTTGTTTTGACATACTCAAATCGTTTTTGTTAGATTCTTGGCCTATTAAAAATACTTCATGCATGCTAGTAACACATCATAGAATACGAATATATCCTAATCATTCACAACCTGAGTAATCATTCAAACATGTATATGCAAGTAACACATCATAGAGTACGAAAATATCCTATAAACATATATTTGCGTGTTAAATTCGAAAGTAGATAAATAGACGTATTACCCAGGGTACTAAACACCTGTAAACATGTGATGGCATATGTACTTTTGAGTGATAAAAGGGTTCGACATAGGTACTCAAAAACACACACACATACACACATTTAACCATTTCGATAGTATCCACATGGGAGTCATATATATGCTTTCCGGCATTCAAACACGTGTTCGTAGCTTACACGGCAAGTTGTCAGTTTTTTTCTTGTACCACCTTCATATATTTCACCACAACTCTGCCGTCAACTAACGGTGCAGTGTGTATACTGTAATCATTTTTCCTCTTTTTTTACATAATCAAAATCCAGTTTAAATTTGCATGATAAAAAAAACTTACTAATATTGTAAACAAAAATGATTGCATTCTTAGTTACTAGGGTAAAATGAAGTAAATTTAAACAGGCAATGGGAAGTCATGCAAAAGTCACTATGCAAAATAATTTTTACCTCGACATTGAGTGGCATTATACTATGAATACTAGAAGCTTTTGCTAGAGAACAATTTAAGTTCAAACTATAACTACAATATTAGACCCTAATTTGTTTCCGAATTATAGAAACAATTCTTGATTACAACCGCGCGTGTTAGGTTTGATTAATCACTGCACCAAGTCGATCTTCATGTTGCTGGCTTTAGCTGGATCCATTCGAAACGACCTTTCAAGGGAATGTCATTTACAATGTCGTAATTATACCTGCATAAATTAGCAAGCAACATTACTGATTTTGTTAGCGACATATAATTTTCATAAGTACTGTAATGATACTTCAAAACAAGCAAACAAATAGCATAAATGATAAAACTCACTTGTCTGTAAAACGTTTCGTAAGGTCTTTGTTTGCAGCCTTAAAGAATTCTTCTAGCTCAGCTTCTGGTGGCATCTTGGTGCAAGAATGAGCCGTTACCGATGACTGCTTTGGTGCACAGGAGTCAAGTTTGACTGATTCCGTCTTAACCTCCATGGTCGCCGTGCTGAAAGAACAGGCCATCATGTTAAAAGAAAAACTAGCTAGAGAAGTGAATGTTACAGTTTCTAATATAAGTTTTAAAAGTATGCAACTTAATGAGCAGTCATTAATTAAGAACCTTTCACTTCCATCTAAGTTATGTCGAACGACTGTTTCATTTTCAGCACTAATATCCTCCTGCAAATTCGAAACCAAAAAAACATTAATAATTCAAAACTATCATAATTGTGTTTAAGTATAGTACTTAAGTAAGTAACTGCTTCTATAAACTGCTTGTCTTCTTAGTTATTGTTTCTTAAAACATAAGTTAGTTTCTAGTGATAATTTGAATGATGAAAAATAACTAGTTTGGTACCAACTTAACCAAACTGGATTATTAATAAAACAAATAAAGAGTTTTAAAAAGAAATCGCAATGTATGTACCTCCAGATCTGAAACCTTAAGTTTCTCAACTGATCCGGTACTAGAGCAACAAGACGCTGGAGCACTTCCAGATCTAAGGCTTGCCGCAATATTGCTAGAGTCGCTCGTCAAATGAACATAAATCTCATGATTAATGCTTTGTGTTTGCACAAACGATGATGAATGTGATCTCTTTTTTTCATCACTAAGCCTTCTCCTCTTCACTGACCCTAAATTATCCGCGATCTCTTCATTCACCACCTTTGTCATCTTAGCTCGAGCTCTAGTCCTTACTCCTGCCCGTGTAACCTCCATTACTGCTACTACTTACTACTATTGCACCAACAAGAGACCATGCACCACACTATAGCATTGGCAGTTATCAACGTTTTGCAAGATTTCTCTAGCTATTATATGTCACTAGCTCTCTTTAGACAGCAACCTGGTTTGTTATTTTCGATAGAGAATAGAAATGATATATGATGATAATGCGATTCCGTTTGATAGCTTCTTAGCACTCGTGTGGTCCTCACTTTCGCAAACACTATTTTTTTATCTTTCTCTCTTACACACACACGCAAAGGAATATGAATTATTACACTGAAGACAAACGTCTACCTTTGTTAATATTTTATACTATAGTTTTATTCTCGAGCATGTTATTAAATGGTGTTACGTATACATATGTACCCTTGATAGTAGGTAAACAACGGAATGGAATTTTGAAAAACTAATATATGCCAGCTATCGTTCGTGGGGTTATGGTCATACGTACTACGTACATTATGTTCCTCGAATCTCATTCTGTTTTGATTTGATGTGAACATTTCCTTGTTACTACAGCATTTACGGTGTTATTTCTTTAGACATAAGATTCCATATTCTCTAGCTACTACTCATTCAACTAATTGATGCATCAACCATATTTCAGTTCATGTAATTTATAAAAACACATTTCAATAACAAATACAATTAATAAAACTTATTGTACAAACTTAGGCGGTAACAACATGGATTGACGATCACTCTTATTGTGACAGTCGATTGATTACATATTTTTTTATATCGATCGGTCACTCGCCCGATAGTCGTTACATTAGTTCTCATTTTTTGAACGTTTGTTTATGACCGGTTGAAAAAAAAAAAAAACAAAAAAAAACAAGTCTTTTTTTTTAACTTTTAATATTTAAATACTTTCACATTATAATAACTCACTCATTTCATCATTTTATTCACACATTCAAACACATTCTCTCTATGCACATTCAAACACATTCTCTTAAATCTACATAATAGATTCTTACGAGCTATTTTTGCCACTTCATCTTCGAACAATGAAGATGAAGTTAGTAGCGAGCTTGCGATGTTTGTGAAAAAGTGTTAGGAGGCTTATCAAGCGTCAAAAACCACAAATTTCACGAAACCAAATTCATAGGGATCGTTACGGTGCTCATAATCGTTTAGTGGCGGCTTACTTCTCCGAACACTCGGTGTATGATGAAGAAATATTCCGTACGTGTTTCCAAATGAGCCGAAACCTATTCACAAGAATGTTTGTGAGGTAACCGATCATTCCACTTATTTTCAACAAACTCCTAGTTGTGCCCCGCACACTTGGTATTTCCTTATTGATGAAGTGTACTTCGGTAATTCGTCAATTGGCATATGGAGCCAATCCTGATACTATTGACGAATATCTCAAATGGGTGCGACAAGAGGTCGTGAGTGTCTCCAAAAAATTTGTGAGGTCATCATGGAGTTATATGGTGAAGAGTTTTTGCGAAAGCCAACAGTTACTTACATTGAAAAACTCTATGCTCATCACTACGAAAAACATTAGTTTCTTGGAATGATAGAAAGCATTGATTGTACATATTGGTCGTGGGCGAATTGCCCACACGCTTTAAAAGCTAAATTTTCTAGGGGTAATCACGAGCCAAATCCATTCTTTTTATTGGAAGCGATCGCCTCCCAAGATTAATGGATTTAGCATGCGTTCTTTGGTGTCTCCGGAATGAATAACGACATTAATGTTTTACGTCAATCGCCTCTTTTCACTAATCTCAAAATGGGGAGAGCACTGGATGTGAAATTCGTTGCTAACAACGTGGCTTATAAATGGGGATATTATCTTGCTGATGGGATATATCCAGAATGGTCCATTGTTATGAAGTCTATAAAAATCCAGGGACGAATGATCACAAATGGATATTTTATAAGACGATGCATGAAGCAGCAAGGAAAGATATGGAACGAGATTTTGGTGTAGTAAAGAGCAAGTGGCTAATGATTAAACACCCGGCTAGAGGGTTGGACAGAGATCACCTATCATGTATAATGTACACATGCATCAAATTACATAATATGATAATTCAGGACATCAGGCGGGCGATATCTCACATATTCTTTCGAGTAGAACAGCACCGTGTTTATGATCTAGTAAAAATGCATGTGGAATCGTTGGAAATTACTAAAGAGATAGTTAGCAAAACAACTCATCTTAGCCTAAAAGCCGATTTGGTGGAAGACATTTGGCAACGTGAAATCAAAACTAGTTTAATCGTTTTATTATCGTAATGTTTTAATGTTATTTGAATTTTATTGAATACTTTAATTTTATTTGAATTATTATGTAATGTTTAAATTATTAATGAAATTTAATTTTGTTGTTAAAAATGTTTGAAAAAAAATGAAGGTCGCCCTTATGGTGACGAAAAATCGTCTGCATGTCGTCGGAGAGAGAAAGCTGACGTGACGAGTAAAATGAAAGTCGATCCCCTCCCTTACTGTGGGCAGCCTTACTAACCATTATTTTCCAAAAATCAAGCAAGCCCCGAAGTATATGCTAACTCATGTGGTCCTTCTATATGCATTTGTTTCAACAATCACAATACTTTAAATTAATTGCTTTTAAATTTACGACCACTTTTTTTTTTCAAAAGTGTAAAACTAAACAAATACACCAATACAAAATATATCATATAAACAAAATAACCATACACAAAGAAATCATCACTTATTCTGGGAAATCCAATGATGATATAAAAAAAAAATCATAAAAATTGTGAGATGTCAACGGAAAATGAAAAAAAATTGATTCTGGCTGATCAATGATGGATGTCGCAAATCAAATGAGCAGAAGAATCAATGGTAGAGAAAGATAAGGTGGCGGATGGGTGGACTGAGAATGTGGTCAGCAGTGTAAACACAGCGGGAGTGTGATTATCCTACGACGTGTATACCTTTTAAAGTGAAAATTTTCGTAAGTTATAATGCACATAAGTAAACTAGACTATTATTATATCTCAATTTATCTCTCCGTATTGACGCATTGGAAAATAAAATTTCAAACGTAAAGTTTTTACCTCTAACTTAACTAAGATACTTATTTTGAATCACTGAAAACATTGCTCAAAAAATAGTACGAAAAGTGTATGACCGAAAAAAATTACTTGTCAAAAAAGTTCATTACATGGTTGTTACCTGGTATATTGTCACAACATCTTCCCGGTACTTTAAAGTTTTTATATGAATTAGTTTGATACTTTTTAAAGCTACTAAAACCTTCAGTTCTCGTCATTCATAAAATTATTGTAACGGAAATCATGATAACAAAAAACATAGTTATTTCCAGAAAACTTATTACATGACACCAGCCGTCGCATCACGCCGGTACCCTTGCTAGTATTATATACACATAAAATACATTTGATTAAAACTAAAAACTTTTAAAAAGAATAATATTGTAAGACTAAAACACCTCTACTTATAACATACAATGCAATCTATTAAATATTTAAATATTTAATTACAATTGAAAACATTAACTTTTCTTTGCTCTCACGTACTCCACACTCATATGTATATACATAAAAAAAAGTGTAAGGCTGCCCCCAGTAAGGGGCTTCAATCCCATTCATTTTCACTGCCACGCCAGCTTTCTCTCTCCAGCGACCTTCAGACGATTGGGTGCCCCAGTAAGGGTGACCATGATCAATTTATTTTTTATTTTTTATTTTTTATTTAAAAAAAACATTTTTAACACAAACTGAAATTTCATTAATAATTAAAAGTTTAAAACGTTACGTAATAATTCAAATAAAATTAAAACATTACGACAATACAACGAGATTGATGAAAATAAACTATTAAAACTTAATAAAACGAATCACTAGAGTCCCAACCCTCGTCACTTGAAGAGGAATAAAACTCGCCATTAACGAGCCGAGTCTCCATTATGTCAAAGTAGTTATCTTGAAGATACTGAGCTTCCCTTGCTTCTTGTTCACGACGAGCAGCTTCCTCGCGTGCCTGCTCTTCCATAATCTCCCTATAGTTTTCTTCGTCTTGTTCAAGTTGACGAAGGGAAGCCTCATTTAACTCGAATAGGTTGTTTTCAAGATCCACCTGTGGAGTGTTGACAGGTGGAGTTGGAACAATTGGATTGTTCACAGGTGGAGAGTTTAAAAATACATTTTCCGGTTGGAAAACCGGAAAGACAGATTCAAGTGGTGTTGAGTAAACTTCAAACTCTTCTGGAGTTGGAAAGCTGGTTTCCGGCAACTTTTGTGGACTTGAGAATTGCTGATAAAAATCTTTGCGAGACATGTGTGTGTAACCTGTGTGTGTTGTGTGTTCTAAACAACTCTGGTAGAGTTGTATATATAGGCAGAGTTGATTTTGAATTTGAATAAATCTCGCTCATATTTTATTTTAAACCACAAACGGTCGAATTTTTTTTTTCCTAATAGTAGGATTTTTTTTTTTTTTTTTTTTTTTTTTTTTATTATTTTTTTTTTTGAACCTTGCATGCAACGGTTGGATAATTACCCACCCACATTTTTGTCCATGTTTTAGTCGATCGCAGTCAAGACTAACTTGGGTTTCAATTTGGACGATCGAATAGGGCGATCGATACACGATTGATAGTGTATATGGATCCCCTATGCTTACTGCGTCCAGCCTAACACTCATATATACATAAAAAAAAATGTAACTCATATAGTATACATCATCGCCGCTATGCACGGATATTCGTTGAGAATATAAATAACCTTTCAAAAGAGGTTGTCTTGAAGAGCAAATAGAATCTTCATGTTGATAAGGCGTTTTAATTTTACCACCATCAGATTTTGTGTGAAAAGGGAAAACTTAATATTGGGATTTCCTAAATTCTTTGGTATCTATTGTTTATTGTTAGAAAAGGATTTTTTTTTTTTTTTTTTTTTTTTTTTTTTTTAGACATTTAGCATTATCTAAGGGTTTATTATAGATACTATTACGTTTATCAAGCCTAATACGAGTTAGGAGATAAAGAATGTATACTCATTACTCGTGCAAGCTACCCAACATGATATCGCTAGGATAAATAGTGGGGATCAAAGGGGAAGCACCTTTCTTGGTATCCCGCTCCCTAAGTGCGCGTCCATGGGTATAAACGACGTCTCTAGCTTAAAGCCAGTCAACACGTTGCTTAACATGTAACCCTTGTTAATCACTCCTAACTATATTTAACAATTTTGGTCGATTGCTATTTGTCTTATAACAAGAAACTTTTGGTCTTGAAAACAATACACACAACAGACATCACAATCTTTTATATTCTCTAATCTAATTATTGTATATTAGACTTTAATTGTGTTGGTTTTATGGACAATAAATTAATAGACGTGAGTTAGGATCGAACTCGAGACTATGGGATTGCACACTTTACGTATGAGAATTTAAAGTTAATAATTAAATATAAATGTTATATTTATTTATTTATTAAACGAAATAACTAACGGACGTTATGTAATTAATGTAATGGATTAACGGTCGTTAAATGTTTATGGAAAAGGACTAAATTGCAAAAGTTGGGAAGGTTCCGGAATCCCTTTGGGGAATCCTACACCGATCGGCCTAAAGAGAAAAGGAAACAACCTCAACTTGTTCACCAAGTTTAGTTGGGTATATAAACAAGGCTAGGGGTTTTATTTTTCCATCTCTTGTGCTCATTAGCAAAACCCTAAAACAGTTTTGTGTGTGTTTCTTTGATCCAAACCGATCGTACACCACCTCTTGGTGTCGATTCACTCTTTTCCTATAAACCAAGTTATTTGTTTTATAAAAACTAGCATTACTTTAATTCGGTTTAGTACGTGTGTACAAGAACTTAGTAATAACATACTTTTGTTATTATCTTGGATTAAATTACAAAACGGTAAAGGGTAATTCTTACAATCCTATAAACCCTAATTAGGGTTCATCCTAATTGCTAGTTTGTGGATTTGATTCTTGTTCGGCTAGAATCAAGAAAGGTACGCATACTTTATTCTTTAGTTAATTAATTATTCATTATATGTTCCTATACGCTTCCGCACTTACTTTGATGTTTATTGTTTATATTTATGATTAGTCATGTTATTTAATTCCAACAGTGGCATCACGAGTCATTGGTTTTAATGAGTAATTAATTACTAAACACGTAAAAAACGGATATTGTATTGTGTTTGATATGATTTATTCTAGGGTTTTGGTTATGATTATATAAACCCTAATTTTAGGGTTAAGGATTTTGCCCTAATTTGTTTTTAAAAATCTATTATGGATCGAAATTTTTTTTTATGGGTGGAAACCCTAAAATTTTTTAGTCGATTTCCTAAATTTTTTTTTAGGGTTTATATTAATTGTTATGTTATCAATATCGAAACCTAGATTTAATATATTTGTTACGTGATAAATTCATGAATAAAGTGTTATGTGACATGGAATTGTATGCGATCTTGTGACTTTATTGAATAATTGTTATGTTATATCCATGATGATACATGCATGTTTGTCATGGATAGTTGCTTGTATTATTATTTAATTGTTAAGATTGGATTAATTGTTAAGTTTTATACACATGTATATTTATGATAAATCTTGAATTGGGGAAGACTCCAATTATATACATTAATGAATCAATTATGTGCAATTTGGTATATCATTAATTATGGGTTTACGCAATCGATTCGTCGATGTATGTGGCTCACTTTCAATTGAGAGAGTGAAAGCCCTAATTAATATATACGTTAATTTAACCTAGACATTGATTATTAATAGGGTTTTATCGAAATAAGTTGCATGTGGCTACTTGTTTACACGTATAAATTGTTTATTATGTGCGCATTGTTTTTTAGTTGTTTATATTTTTTATTGGTATTACTTGTTTGTTTATTATGTGCGACAGTTTTAAGCAAAGGGTAATTTTGAATAGAAAAATAATACGGACTAAACAATGGTGAAATTTGATTTGTTTTGGAAGAGTTAAGTTTTCAATAGTTTAATTGATTGGTGACTTTGGTACAATGACTGAACGGCTCACCCATTCGAATGAACTATAAAGGGGTTATTTAAGAAGTGCGCACAGTCACACTGAATTGATGTCTAAGGTTATGCGTTTGCGCTTACCTGGTCCTCTGCCCTTTGTAAGTTCGAATGGAGCTACTTAGTAAGCCATAATATGTCATCTTAAGGGCGAATTAGTTTTAATTCCATGCGCCACTTCGGTGGTAATTATCCGAAACACTAAGTGTTTACACTTATGCAAAAGTACGGTATAATGGATGATAATTAACACTAAATTCCTTGATTGGTGAACCCAATACCTCAATCAAAACTTTGATAATTTGATCTTTAGGAATTGGTAATAAAAAGTTTTTTATTAAAATTATGCTACAAGATGAATGCATGACATCTTTGTACATATTTGATTTGACCACATAAAATCAAAACTAGTACCCTTTTAAATTAAGAATATGCCATCTAATTAAAAGGAACACTTAAAGTTGCAATTTACGTCATGACATTACTTGGCGAGATTGTGATGGAGAGGTAAATCTCTATGTAAAGTCAGACCTTACATGGACATATTTGCAGTTCTTTAAGTTAGACACTTAAGTTGAGTAGGAAGTGAGACCTGGACTCAATGGCATAAGATGGGATGAAATATGTTTATATTTGCAATAGCGTTGGAAAATATAAATCCCATAATGATCTAGGAGTTGGAAATTGTTTGCCAATTAATGTTCGACAGATTACCTTATTATATGCGTTTGTTGCTAGCAGATCAACTGATGTAATGAACCTATGATAATTTGGATCCTAGTTTTCGAGAAAATTCTATGGTTATATGTATATTACCTTGGGTATTTTATTTTCTTGAAAAGTTTAATTATCGAAAATACTAAAATTGAATTTTGTTAATTCTTTGAATGTATTAATGCAACATTAAACCGTAAACGTAGGTTATTCCTGTATTGGTAAAATTGATCTACACCTGTAAGGGTTTTAGTAGAGTCAACGTTACTAAGAGAATAAACCTAGTCCTCTTTTCACGTGAAAGAGTGAGATTCAACCCTATTCCTTTTCATGAATGAAGAAAGGTATGATAGGACAATTAGAATTGTCTAAATTCTAAAATACATAACTCGTAAGCAAATTTTAATAGTTAAGAAAATTGCATATTTCTGAGTTATTAAATTAGAAGATAGACTAATTACTGTATAATTGGTAAAAGACAGACTAGCATATTTTATCTAGTTGTTGTGCTTTGACCATTTAAAAGTACTACTTACAATTGTTGGAATAGTAGAACTATTAAGAAAGAAATTGCATGCCCAATTTTTCAAGTTAATAGCATTGATGGATAGTTCATCATCTACATAGTAGAATACACTCTTTTAGTACATTTGTAATTGTTATGTATGGACTTTCTCAAAGGTGTAGGAAGTAAATAATACACTATTTCTTTCACTGGTTAATGAAACACTTTCAATGTTGTCAAATCCAGTAGGAGTGTTGTGTTCTTATTACTGAATAAAGAATTAATGTAATGATCTCTTATTCAGTAGGAGTTACAAGCTTTGTCATCTTGGTAGTAACTCAGATTATCTCTAGAATGTCTTAAGATAATTACTTTCCACTTGTAGACACTTATGTTTTCAAGGATAGTCGTGTACGTTTCCTTATTAGACAATGAAGTGGTTCTACAGCTACTAGTTATGCTAATATCAATGACACAATCATATTAGTCACATAAACAAACATATGTCGTGTTGTTTATCTGCTACATGATGTTGTTCCATGCACAAGTGGGAGAAATCTATATTATGTGCAAGGTACAACATATAAGTATATGATTTAACGGATTCTCTTGACTGCTAGGTAAGAGACTAACGTTCTAATATAACTTGAACATATCTAATTCAAGAAACACTTGGTGTTGAAATTTATGTCATGTGAGAACTTGGCGAGATTGCAACAACAAAGTAAATCTCTATGTGAAGTCAGACCTTGCATGGACATATTTGCAGTTTCTAAATTAGACAAGTATTTAGAATATGTGTCAAGATGATAGATATAAGACTACTTCAAATTAAATATTTATGTATTATTAGAATGACATAAATGAATGAAGTAATCTAATACTACTTTAAAATTTGTCTATTTATGAATTTTTGGAATGACATAAATAAATGAATAAATAATGTAGTCCTACATTATTATGAAGTAAATAAATTAACTTGAAATTACTATTGAAACCAAGAGTTGTGTTCATAATTACTTTAGTTAAACATGTTTATGATTCATTGTAAAGACATAAACATAAAGTCTTTTAAGACTTATAATAAAGTAAGACGTTAACTTGTTATGTTTTTTAATTAAGACATATACAAGAAGTCATTGAGTTGATCAATGATTTATAACGTATAATGGGATTATAACAATTTATGTTTCTTGTTGAGACATGGATATGAAGTAACTTGGTTAAAAGGTACTTGTGTTATAAAGCATGTAATTGGCTTGGAAAGTCTATTATATCATTAAGTTGACTTAGTTGGTAAATAGGTAAGTCAAAAGGAATATGTTTATCTTAAATATTGTTAGATTGTCTTACAATATTAATTCTAATGAATACCACAAGTTGATGGTATTTTCAGTTAGGAGAATCAGACTCTATTTGATTTGTTTGATTCATGATAACCATAACTTCTTTCTTAAAAAGTAACAAGGTTAGAATATTGAGTATGGATTGAATATACTCGATATGACTCCAACCTAGAAGATTAATAAAACACCATTTCATTATGGAATGTGATGAATCACATTAAGTTTTAAAGTTGAAGATTCTGAATTTGTTAAACTACTTATGAATAGGTTATTAACAAACTAAAGTCAGGAATTGTCAATGTGCATTTGTAATGTCCCAAAAGAGAACAATGTAGTTTTGATCTAATTGCTAAGTATATATAGATAGTCTATATATTACAAAAGGCAAGTGGGAGTTTTTTATCTTGAAAGATAAAATTACAAGATACATAATCTTCTAAAACACACTAGTAAATATCATGATGAGGTTAGACATGTAAATGATAGATCTCATGATGATGGAATTTTCATTCATAGATCTGCAAGGATATCTCAGATATTTGACTTATATGCTGAGAAATATGAGTTACAGGATTATAGTAAACCTGATAATCATTATGATGGATTACCAAATATTGAATTGGGAAAATTACTCATACTATGAATGTTAAAGATGCTGTCCATATAGATAATCAATTTTGGAAATTTGGTTTATCTTAATAGTTAGACTAGAGAATGGAAATGAGTTTCTTCAAAGAGATGAAAAACCCTAGTGGTTTGAATATCTATGTAGAAATCATATGGACAAAATATTGTACACATATTTAATTTATGACAAGATTATTAATCATACTTAAGCAATTAATAATGATTGAATATTCTTTTCAAGACACATTAAATATATATAAAGATGATAATTGTCATACTTGTTTTCATTACTATGAAATATGACAATGGAATATCAAAACTCTTTCTTGAGAAATTACTTGAGCGAGGACGGTAAGTAATTGAAAGGTTTTTTTGAATTCATATAATCTTTGGAAGTGTACGAAGTGCAATAATTCATGAATGGATAAATGCATGCATCTATGAAATTATTCTTATATTAAATTATTAAATCCATTTTCGATTTATAATTAAAATAAGATAAATTTTAAGTATTCCTGAAAGCTAGTGGGAGTATTATGTTAAGATTTTAAATCTTATATGTTGAATAACATATAGGAAGTAACATTCCTTGTAAGCTAAATGTTAAGTCTTAGATTGGAATGAAACTTCACTTATAAGATTTAAGAATTAAAACATACAACCTTGGAATATATGTTTATTGTTAATAAACATGTGCAGTAAAATAAATGATTCTAATAAAACATGATATATCATTTGGGAAATTGATAAATATCTTTTGACAAGATAGAACGTGAATGAAGTCTAAGTTTGACCTGTAGATTCATCATGTACATCATGTAGTGTATTAAAATTGTTGTATCATTCTTGAATAAGAAGTGATTTGACAGCATTGATATCTAACTAAAAGTTATTAGATAACTTGTGTAATGAATATTCTAATAGAATTACATCCTCTCAGCCTGGAATTGCTCCTAGATTCTATGGATGAACAATATGTCAATTGTTGTGCAAATTGTCATCAGCTTTAAACTTGAAAGTTAGGAAAGCATCAAACATTACACAATAAGATATTAAAGTTTACGGAGTTTTAATAAGCATATTGTTGTTTGTATACAATGATGCTGGTTAATTGAGATGACACTCAATACTAGTCATGGTAGGATTTCATCCTTATAAATAGCCATGTGAACTAGTTGTGCTAATAAAAGCACAGTTGCATTATACATTAAAAGAATAAGAATACTTTAAACTTTAAAAATGTTTGAAAGTTTAAATTGTCATAAATTGGTGAAAAAGGATGTCACACACTTTATGAATTATTATGTGGATTGTTGAATGCACACATACAAGGACTTCATTAATTGAATTCTTGAAATACGTATTCTCAAAATTACGATAGATCAAGTTGGTTGATTTATGTCTAGTCAACAAGTATGATTGTCATTACTTGAGGCATAATTCATCAACTGGAATTTTCATGCATTGATCTATTTGGTATTTGGATAAGGGATGTTAAACAATTGTTATAGTATAAATCAAATACTTGGTATGTTTGATTTTATAATATATTGTATCCTATATTTGCATGTTTAATCCGTGAATAAATTTATTTATTCTAAATCGTCCATTGTCGATTAATGATATGGGAGAATCATTAAAATAAGACAAATCTGAGAGATGTGGTAGAATATACTTGAAAGTATATTGATGAGAATGCATACCATTTTCAGATGATATTCAATGAATTGAATATAGGACTTATCCCAACTACATAATTACTTTGTGGATATTGTTATAAGTAAATTATGAATAGTTATCCTCAGACTTGAGATACCAGATAAGTTTCATGAATGTAGTGCACTTCTGTGGAACAACTTAACGCTATACGTAACTGGTAGTCATAAGGGTTGTTTCCTGAAGTGTTGCAAAGTTTATGGGTTATTCTCGTAGTCAAGATAGAATTTGTTCCTTCAAATTTATTTGGAGTTTAATATTGCTGGGCCCCTCGTAGGGTTGACAAGATGTTTGTGTGGCCACACCCAAAGTTCTCCCCTGAATATGTTCAGAAGATTTGGTAATCTTGCTCAATCACTTATAACGAGAAACAGAATAGTTGGATAAAGAATGACTTAATTCCATATCTTTATTTAACATGGTATTAGAAACAAAAGGATAATAATAATGAGAAATCATTAAAAGGTTTTCCAGGAGCCTTGCTCGAGTTGTACTAGAGGCATCGAAGTGTTGCTAGACGCTAACCGAATGTGATCACTCTATTAAGATATGTCCAAGTGGGAGCTGTTGGTTTTATGGACAATAAATTAATAGACGTGAGTTAGGATCGAACTCGAGACTATGGGATTGCACACTTTACGTATGAGAATTTAAAGTTAATAATTAAATATAAATGTTATATTTATTTATTTATTAAACGAAATAACTAACGGACGTTATGTAATTAATGTAATGGATTAACGGTCGTTAAATGTTTATGGAAAAGGACTAAATTGCAAAAGTTGGGAAGGTTCCGGAATCCCTTTGGGGAATCCTACACCGATCGGCCTAAAGAGAAAAGGAAACAACCTCAACTTGTTCACCAAGTTTAGTTGGGTATATAAACAAGGCTAGGGGTTTTATTTTTCCATCTCTTGTGCTCATTAGCAAAACCCTAAAACAGTTTTGCGTGTGTTTCTTTGATCCAAACCGATCGTACACCACCTCTTGGTGTCGATTCACTCTTTTCCTATAAACCAAGTTATTTGTTTTATAAAAACTAGCATTACTTTAATTCGGTTTAGTACGTGTGTACAAGAACTTAGTAATAACATACTTTTGTTATTATCTTGGATTAAATTACAAAACGGTAAGGGGTAATTCTTACAATCCTATAAACCCTAATTAGGGTTCATCCTAATTGCTAGTTTGTGGATTTGATTCTTGTTCGGCTAGAATCAAGAAAGGTACGCATACTTTATTCTTTAGTTAATTAATTATTCATTATATGTTCCTATACGCTTCAGCACTTACTTTGATGTTTATTGTTTATATTTATGATTAGTCATGTTATTTAATTCCAACAAATTGTTCTTTGAATAATTCGGTTTGTGAGTTCAGTGGCACATAAGATGGAAATACTACGTTATGAACTTATGATGCGGCTCACACAGTTGAGAGATTATATCCAGTTTAGGGCCCGTTTGGTTGGGGTGTATAGGTATGAGTCTATGACTTTGAAAGTCATTAATGTTGTTTGGTTGGTTATGGGGCCCACCACAATGGATTGAGGATACTCAAATGTGAATGTTTCCTCATATCTTATGTGTGTGGATGATTTCATCATACCCTCCATTACCATTCCACCATATACCAACACCCATACCCATTGTAATTCGTAGCAACAAACCAAACACACCCTTAACTTTGATTATCTACTATCACACACCTCATAAATCCAACAAATTTTTAAAAAGACAAACACATTTGATATTTAAAAAACTCATGTTTGCATGCTAGATACTAGCTGTCTTCGAAACAGTAGTGATCAGTACATCATATGACACTATATGCACATTTCTTAAAACGAATAGTAACATACGAATTTCATGGTGTAGAAATCATCTCTATTTGCATATAATATTGTAGAAAAATGCATTTTGTTCATTTACTTATTTGATTGATTATAGATTATTGCCTCTTAACATATTGAAGACATGTATACCCAGACTAAGCTAGAAAATGTTAAGAGATGATAGATTAAATATTTGAATCAGATTTATTTTGCACAATTCTTGCCGTTCAAAAAAAATATTTAACCATTCTTTTTAAGTAAATCCATGTATATATAATAAAAGAACGGCCAGATTTTGTCATTTGCGCTGTGGACTGTGGAGAAATCAAAAGTTACCCAAATTGCATTTATTATTTCCATAAGTAAAACAAAGAGCACCCTCGTCAAATTGTATACTGATTAGCTCGTCGCATTCATACATCATTGCCATCATATGAGTTTGTTCATTTTTAGTTTACAAAGTTTAACTTCAAAACCTTATGTTGATCAGAGTGGTAACACAAACCCTAGTCAAATTCGATCCATAGACGTACTGATTTGTTACTTATGATCGACATGGTCACCGACTATTGTGACTTAAATGTTCGTACATATATCGAAAACCAGTGGAAATTAATTCACCGAATGCAGGTGCAAACGAGAAATAAATGAGGAGACAATGAACACATGGAGGTGCATTAAGTTTAAGGGCCATGACGGCACGACCAGTTGATAAATTATGCAAAAACAAGAAATCAAATTAAATGTCGACAGGATTGGACTAAGCATTATCACACGTGGGGGGTTTATATATTGTATTAACTATTTGGGTATCACCGTGACAATAGAACATGCGAAAATAGTTATCTACTGTGTCAACTATCAAAATAGAACATATCATACGAATGAAGATTAGAATATTCGAATTTTAATTAGCTTGAATTGTCTAGACTTTTGCGTCTAAAGATAAGCCTAACAGAATAAGTAAGACCGGATGGCAAGGGTAAACTGAGAGGCTCACCTTGCATCCTACTCACGAGTGAGTCCCATGCCAAAGGAACAAAGTCATGAGTGACTCACACGCCCCAAGACATATTAAGGTGAGTTACTCACCTTGTTGATTTACGTAAAAAGACCGGCCCCACTTAATTATTTATTTAGTTTGTGAGTGTATGTGTGGTATTTAGTAAGATATATTTTAATAAAGTTGGTATTTTAATGAAAGTGTTGGTAAGTTGACATTGTCCAAAAAAAAGTGAGCGAGAGTGAGTGGAAGTGAGAGGAAAGAGAAAGCTGACGTGACGCTGAGGTGTAAGGTGAATGGAAGCTTACCTTGCCTTTTAGCCTAAGACGTATGATGGCTTGTGAAAAAGGCTAGATAGATTAGTCATGCTCCAATCACATTAACTAGTCATCTACTCCGTACTACATGAAGTTTTTCATTGACAAAAATGGAAATAATTGTTGTAGTCAAGTCAGCGCAAAATATTGCGAGAAATGTGTGTGTGTTTTTCTGTTTCATCTCACAAGTTATTGTCACAGGTACAATTATTTTGTCAATCGGCCAACTCACAACATTTCTAACTTTTCCAGCCAAGTTGAGAGAATAAGAAGTACAAAAGGTTAGACAACGTTTAGTTGTTGAAAAAATTTTGTGTTTTTCTGTATCTAGATTCTTTGAGAATAGAATGATTTTTCTTCTACAGAGAAGAGTTGAAAATTTTGAAAACCCGTTTAAATTAGAATTATATTTTTCCTTTTCAAAAAAATTACCTCGTATTGCAACGGTGGACGGTGCAGATGTTACCAATTGTGACTAGGGTTAAAATGAGATACTTGAATGTTAGATTAGGAAATCTTCTTTATTTGTTAGAGAGAAAAAAAATAAAGAAGGCTAGATTGGGGTTTTACATTTTTTTAGTTAAAATTTGAAAAGTAAAATTTTCATATTTTTTAAAAATTGTTGAAAAAAAATGAATAAATTGGTTTTCAGTTTTTCCATTTTCCTATAAAGTTATTTTATTTATTTTTTATTCTTTATCAATTTTTTTTTTTTTTTTTTTTTTTTTTTTTTTTTTTTTTTTTAACTATATTCTTTATCAACTAAACACACCTTAGTGTCATCAAGACTTGAGAGTAGTATAGACATAAATACAAGAGTAAATTACACCGTTCGTCCTTGTGGTTTGCGTTGACCGCAGGGTTTCGTTCTTTGACCGAAAAAGTTGCACCGTTCGTCCTTAAGTGTGAAACGTTATGCACCATTCGTCCCTCCATCCAACTGGGCCCACCAATTCCCACTAACTCTCGTTAAGTCAGTCCATGTAAGAGTCCATGTGAGGGTATTTTAGTATTTTCACCTTTATTTCTAACTTCATCTTCTTCCTTTTATCTCCAACTATCACCACCCAATAATCATTCACCATCACACATTCAGACACATGTTTATCTTGACCAAATTCAGAAATAAAATCTGTTGGGAATTATGTGAAGTAGGATTTCTGCTGTCATTACTGCCGATAGATTCTGCTGAAGAAGTGATTCTACTGAAGAGTACAAGCGTTGCCGTGTTACTGCTGAAGGGAATAAGCTGACTAGGATCAGCATGCGCTTCATGAATTAAATGCTAACTCATTATTATCTTTGAACGGCCCGAGGTTAGCATGGGTTCTATTGTACTGCTCAATATAGTTTAATGTATTAGTCATTAAATGCATGCTTGCATGTTTAGACGATTGGGTAGTAATAGATTAGGGTTCCTTGTTTATAAAAGGAACCTCATAGTTTGTAATAGATAACTCATCTGAAACATAGAGTTTCAGTTAATAAAAAGATCCATAGAGGATCTAAGTGTTCTTAGTTATAACAACTTGTATTTACTTTCCGCTATAGAATACTAGTTGTAGAGATTGTCTATTAGTTTGCTTATGATTACATAGGCAACACTAACGATCCACGAGTGCTTAAGATCTGTCAAGGTCCGAGAGTTTTCAACAAGTGGTATCAGAGCCTCGGGAGAGTCTCTACGATACTGAGAACCTTATTTACCTCACCCCCATACAAACAAAAACATATTCACCATGCCTGGAACTGATGATGAATCAGAAGTCACCACCAACAACAACATCAAAAACACCACCTCTATGCAGCAACTTAGTCTCGCCAACAGTAATGGCAAGTTTCCTTATCTGAAAAAGGAAGAGTATGATTTGTGGACCATGAAGATGCAGAACTGGATCTCCAATATTGATTGGAATCTATGGGAGATTGTGAAGAATGGTAACAGTCTGAAGAAGACCATCCCAGATCTTGATGGTAAGTTTACCATTGCTCCTCCCAAAACTGCTGAAGAGGTTTTAGCTGTGCAAAGAGAGCACAAGGTAAGAACCATCCTCCTTCAATCTATTCCTGAAAATCACTTGGGTGATTTTCACCACATGGATGATGCAAAGGACATCTGGATGGCTCTTAAAGCAAGGTTTGGTGGAAATGAAGAGTCCAGGAGAATGAGGAAGTCCATGCTTAGACAACACTTCCAAGAGTTCAATATCTCTGAAGAAGAAGGTATCACAAGGGATACGACAGGTTTCACAAGATTCTGAGTCAGCTTAACCAGCTGAATGCAAAGCCTGACAATGATGATAGCAATTCAAAGTTCCTACAATCTTTGCCTCCATCATGGCTACATGTGAGTATAGCCCTGAAAGCTAAAGGTGGGCTGGACATGCTCACTTTTGATGAGCTATACAACAAACTCAGATCTCTTGAACCTGATGTCAGATCTCCCTACCGTGCATCCTCTTCTGGTCATTCAGCCTTTGTTGGGACATCCCACTCGAATATGATGATGCATGCTTCAATTCCATCTTACTTACCATCATCATCCTATCGTCCCACTCCATCTCATCCTCAAGCTAGGACTGGCAGTATATTGGAGGATGTTCTTCACTCATTTGTTGCTGATTATGATACTCAGCAGCATCTGGTATATGAAGACTTTGACCAAGTGGACCCACTTGAGATGGAGGAGATGAAGCTGAAATGGGAGGTGGCCATGCTTTCAGTGGATATCAAGAGGTTTGAAGAGAAGGCTGGAAGGAAGTTTGGATTCAAGGGAAAGGATCCAGCTCGTTTTGACATGAGAAAAGTCAAATGCTTCTCTTGCCACCAGATGGGTCATTTCTCAAGGGAGTGCAAAGACAGGAAGAGTGGAGAGGGAGCTAACTACCACTCATATCAACAGAATCAGAAGGGAGCTAGCACTTCAGCAGCTCTTATCACCATGGATGAACAGGTCAACTGGGCTGCTCATGAACCTGTGACTGAGGAAGCTGCTGATACAGAGAAGCTTGGATTGCTGGCCAGGTGCACTTCAGCAGATAGGCATGATCAGTTTGCCTTGATGGGACTTTCTCAGGTACACAACTGTATATTTGGTTGTAGTGAAAGATACAATGAACTTAAAGAAGCTTATGATACTATGAAACCTAGATACAATGAATGCTATGTTGATAATGAAGCTTATAAACTTTCGTTAAAAACATTAGAAAGACAAAAGGTATGGTTTCAGAAGAATCAGATAGCTTATGAAGAAAAGATTAAGGTGCTACAATTTGATCTAGATATTGCTAATATTAACTTTAAACGCACTGAAAAAGAAAAAGCTGATACTATTACTGAGAATCTAGAGCTTAAAGAGAAACTTGCAGAGGAAATAGCTAGACATAAACAATGGTTGATATCTGGTGACAATCTAGCTAGAGAACTCTATAATAGTCAGTCTGTGAACTCAGGAATAGGTTTAGGCTTTCAGAAGTATGTAGGATTGGAAGCTAGGCAAGATGGGCGTAAATCTACACCTGCAGGCTTAGAACACTTTAGAAAGGAAGGTGATTTACATGCTGTCCCTGGACCTATTAGAGGTGAATTCATGCCCACTGACCTGTCTATTAATGTTGACTTTGATGGATCACACCATCTGTATGGCAAAAAGTCAAAAGACTTGCCAGACAACGATGCTTCATCTTATGACTCTGTCTCTTTCTCTGACAGTGACAATTCATCGGATCAAGGGTCTACTTCCAGCTATGATCCAAGTGATAAGTCAGACCTTCCCAAGCCCTCACCTGAGCCTACACCCGAGTCTACACCCAAGCTTACACCCAAGTCTATCTACAAGTCTTCTAGGAGAGCTGCTGAGGAATCCACTTCCAAGCCTGTTTCCCCTGAAGACTTATCTTTTAAATCTTTGCATAATTTGTCTATTAAAAACAATTCCTTTAAGGTTTCTGGTTTAAGTTCTTCTACATGTAATCGAACATCTTCTTTGTTGAATACATCTTCCAAAAGGAAGACTTGTTTTGTTTGTGGAAGTAAACTTCATTTAATTAAGGATTGTGATTTTTATGAGCAAAGATTGGGTGCATGTGCTCTTCAGCAGAAACAAAGACCAGTGTGGACCAATGTTAACAATATTCCACCTTATGTCCCACAAGCTAGAACTGACTCTCCTTGGAGGAGATCAGCTGATAGACCTCATGTGCAACCTATTAGCCAATACTTTAAACATGGTTATTGGCCTGCATATGTTGACTCTATGAATAATAGGAAAGGATGTTGGGGCACTACTAACAAATCTGTCAAAACATCAGCAGGTTGTTCTTGGAAGGATAAAGGACCAAAATTTTAATGGAAACCCAAGAACAATGATGGATCTTTCTCTTCCCTTAACTGCAAAGTTTAAGGGGAGGCATATGCCTCAGGGGAGGATTTCATAGTAAACTTTGTGTATATGTTGTTTGCTAACACCTGTTTGTTCATAGTTTTAGTCTATTTTGTCTCTGTTTTTGTTCTTGTGTTTCTCTGAGTTTGTTTTGCAGAATGCCCTGTTCAGTTAAAATTCATAAAGTGTGGTCCTTTGGCATATGGTCTAGTAAGCTCAAAGCTTGTTTCCTCTGAAAGCTAAGTAATGGAGTGAGCAATTGGTTTCCTCTAAAGATAAAATACTGAAGTCAAGTATTGAAGTTAAAATTGTTCATTCATTCATTCAAATTTCAGCTTACAGCTTACAGCTTACAATCAACTTCAATGCAACTACAAGAAAAGAGCTATTCTACTTATCCTAATCTAGTACATATCATCTATTCCAACATCTAACAGGATGTTGGATATGCATGATCGCTCACATCTTTCACACTAGATGCTGGATATGCGTTCGTGAAGTCTTGCATAACCACCCATTCGTTCTATCTCGATGGCTGGAGATGCATAACTACTATGTCGAGGATGCTAAGGATCAAAATGGAAAGGATGGATTGATGCAAATCGTGATGATGAAGAAAAATAATATGTCCTTTGTGCTTCATCTATTGATTTCAACCAAAATGCAATCAATCCACCATCTATAAGCATTTCCTCTATACGATGTGTGTTGATGCACCAAAACCTGGTGCAGAAAGACCGAGAACCACCCCTCTATCCTTAGGGAGTGGTGGATTTCTGGCTCATGGTCTTCGTGGAGGCTGAGGTGCTGGAGGTTGGGAGTAAGATGTTCTCTCCTTACAAGAGTCATCAGAATCATCAACGGGAAGGGAAGGCTCTTTCACAACAGCAAGGGGAGGCTCTTTCACTCTCTTTGAAGTTGCTTCCTCATCTGAGTCTTCATAAGGTGATACATAAGAACTTAAGGATGAGTTGTCTTCTCCACCCCCTGGATTGCTTGCCAAATAATTCTTCTTCCACCTCTCAAGGCTGCTTATGGAGGTTTCATTGCCATCTGATGAAAGAATGATTGGGATGGAACTACTCATGGTTGATTGTGATTAATTTTGGAGCATTGAAGAAACTAGGGTTTGTTATGATATTTGGGGATCTTTGTTGAAGCGTTATATGTGCATTGGGATCATTTTATAGACGGATTCGAGGTTCAATGGAAATTAATGCGAGTGGTTGGCACAGTAACTCTCTAGAATTTTACCGAAGATATTTTTATCTTTGATGGTTGCTACTGAAGTGTATAACTTCAGCAGATTGACCATCTGTTTCTGCTGAAGCGTTACACTTTCTTTGGTCAAGTTGAAATACACGTAAGCTACGGTCAACCAAACGGTCTAATTCTTTTGACTATAACTTGGGCAACAACTACCACTCCACCATTCACATTCTTCCACTTCAAATCAAACCGATTCCCTCTCCTTCATCCAATAACACTTCATTACGAGCATCATAACCCTAAAATCTCAAATCATCACATGGCACTTGAATTTAAGAAGGATCACAACAAAGTTGCTTTTCTGGGAAAAGCTAAAGATGATGAGTTGTATGAACCAATGGTGGAATTCTTAAAAAGGTCCAAGATTTGCTATGCTCTAACACATTCTCCGAATGCAATATCTGAATCACTTGTTACTCAGTTTTGGGCATCTGCTTCAAAATGAAGTGAAACAGAGATTGTGGCTACGATTGACGGAACAGAGCATGTGGTTACGGAAGAGATGATAAGGAGGAAGCTTCACTTGAAGATGCTGATGGAGTTTATCACTCTAAACAGATGGAGGTGCTTACTGGGCTGAGAGCGGTTGGCTATCGAGGTACGAGGACTGACATTTGGCTAAAGAAGCATCTTTGCCCAATGTGGAGGTTCTTGATTCACACGTTGCTTCAGTGCATAAGCAACAAGTCAGGAGGATGGGACCAGTTCTCTACCCAACTGGGATGTGGTATTGTGTGTCTTTCCCAAGGGGTAACTTATAATTTTTCTAAGTATATTTTTGAAAACATGATTGAGAATATTCAAAGGAAAAAGACTAAGTTTTTTATGTACCCTAGGTTTCTGCAAATGATTTTAGACACCACTACCCAAGACCAATCCTTCTATGCCGTAGGAGCTCTGTCAGCCAAACTTTTTGCATCTATGAGAACTAACTTCGAGGGGGCACATTATCCCCTGACAGAAGCTATGTTGCCTCAAGGCAATGTGGCTGCTGTTGAGGAGAATGTTGCCAACATCCCACCCTCTTCACCTGTTGCTACTGATGGCAATCCATCAGTCAATATTGATGAGGGCCCCTCCTTTTCTGCTGAAGCTTCTCATGTTGCTCCAGAGCAGCCTCCACCAACACCAACTCTAGCACATTGTCCTAGTCCACCACCAGCACATGATCCTCTTGATGATTTTGTGTCTGATCTGAACAGAATGACCACGCCTAGTCCCTCAAGGATACCTGTTGATGAGGTACCTCCTTATGTTGAGAATGACCATGTTTCCACTGAAAGGTCCAATGAAGCTCCCATTACCACAAAGCAATCTGCTGGTGGAGCTGAGGACCCCATTACTCTCACTTCTGTGTATGATCTTGTGAACAGGTATGCAGCTGAGGTGTCCAGTCTGAAAAAGGAACTTGCAGTGACCAAGTCTACTCTTGGTAGTAAGATTGAAGATCTACAGAGTAAAGTTAAGGACCTAGAGAACAGACTTGAAAAGGAATCCAAAAGGAAGTTTGTGGTTTCTTCTGAGGAGGAAGAAGATGAACCTCAGTATGGGTCTCTTGATATTTTAGCTGATGTGTCTCTTAATGATCCTTCATCAGTAAATACAGATTCTTCAAAGGAGAAGGAACATGTTCTTTACAAAAGGAGAAAGAGATCGTACTTGAATAAAGCAACTACTGAAGTTTCCAAGGAACCAGAGTGTGTCAAAGCTGCATCTGCTGATACCCCAATGGAGGATGTTGCTACTGAACTTGGTCAGTCTTCAGTCATACAAAAACCTTCAGTGTCCACTCCTGCAGAAGCATCCTCACAACATGTTTCTTCTGAAAAATACTTGGGTGTTTCTACTGAGATTCCTGTTATCGATATTGCTGGTGATGATTGTGCTAAGGAGACTGCTGATAAAGGAAAAGGTTTACTAGTAGAAGAGGAACTGGGTCCAGACTTGGTAAATGAAGAGGAAAGGCGAGAACAAGACAGAATGCTAGCTGAGTGTAATGAGAGAAAGAAAGATGAAGAAATGGCTAAACAGCTTGCAGCTCTACCTACGTCTGATTTACCTCCTGAAAGAAAAAGGGAGCTAGATGAAATGCGTACTAAGCTTCCTGACACTCATTGGGATGCTTACACTCAGTAAGTCATAGCAAACCCTTCACTTGCTCAGAGTATCTTAGGTGCAGACTTCAACAGTGGAAGTTTTGTGGATTTGATGATGGCTCATGGAAGACAAATGAAGCAAGAAGCAGCTAACAAGAGGAGAGCCATCACAACTCAAAGGAATAAAGATAGACCTCCTACTAAAGCTGAAATGAGGCTTGTGGTGAAAAACCAGAGCTCATCTCTGTATAACTCTGGGTTGTCAATGAAGCAAGTCAAGGCATTCCCCGATCATATTTTGATTCGCAAATATAATCAAATCATGAAGTATTCTTCCTTGCACACTTCAAGCTTAAAAAGGATTGCTGGTATTTCAGGTGCTCCTAAGACTAAGAGGACAAAGACAACTGAGATTGTGGACAATTTTGATGATATGTCATGTTCTTCCAAAGTCTCTACTGAAGCTACCATTGAGACTACAGACTCCACTGAAGCAGATCAATCTGCTGAACCTCATGGTATTTCCTCTGAAGCAATAGTCGTGTCCTCTTCCACCCCATCTATAGCATCTGCTGAGGCGGAAAAAGATATTTTGGATAGAAAAGATGACAAGGTTCTTTCTGCTGAACCATCTAAGGTTTCTGCTGAAACTCCTACAGAGATTGCTAGCTCACCTGACAAAAATTCATCTGCTGAACCAGTTGCCATTCCTTCTGAAGCACCTAATGTACCAGCTCCCACTCCATCTGTGGCACCAATTTGCTCAGAAGCTGATATGGCAAGTATAAAAACGAGGAAGGCTAGAAACTTGCTAGTAAGGATGAATGCCATTCGTGATGATGCACCATCTCTAGGCATCTATAAACCTGGAAGAAGGAAGAAAAGAATGGCCAAAAGAACCCTCTTGGATCTTGAAGCTGATGACGCAACATTCATTATAGAAGGTTCTGCTTCTGATTTTCCTGAGGGAGATCAAAATGTGTTGGTCCATTGGAATCTGAAGGATGAAGAGATGAATGTCATTCATCGAAAGGATAACACTTCAATGGAATTCACCTTTCTGAAGGAAATCCTACACTTGGTTGACAGGGCAGATTTACTAACTCTATACACTCTTGTCACCAACCATTACTGCAATAAAGCACCACAAGGTTCTGGGATGTTCTTATTAGGAGATCTTCAAGTACTGTTTAACTCTCATTCTCCCAATAGTAAAGGACATTCCATTTGGGAGAACTCTCATTTATGGTGAGTTGTGTCCTGGAGACTCTATCCTCTCCCTCGTGTGCATGTGCTTGAGACTAAGGGTGGAATCACAGTCTGCATGTTTGCTGAAAGAAAGTATCCATTGCCCAAGACTCTTATGGAAAGAATGCTTTGTCAGAAGTTGGAGATTCCTCCAGAGCCAGTGGGAAATGAAAAGCTAAATGCTGAACAACTGGTTAGTTTAATCAAGACCCAACTTCTGCAAGAACAGACTGCCTCTTCTTCTTAATAATGGTACCTTTTTATTTGTTTTACATTATTTGTTTTATTGGTTAGTTTTGTTTTTTCTTTGTCTTGTTTGTTTTTCTTAGTTAAAAAAAAAAAAAAAAAAAAAAAAAAAAAAAAAAAAAAAAAAACTTTCATTTGCAGGTTTGTTGCACTTTTGATGGTTTTTAACTCACCAGATATACCCCGTGTATGTCAAAGAGTTGGCTAGTCCAAAGGGTACAGCTTTGGTAAAGACACATCAAATCTGTTGATAGCTATAATGGTTTGCTCAAAATCATAGGGTCTGCAACCACCCATGGTGAATTGATGACTATGCTTAATTGCTGAGTGTTGTATGGTCATCAATTCACCATGGTCTATTCCTTTTTGGAATCCAAGAATTGGCTAGCCCACAAGTATATGGATTGTGGTAAAGGCAACTATCCCCATATTTGGTTATCAATTCACCAATTCTAAGAATCGACTAGTCCTGAGCAAACGGCTACAGGTAAAGACACATCAAATCCGTTTAAATAGTTGCTGGTTTGCTCATAAATCAGATGGTTATCAATGTACCATAGTTTTCGGACTTAAACATCTGGCTACTCCAGTAGTGATGGCTATTGGTAAAGAGACATCAAATCCATTATTTTCAATGATTCACCTCTCACAGGAGTTCACACACCTGGATGTGATGAGAATAGTATGAAACTGATGAGTATTGATGTACATTATGTCTTTTGTTGCGGCAAAGACCTGGCGTATCAAAGTCTGTTCATCATAGAGATGAAATTATAAGTGGTTCTTTGCTAATGATGTATGAAAACAATCCTCTAGTACTGAAGTATCAAAAGATCTTTCAAGGTCAGGAAACTGGAACTTAACCAAGTCAAATTCCAGTTTAGGGGAGGATTGTTGGGAATTATGTGATGTAGGATTTCTGTTGTCATTACTGCCGATAGATTCTGCTGAAGTAGAAGCAGAATTTGCTGAAGAAGTGATTCTACTGAAGAGTACAAGCGTTGCCGTGTTACTGCTGAAGGGAATAAGCTGACTAGGATCAGCATGCGCTTCATGAATTAAATGCTAACTCATTATTATCTTTGAACGGCCCGAGGTTAGCATGGGTTCTATTGTACTGCTCAATATAGTTTAATGTATTAGTCATTAAATGCATGCTTGCATGTTTAGACGATTGGGTAGTAATAGATTAGGGTTCCTTGTTTATAAAAGGAACCTCATAGTTTGTAATAGATAACTCATCTGAAACATAGAGTTTCAGTTAATAAAAAGATCCATAGAGGATCTAAGTGTTCTTAGTTATAACAACTTGTATTTACTTTCCGCTATAGAATACTAGTTGTAGAGATTGTTGGTTGAGTCCAAACCGTCAAGTTTATCACACAAGTGAACCACTTGTGAATGGTCAACCGTAATAAAATTCAAACAGTCTAAAACCAATACAATTAATATCAGAGGAATATAGTGGATTCCCGGGTCGTTAAGTCTCACGGAAGATTAATGGTGTTTAAAAACTTTCAGATGTCGAATAATCATTAAGGATAGTGATCAGTAAGGATTTTGCTGGATAATTACACTACTGATTGATTGGAATGTATTTGGATACAGAATTATAAAGCAAAACAAATAGATAAAACAAACGTAAATACGTACGTTTAATAAACTACGTAAACGTACCAAATAAAACGTGAGATATAAGAAATAAAAGGCCTATAAATATGAAAATGATATTTTTGGAATCCTAAAAATAAAAGAAAATTATTGGAAAATTAAAATTATTTTTATGACTATTTATTTAATTATTATTAATTAAAAACTATTTTTAACTATTTAATAATAGCCTAAAATATAATAAAATAGGAAATAAAGCTAGAAAAATGAAATTATGACTTAGAAAAATCTAAAATATTATAAAACTTATTTTAAAACTGAAAATATATTTTTTACACTTTTTATCTATCTATTATTAATTAATTACTATTTAAAATACACTTAAATACAAGAAAATACAAAATTAAACTGGAAAAATGAAATTTTAACTTGGAAAAATCTAAAATATTAGAAAACTAATTTTAAAACTGAAAAGATATTTTTTATGCTTTTTAATTATTTATTATTAATTATTTAATACTTTTTAACTATTTTGAATTTTAATAAATACTAAACAAGCTAAGAAAATTATGAAACTTTTTCTAAAAATATCCTATGATGACAAAAAACTAAGAAAATTATGAAAACAGAATTTGCTTAATAATAAGCTGAAAAGAAAATTTAAAAAGCTAAATTCTATTAAATAAACGCTATCACTATTTTAAAAATGATGTTTTTGTTTTTTTTTTCTTTTTGAAAACTATTTAACTACTGATAATATGAAACTTTAATAAATACAAAAATTTTACAACTTAAAAATAAGCAGTTTAGAAGCTTAAGAGCTCAACAGTGAGCTTATGAGCTTATTTTGATTTTGCAAGCTCAAATAAACCTACAAACTGGAACCAAAAGTAAAATAATGTGTAAATAAGCTAAGAGTACTTATATGAAGCTAAAAGACACAAAGAACCATATTGATAAGCTTAAAATAAGCAAATAAGCACTTGGCTTCTTTGTTTTCTAAGACAGTTATGGGACAAAGTTTAAAGGACAAAACAAGTGGGGTCCACAGAGCTTAAGCTCTCAAAATTGGCTGAAACAAATAGCCAGCTAGGTTGTGAGCTTAAAAGAACCAAGAACAACCCCTAGGGTCCACTGATGAGCTTATGACAAGCTTTTGAAAAAGCTTGTAGACACTGAGCAATGACTCAGTATATACTGAGTCAGTGTGTACAAGAAATGGGACAAACTAAAAGCTTGTTGCAGCCCTACCAAATAAGCTGAAAAATTGAAAATAAGCACTGGGACTTTAAGACAGCTAGGTTGTCTTTCCAAAGAACCAAGATTCACAAGCTAAAGCTAACTGATGAGCTCTGTGTGAGCTTGTGAAAGTGGCTAGTTCAACTGTGCACAGGGCACCTTTTCAGACAAGGACTCAAAATAAGCTAAAAAATAAGCAGCTTAACTAGCAATCTAGAAATTATAAAAAATACTATGATAAAGATGAGCAGTTGAATTTTATTATCCCAAAAGCTCAAATCTTGAAACTTACTATTAAGTCCTATAGAAAATAATCTAGTTTATTCAAAAACGACTTAAACTGAAAATTTGACTTTTTAAGAAAACCAAATAAGTTGACTTATATGAACTTTGGATTGATCCTACTTACTGATTATGATGTATTAAGCTATAATAAGATGAACTTAAGCTATGTTAACAAGTTTTAAGCTAATATGATGAGTTTCAAACTATAAATCCTAACAGTTAACTAGTTAAGTAAGTTTAGAAGTGATTTTGACTTTTAACAAACAAGCACTGGTTTTTATGGTTGCTATGAGTTATTTAGACCTAGTGTGATAAACAACAAACAAGAACACTGTCTTGAACACCCTTTATCACAGTTAACAAATCAAAACCAAACAACCCTTATCTTAACTGTTTTGAAGTTTTACACACTAAAACAAATTTTTAAAGCAAGAAACCTAGTGATTAACTTATATTAACTATGATGAGACAGGATTAAACCAAAATTAACAAGATTCAAACACTTCCACTAAGAATTGCAAATTTTTAAGAAATGGCTTACAAGTTGAGTCCAAGCACAAAACTGAGAACCAAGGACTGTAAACACTTCCTATAGCTTCCCAAGAAGCTCTAAACCAAAGGGCAATCCATTATTAACCCTGCTCCAGCTTTGATCTTCATCCCCATTGATTTTTTATTTTTAACTAAGTTTTTTGTATTTTTGGTAATTTTTGAGTTTTATATCTAGAACTGATTTTATGGTTTCTAAAAGCTTAGATAAGCTTTCTAGGAGCTTACATTAGCTATTCAGTCCTTAACAACAGCTACAAACAACATTTGATCTTAACATGAGATTTTTGAAATGAAAATTGCATAAACTTGAAAATGAAGCTTAACACTGAAATTGAAACTGAAAAAGGTTCACATACACTTGAAATAACTTAAACAGAGTACTTGGAAGCTTAAAATTACACTGGTATTTGAAAATTAATTAAAACGACATAAATAAACTAAAATTACTCTAGATATCCCACTACATTGCTTCATCCTTGCTTTATAATGATCTTTTTGACTCTTGTCGACATCTCTGATTGCTTCCCACCTCATCTTGACCATTGGATCCATCAAACTCATCATATTCGTCCATTTGGAAAATTGGCGCCAAAAAAGTCTTAAGCAGGTTTTTGCATTTAATGAGTTTTGGGAGATTGTAGAGGTGGAAGGGAGTGGGTATACAACTGGGGAGGTGAGGTGGAAAGGTGGAAATCAGGCAAGTGGAGGAAACCACTCTGGTTTCTGGTTTGCAGGATTGAGTGAGGAGGATGAACAGTAGAACTGGTTTTTGGCGGGTTGACTTTATTTGACCGATGGATATTAATAAGTGGGGGTTCAAAATGGGGGGGGGGGTCACAGGTTTATGACAGGGGGTCTTTTGGTTTTTGGCTGGGCTCAATAATAAAAGGGGGTCCGTTTGGTTTGTTTAATACACAAGGACCATAGTTGCAATTTCTGCAAAGTTAAGGGGCTGAACCTGCCACTTTTCCAAACTTATCACAAGGACCAAACTTGCCAATATTTAATAGTACAAGGACCACATTTGATTATTTTCACTTTTTAAATATCCGAGGACCTTTTATGATACTTTTTTAAACTTTAGGGACCTTTTCTGCCATTTGACCAAAGATTCATTCAACGACCATTTTTTACAACTTAGAATATTTCAAGGACCTTGAATGATAAAACTCCACATTTTTGGATTCCAGGGACTAGATTTGACAACTTTTGAAACTTGGAGGACTAAAACTGCCAATTATGCAAACTTGATACGTTTTTCACCTGATTTTGGTATTTTTGCATTTAAAACACATAAAACACTTATTTGTGATATTTTTATCATTTTGATGCATTTCTGAGTGTTTTCAGATGTTTTTGGCATTCTAAACAGTACAAAAATGATGAGTATTTGCACACTCATCAAACCCCCACACTAAGATATTGCTAGTCCCTAGCAATCTTTTTAGAAAACTTAATGGATTTCATCTCTTTACCAAAAGCCATTACTTCTGGAGTAGCCAATTGTTTCAGTTTAAGTAAGAACCTTGGTACAATGATAACCAAATGATTTTGAGCAAATCACCAGCTTTCAACGGTTTTGATTTGTCTTTACCAGAAGCCGTTTGCTTCTGGACTAGCCAACTCTTAGATAAATTATCAATATTATCTTTGGTGAGTCGATTACCAATTATGGCTTTCCAACTGCCTTTACCACAAGCCATAAACTTGCGGGCTTGCCAACTCTTCACTAATTAAAGATATGGTGAGCTGAACACCATACAATTTTGGGCAAATTGCAAGCCGTCAACGGATTTGAGATATCTTTACCAAGAGCCGTTTGCTCCTGGATTAGCCAATCCTTTTGTTTATTAGACATGGCGGACTGATAACCGTAAGCTGAGTAAGTGAAAAACACTTACTCCAAAAAAAAATTTTGGCCAAAAATGGGGGAATTGGGTGGTATAATTACATGATAAAATTCGTGAGAATTCCTCCCCACACTAGAAATGAATATTGCCCTCAATATTAAAAGTACCGGCTGTTATGCCGAAACATAGAACGTAAAAGGGAAATACTACGGCCATTATTTTATTTTTGATATATACACTTTTTTTTTTTTTTTTTATATATTAAAGAGAGTACTTATATACAACAGCGGGGGGCAACTCCCCCACACTAGGGTGGTAGAATAGTAGAAAGAAATCAGAAATATGAGTGAAAACCCATATGGTGTGTGCTACTGTTTTTGATTACCGAGTCGCTAGCTTGACTCGATCCCCGCATTCATTGGTTCATGGGGAAAGTTTGTAGATCCGGGACAACCACGGGTGGAATGTCCTCTCCAAAATAGTGCTTTAATCGATGACCATTCACTTTAAAATTTGGACCATCGGGTTGAGATAACTCAATAGTACCATAAGGATAAACCTTAGCAATAGTAAATGGACCAGACCAACGGGACTTGAGCTTTCCCGAGAATATCTTCAATCTTGAATTGAAAAGAAGGACTCGATCACCGACGTTGAAAACGCGGTTCTTGATTTTAGAGTCATGAATCTTCTTTGTCTTTTGTTTGTAGATCAAAGAGTTCTCGTATGCTTGATCACGGAGTTCATTTAATTCATTCATTTGAACTTTTCTGTGATCACCAGCTGTCTGAATATCGAAGTTTGCATGTTTTAAGGCCCAGTATGCTTTGTGCTCAAGCTCAATCGGCAGATGACATGCCTTTCCGTACACAAGCTTGTATGGAGTACACCCGATGGGTGTTTTATAAGCTGTACGGAAGGCCCAGAGTGCGTCATCCAGTTTATCCGACCAGGATGCACGGTTTTCGCCTACTGTCCTTTCTAGAATTCTTTTTATACCACGGTTGGAAACTTCCACTTGCCCACTTGTTTGGGGGTGGTATGCAGTAGAGAGACGGTGGGTTACACCATACTTTTGCATGACTCGATCAAATTGGTCATTGCAAAAATGCGTACCACGATCACTAATTATAGCTCGCGGAGTTCCAAACCTAGCAAAAAGAGATTTTAAGAATTTCACAACTACTCGGGCATCATTTGTAGGTAAAGCTTTTGCTTCAACCCATTTTGACAAATAGTCAACAGCCACAAGTATGTATTTGTTTCCTTGAGATGATGGAAATGGCCCCATAAAGTCAATGCCCCAGATGTCAAAGATCTCACATACTTGAATGGCATTTTGCGGCATTTCATTTCTTTGTGAGATATTTCCGTGACGTTGACAAGCGTCACATGCTTTGACAAATTCATGGGCATCTTTATAGATAGTGGGCCAATAAAACCCGGAATCAAACACCTTTTTGGCGGTGTAGTTTAGACTATGATGGCCCCCGGTGGGTCCAGCATGGCAAGCTTTGAGAATGTCCATAGCTTCCTGTCCAAAAACACACCGTCGGATGACTTGATCCGCACAGATTTTGAATAAGTAGGGGTCGTCCCAGAAGTAATGTTTAACATCCTTGAAGAATTTGTTCTTCTGTTGGGTCGACATTCCTTTCACTATGAAGTTACCCGCATGGTAATTTGCGAAGTCAGCAAACCATGGGGTAGTAGAGTTTCCACGAAAAGAAACCGCATTGAGTGTTTCTAGAGGAAATGTTTCATTGATTTCCTTTTTCTCGAAAACATCTTGGTGAGGGTTTTCTAATCGGGACAGATGATCAGCAGCTAGGTTCTCAGCTCCTTTTTTATCACGTATAATGATATCAAATTCTTGCAGAAGGAGAACCCAACGGAGCAATCTCGGCTTTGCATCTTGTTTTGCAAAGAGATATTTGAGAGCCGAGTGATCTGTATACACCACGCATTTGGTCAAGATTAAGTATGGCCGAAACTTCTCAAATGCATACACCACGGCTAGTAATTCTTTTTCTGTGGTGGTGTAATGGGTTTGAGCTTCAGTCATAGTCTTACTTGTGTAGTGGATAGGCTAAAAATGCTTTGCTCTATGTTGCCCTAAGACTGCACCGATAGCAAAATCACTTGCATCGCACATGAGCTCAAAAGGCAAGTCCCAGTCGGGAGCAACGAGAATGGGTGCTTCCGTAAGCTTTTTCTTTAATGTTTAAAAAGCTTCGATGCACTCGGGTGAGAAGATAAAAGGAGCATCTTTTTCAAGAAGATGGGTCATTGGCCGGGCGATTTTAGAAAAATCTTGTACGAATCTGCGATAAAAACCGGCATGACCTAAAAAACTCCTAATACCTTTGACGGTAGTAGGATGAGGCAATTTAGCAATAACATCGACTTTTGCTCTATCAACCTCAATCCCATTTTTTGAAATCTTATGGCCAAGGACTATGCCTTCTTTGACCATAAAGTGGCTCTTCTCCCAATTTAAACAAAGATTGGTGTCTTCACACCGTTTTAGCATTTTATCTAGATGGGAGAGACATGTTTGAAACGAGTCCCCAATGACCGAGAAGTCATCCATAAACACCTCCATTGTTTCCCCGATCATGTCGTGGAAAATGGCCATCATACATCGTTGGAACGTGCCAGGAGCATTACATAGGCCAAAAGGCATACGTCTGTAGGCGAAAGTTCCGTATGGGCAGGTGAATGTGGTCTTTTCTTGATCCTGTGGATCAATGGGGATATGAAAATAACCCGAGAAACCATCAAGGAAACAATAGTATTCGTTTCCTGCTAATCTCTCAAGCATTTGGTCCATGAAGGGTAGATGAAAATGGTCTTTACGAGTGGCGTCATTCAACTTACGATAGTCAATGCAAACACGCCATCCCGTAACCAGCCGAGTTGGAATTAACTCGTTTTCTTCATTTGTGACAACAGTTATGCCACCCTTTTTAGGAACACAGTGAATTGGGCTAACCCAAGGACTATCTGAGATCGGGTAAATTAATCCTGCATCAAGAAGTTTGATAACCTCCTGTTTGATAACATCATGGATTTTTGGATTCACCCTTCGCTGATGTTGGACTGCTGGTTTGAAGTCATCCTCCATCAAGATTTTGTGAGTACAAAACTCAGGGTTGATACCCTTAATGTCGGAGAGTTTCCAAGCAATTGCTTGCTTGTGTGACTTCAAGACCTTTATGAGAGCAGTCTTTTCATCTTTACTCAAATCTCGAGCAATAATGACTGGTAATTTATCATCACCTTCAAGAAATGCATACTCGAGATGAGGTGGTAAGTCCTTAAGTTCTACCTCAGGAAATTCTTCAGTTTTATCAACTGACTTGACTTCCTTGTTATGAAGCTCGACGGGAGGGAGTGATGATGGATCATCATTAAGCAACTTCTCAATGAGAAGTATGTCCCCCTCGATGTCGATGGGAGCGTGATCAATTTCCCATGGAACAGAATCACTAGACAAGTATGCTTCAATCTCTTCCAAGATGAAGTCACTTTCCTTAAACGGAGTGAGAGAAGGAGTAGAATTGGCAATGATGGGTTGAGATGAAGGAGTGAGATTATCACTCGAAGAATTATGATCATAACCAAGAACTTCTTGAGAGTACTCTTCAGAAGCAACATCAATGATATCTATTCGGTTAACCGACTCAGAATCATAGTTTGCGGAGTACCTCGAAGTTTGATCAAGGTTAAAGGTGACAGCTTCATTACCTACACGTAATGTGATTTCTTGCTCAAATACATCAATGAGAGCACGGCCCGTTCTCAGGAATCCTCGTCCAACAATGAGAGGAACCCGTTGATCAGCATCGAAATCAACAACCACAAAGTCAGCTGGAAAATGGAACTTTCCTACTTTCACAAATACGTCCTCGGCAATGCCAAGTGGACGGGATATTGTACGATCTGCAAGCTCGAGAGTCATGCATGTAGGAGTAAGTTCCGGAAGAGAAAGTTTCTTCCATACTAAATAAGGCATCAGATTGATGCTTGCACCAAGATCGGCTAAGGCAAAGCATTCAACCATTCCTGGAAATACACAAGGTAAGAGAAATTTTCCAGGATCCCCAAGCTTCTCGGGAAGCTTCTTCAAGATAACTGCAGAGCAGTTCTCGTTCAGAGGAGTTTTTGCCATCTCAAACAGTTTTTCCTTGTTGCTTAACATGTGTTTGAGAGTTGATGCAAACTTGGGCATCAGCATGATAGCATCCGCAAAGCTTATGTCAAAATGCAGTTCTTGGAAAATTTGAAAAAATTTGTCCATTTGATTACTGGCTTTTTCGCGGAGCTTTTGCTCATTCAAACGTGATGGGTAAGGAATAGAAGATTTGGATTTGGGGTTTTCAACGGGAGCTACTGGAGGTTCAAAAACAACTCCTGGATTGGATTTGGGTTTCGGGACAACTTGAGGATGGACATCGTTGGTACCTCCGTTATTAGTAGGAAGTTCCTTGTCCTTTGTTGCCTCAGGTTCACTTTCCACTACCTTCGGGAGAGAAGAAGAAGAGGTAGTAGGAATAGCGGGTCCATTGTATGAAACACCACTTATGGTTGTGATCGCCTTTGCATCGCCCCTCGGGTTAGAGAAAGGTGTTGCTCGGAAGTTTTCCTAAGCCCGAGGGTTGATCATTTAAAGACTTCTTTAGATCAACTATCTGACTGACCAACAACCTGTTCATTTCATCTAGGGATTTCATGAATTGCTTCAATAACTCATCAGATGATGGTACTGGAGGATGTGGAGGGAAATTTTGAGGTCGTATGTTTTGATTATGACCTTGTTGTTGAAAATTCCCTTGGTTAGGATTCACATTTCCCTGAAATTGATTCCCTCGATTGAAATTGTTTTGATTAAGGTTCCCTTGATGTTGGAAACCTTGATTTGGTCCGGGATAGAAATTACCTTGGTTTTGATAACCTTGGTTCATTCTAGGTTGGTTTTGATTCCGGTTTTGTATATTAGGATTCTGGTTAAAACCGGGTGGTCCCTAATAAGTATTAGCACGGTAGTTTGGTTCATTTTGAGGACGGTATTGATTACCTCCCTGATGTGAAGTACCGGCTATAGAATTGGCTTCAAACGGACTACCATCGGTGGCAGTACAGTTGTAGTATGCATGAGGGCCACCACAAGTAACACAGACCTCGACTTTCTTCACTTCACCATGTGATGGTGTCTGTGTGAAAGTGACTTTCTTTTGGTTAGCAAGAACCAAAGCCTGAACAATATCCGTGAGTTTGTCAATCTTAGCATCGGTGCTAGATGTACTCACGGGAGATGAAGTAGAAGGTCTAACACATTCTCCGAATGCAATATCTGAATCACTTGTTACTCAGTTTTGGGCATCTGCTTCAAAACGAAGTGAAACAGAGATTGTGGCTACGATTGACGGAACAGAGCATGTGGTTACGGAAGAGATGATAAGGAGGAAGCTTCACTTGAAGATGCTGATGGAGTTTATCACTCTAAACAGATGGAGGTGCTTACTGGGCTGAGAGCGGTTGGCTATCGAGGTACGAGGACTGACATTTGGCTAAAGAAGCATCTTTGCCCAATGTGGAGGTTCTTGATTCACACGTTGCTTCAGTGCATAAGCAACAAGTCAGGAGGATGGGACCAGTTCTCTACCCAACTGGGATGTGGTATTGTGTGTCTTTCCCAAGGGGTAACTTATAATTTTTCTAAGTATATTTTTGAAAACATGATTGAGAATATTCAAAGGAAAAAGACTAAGTTTTTT
>BPTQ01000002.1:218694010-219110230 GCA_019973895.1 Chrysanthemum seticuspe | reverse complement strand
GCATGTAGCGGTACTTAATGACTCGACTTAGGGGACCAGGAACAACAGGACTTATGGCGGTGCGCCTGATTTCTCCTGTGGTGGCATCTTTGTTGATAGGTTAGGGAGAATTGACCAAATGTTGTCCTCTCGAATTTGACCCCACCTGAAGTAATTGGAAGTAGGTAGACGTAGACATAACTAGCTAGGAGGATTAACTAGGTTAGCACCACTATTCCTCTATTGATTTCCCTTTACCATTTATTTGCTTTTACTTTATATTCTGCATTAGTAGTTTAATTAATTAAATACCTATCAAAACCATTAATATTCTGTGACAATTAGACTTAGTAATTATCCGACACACATAGCTCTTGGTACGACCTCGGCTTTACCATTTACTACACTACACACGACCGGGTACACTGCCCATTAGTGCATTAGGGTAGACCATAGGTATAGCGAGACACTATAAATATTAAGACCTGGTCAGTAAAACCTGCATCAAGTTTTTGGCGCCGCTGCCGGGGAGCTATATTAGGATTAATATTGAGTCTTTCATTTCATTTTTAAACTTTTCTCACGATAACATTTCAAGTTTTCAGGTACCATGGAAGTTGTTAACATCGATGACCTCACTCTTGAGGAATACTTGGCATTGACTAGAGCAGATCAAGGGTCGGGTCTCGTAAGACCGGCAATCAGAGCGGATGTTCGTTTCGAGATTAAAGACCAATTTATGAGGGAACTTCGCGCTAACCCTTTTTCTGGAAACAGGGACGAAGACGCAGATGAGCACGTTGAAAATGTCCTATACATCGCTAGCCTTTTCAACATTCCGGGCGTGTCTCATGATGCTGTTATGCTCAGGGTCTTCCCAATGACTCTCACTGGAGCAGCCAGAAGATGGATCGAAAGATTGCCCGCCGGGGCAGTTAATACTTGGGCGCTACTAAAGAAACACTTTATTCAAAGGTATTGCCCGCCATCAAAGATTTCTAATGAACTCTTGGAAATCCACAATTTCAAACAAGAAGATGACGAAACTATGTATCAAGCTTGGGACAGATACAACGATCTTCTTTATAAGTGTCCTACCAATGATCTAAATAACCAGCAGAAGTTTAATATTTTCTACAAAGGAATAGATGTAACTACAAGACTGATGTTGGACTATCAAGGACCTATCCCAAACATGACTCCTACTACTGCAATTGAAGCCATTCAAAATATGGCAGACCATTCTCAAAAATGGCACAACGGTGGAAGTAAAAGAAACCAAGGTGGAAGTTTCGACGGAATTGCAGCAATTTCTAGTAAAATTGAAAGTCTCAATCGAGATATCCTGAAGGTCAGAGAAACCGTTCATGCCATCCAAGTGGGTTGTGAAAGCTGTGGAGGAGGACATCTTACGAAGAATTGTCCTCATATGGACGAAGAGGGTATTGAAGAGGCTAAGTATGGAGAAAATCGACCATTTTACGGTGATAATCGAAATAGTAATGGTTATCGTGGAAATTACAACCGTGGGCCTTATGGAGAAAGAAAGCCCAGTCGTGAAGAAACAATTAATAAATTTCTAGAAAATTCAACCCAAAGACAAAAGGAGCAAGATGAGTGGTTGAAGGAATTCCAGGAAAACACTGACATAAACATTTCCAAACACGACGCAACTCTGAAAAAACTTGAATCCATAGTGATAAAGCTCAGTGAAAAAGTAAGGAGAAATAACGATAAACCTGAAGGATCTAAACTAGCTATGGAATGTAAGGTAATTTTCTCGGATGATAACTCGAAGGTTCAGGCCAGTGATACGGGTTTAGGGACGATTTCGTCAACAGATCTGAGTTACGCCGTAACATGCCTAATGAGTTACGGCGTAACCTCGTGTTTGACAGCGACAACGGGGTTGTGAAGAATACTGAGGAAAGTAACTCTAATGAATTACGCCGTAACCAAGAATCTCAGTTACGGCGTAACTGGGATACATGGGCAGAAAAATTCCTCGACATGGATGAGTCAGAAAAACTCGAGGAACGCTCCCTTGACGATGAAGAAAAGCCACTTATCACTCACTGGTGTACTCCTGTCGTCATTACAGATGAAGAAACCACAAGGGCATGGCCTACATGAAACCCCTTCCACGAGTATTGCAATGGAGGAGACAATGAAAGAAAGGAAGAATGGACATGCCCTCATGAGCGTGAAAGACATAGTATTAAATTCGGTAATTTGGCCTTTAAAGATTGGTACACAATTCAATTTGGGGATGCCAAGATCAATCCAAATCATCTTATGAAGCTAAAAATTGATTACGCGGAGCATATTCAGAAGGAAGAAACTAATAAAGATATACTTTGCACGGATGAGCATTTAAGTGAAACTGACAACAAGGAACTACGCAGTCACTGGTGCGAAAAATTAAAATCTCCTGGGGAAATTTTCTGGGCGTCATGCAACCCGTATGACGATATGTGTAATGGTGGAAGCAACTCTGGAAGATTAGGAAAAGATGAATTCTTTTGGTCCTCAACCAATGATGAGGAGAGAACGAGTTTACCTTGGATGGACAACATGGGGTTCGATAGTTGGGTAAAAATTAAGTATGGGCATGTGGACACATTAACAAAAGATAAGATTTGGAAGGAATACATGGATCAAGAAGATTCGAACGACAAAAGTCTCAAGAACACGAATAAAATAACAATTGATGATGACATAGAGCGGGTGAGTAATGAAAAAGAAGAATGCAAGCGCGTTCTAGTGGAGAATTTGCTCGATGAAGAATGGTTCAAGCACACTGCTTCTGATGACGATGATATCGAAGGGATGCTAGATTACCTTGAGTTGCAAGGAAATGAGGAGTTCACTGATCCCGATGACGAAGCTTACGAACAAAGGAGGTGCAAACTCCTGGGGATACCCTACAAAAGACCACCTCCAATTATAGTCGAAAAATACGAATTCACTCGCTACCACCTAGGTCCAGAAGAGAAATTTTGTAAAGTCCAAAAAATCGAAACCATTGAATACCTCCGAACTGCCTCAAATGTTGCATGGATGAGACATAATTTGATGAAGGATATTGAAGAAGTAGGGCAAGCTCAGAGGCCCCCATAGGAGCCCCGCGGCTCTGAGTCTAACTTAAAGACTCGTTAATAAAGAAAAGTTCTCTTTCGGGAGACAACCCGAATTATCCTTTTCTTTTGTTTTTATTTCATTTATGTTGGGTTTTGTGTTTTCTAACAATTTTTGCAAGAGACAAAGAAGTAATTGCTGCTGCAGTTGCTGATCTGAACAGAGTTACGGCCATAACTCATCTTGGTGATTACGCCGTAACCAACATTTTAGCAGCAGAATTCTTGACGCATTACCAATTACGGCGTAATTCCATCTCAGTGGTTACGCCGTAACTATTCGCTTCACAGCTCATATCACATTTTGCCAGTTACGGCGTAACTCTCTCATAGGAGTTACAACGTAACTCTCCTTTGCTTTAATTCTTTCATTTTAAAACACAGTAACCTTGTATTAGTTTTTAAATGAACTTTTTTGGGTGTGTTCCTTGTAAACCCTCACGAGACTTCACTCGTCCACTTGGGACACCAAGTGGTTTAAAAGGCTTGTTTTATTCGCTAAATGCAACCGTGATTCCTACGAAAGTGAGTTAGGTTTATTTTTCATTTTATTTTTTTTCTTTTTAGAATTATGCTTGTCGGTATTGTGATTTCAAGGATTGAAGTTTGTTCATGACGCTTAAACGCAGGCACGGTTCTTTCTCGTAGGCCTTCTTCTTTTTGGAGCAAATTTCAGGGAAGTTCTCGCTCTAATTCTACCTTTCTCTTCACTTTTATTTTAATGCCTAGTACAAAAGGGACTTTGTACAATTCAAGTGGGGGGACGGGAGTAGAATTATCTCTTGAACTAAATTTTGCCCTCATTTTTCTAGTTTATTTTGAAAAATTATGCCATTTTTAAAATTTTGACATGTTTTTCCGAACCTAACTAGATTAAACCTTAGCCGAGCACATACAACCCTTGATATTACATGGTGAGATTAGCCTTATCCGTTTCCAATATTTTACCCCAAATCCACCAAATTATGAGTGTGCTGGTAGCTTGTAAACTTTAGAACTTGGCCTTTGCATCATTTCAAGACCATAGACGAGGTATGTTGAGTTAGCTCGATGTATTTGGACTTTTAAGTTTTAGAAGGCAGTATTATAGGATTATCACCCAAACAGCCTACCATTGTGAGTCTATCGATTAGTCACCTCGACTTTTCGACCCTCATGTGAAACCCTTTTGTTGCACTCCCCTTTAGTGCAAGATACCCCTAGATACACCCTTCTGAGACATTCCTTTCATTTTGTCAACCCAATATATTGTTTCGTTACACCATTACACCTTATCCTACCATGTAGTCTTTATTTGTAATTGGGAAGTCATCATTTGCCTAAGTTCAAGGTTCGAGTGGAAAGGTTTGGAAATCACGCTTTCATCGACAACAATTATGAAGATCATTGAAGACCCCCCGAATTCCCATTGTTCATCTCAAGTGGGGGGATGTTATGTTATTAAGTTATGATTAAAAAAAATGTGATTCGAAAAAAAATAAAAAAATAAATTGTTGTCTGAGTTATGATATTGTAAAGTGCGATGTTATAAGCACTATAGTATGAGCTTTATTGTTTAGTATCGAGGATGCCACCTCGGTCACATTAGAAGATTGGAGTTGGAGTTATACCAACTGAAGAAGAAAAGGTAGTGTGCCCATCACGACGTCCTCTAATGACACATCTACCTTGCATTTCATGATCTGGTCTCTAGACTTCTAAGCTTGAACTTTGGGCGGACGGTAAGTGGTGATGACTTAGTTATAGATTTAGACTACCTGCTTGTTTTTCATTTTACACCAATTATATATCCCATGTCTTATCCTACCCTTTAGTCATGAAGCATGTCTAGGTGATGCAGCGAGCAATCTTTGGTGTCTTGGCCATGGATTTGGTCATGTATCATTGCTTTTGTCCACTTCGCCATGACATGTTAGTAATGACGAGTCACCCCTTAACCTTTGTCGTGTCTACCCATATTGCCTTCGAGAATTTTTTAGCCCTTAACTCTAGTGGTGGATATTTGTGTAACCGCCAAGCTTATGATAGAATACATGCTATGACTGTGCGATTGAGTGATCACCCCGAAATTGAGACTTAGAACAGTTGAGATATTTGAGTGTTTGTTCCCCTTTCGTGAGGTGTTCGGCTTTGTTTTATTCTAGCATAAGGGATTTGTAAACTCATATTTTCCAGGTTTTGGGAGATATCTTTTTAGGAATCTATCTAATAAGGTCTACTTAAGGGCAAGTAGAGTTCAAGTGGGGGGATATTTGATAACATCAAATAGTCCTGAATATTAAGTGTCAATTTCCCCCGATAATGCTCGTTGTTTATATCATTTATATGGATTTACGCTTGTTTTTCATTGTTTTCCACTTTCAGGTAAATTAGCATTGGAGCTAAAGAGACGCGGAAATGGAAACATTACTAAAGATTTATCACAGTATGCTTATTTTGAAGAAGTTACGGCGTAACTCGTCTCTCACATTACGCCGTAACTATTGCGTGACCCTGAAGTCCAACTTATCAAGAGGTTACGGCATAACTCTTCCCAAAGATTACGACGTAACTCCATTAGGTCAAAAGAGGTTCCACGCCGCTGATACTTACGTCGTAACTACTGCATCACTTACGACGTAACCGAGTGTATTGAAGACTACGGCCTAACCACTTATAAGGTTACGCCGTAACTAGCAGATCTAGTGCATTTACGGAGAAATAGAAGGTTACGGCGTAACTCCTCTATTAGTTACGCCGTAACCCAGACCTGGCCTATTAATAACCCACGAATTCCAACATTTCAAAGCATCCCATTCCACACACAACACTCTGAGAACGTGGGAAAAAGCTCAAGGGAGGTCTAGGGAAGCATACGGAGCTGTTTCCAAGGGAGAAGTTACACCATTACGATAAGCTTTAGCGTTTATAATTTCTTTTACTTTCAATTCATGTATTTCGTACCTTTGAATATTGAATTGATTTGCATGATTAATATGAGCGGCTAAGCACCCTTTGGTGCTAGCCTAGTTATGATTCCTTAATTGTTTTTTTTGCGTTTACCTTTACTTCCATACAATTATTTCTAAGTGTATGCATGCATAGTTCTTTGGTAGTCACCCTTGGTTCGGTAGTTTTGAATGGCGATAGAGGCCAATTGCCTAGGAGATATGACCAACTGACCCTAGGTGAGCGGACTGAGACGGGAAGGGTAAGATATGACCAACTGACGACCCTTTCTACTTGTGCTATTTGACCAACTGATCACCTATCGTTTGGATGAACTTAAGAATTGGGGGTTGTAGTGTCTAAGTTCCTAACGGCCGGGAACTCACTATTTAGAATCTAGCATGTAGCGGTACTTAATGACTCGGCTTAGGGGACCAGGAACAACAGGACTTATGACGGTGCGCCTGATTTCTCCTGTGGTGGCATCTTTGCTGATAGGTTAGGGCGAATTGACCAAATGTTGTCCTCTCGAATTTGACCCCACCTGAAGTAATTGGAAGTAGGTAGACGTAGACATAACTAGCTAGGAGGATTAACTAGGTTAGCACCACTATTCCTCTATTGATTTCCCTTTACCATTTATTTGCTTTTACTTTATATTCTACATTAGTAGTTTAATTAATTAAATACCTATCAAAACCATTAATATTCTGTGACAATTAGACTTAGTAATTATCTGACACACATAGCTCTTGGGACGACCTCGGCTTTACCATTTGCTACACTACACACAACCGGGTACACTGCCCGTTAGTGCATTAGGAGACTATAGGTATAGCGAGACACTATAAATATTAAGACCTGGTCAGTAAAACCTGCATCACATGTTCTCGAGTCAAAGCCGAATGTCAAAAGCCCTCTGGATTGTTAACTCAACCTAAAGTCCCAGTTTGGAAATGGGAAAGAATCACTAAGGATTTCATAACCAAGCTGCCAAAAACTGCTAGAGGTTACGACACCATTTGGGTTATTATCGATCACCTAACCAAATCCGCTCATTTCTTACCCATCAAGGAGACTGACGAAATGAAAACCCTTGCTCAACTATACCTAAAGGAAATTATATCCCGTCATGGAGTACCAATTTCCATCATTTCCAACCGTGACAGTCGTTTTACTTCTCAATTATGGAAATCTCTTCAAAAGGGTTTAGGCACTCGTTTGGATATGAGTACCGCATATCATCCTCAAACCGATGGCCAAAGAGAAAGGACTATCCAAACCTTGGAAGACATGCTTAGAGCATGTGTGATCGATTTTGGAAAAGGTTGGGATAAAAACTTGTCGTTAGCGGAATTCTCCTACAACAATAGTTACCACGCTAGTATCAAAGCAGCTCCATTCGAAGCACTTTATGGTCGAAAGTGTCGATCACCCGTTTGTTGGGCCGAGGTTGGAGATGTCCAACTCACTGGGCCTGAACTTGTCCAAGAAACAACCGAGAAGATTGTGCAAATCCATCAACGACTTCAAGCTGCTAGAGATCGACAAAAGAGCTACGCCGATGTTAGGAGAAAGCCCATGGAATTCCAAGTTGGTGATCGAGTCATGTTGAAAGTATCACCTTGGAAGGGTATGGTTCGATTTGGAAAGCGAGAAAAGCTAAATCCTCGATACATTGGGCCTTTCAAGATTCTAGAGAGAATCGGCCTTGTTGCATACAAACTTGAACTCCTGGAAGAACTTAGTAGAATACACCCTACTTTCAACATCTCAAATCTGAAGAAATGCTTGTCAGATGAATCTCTTGTTGTTTCACTAAAAGATATTAAGCTCGATGACAAGCTCAACTTTGTCGAAGAACCAATTGAAATCATGGATAGGGAAGTCAAGCGACTTAAGCAAAGTCGCATTCCTATTGTCAAGGTTAGATGGAACTCCAAGAGAGGACCAGAGTACACGTGGGAGCGCGAAGACACCATGCGTGTTAAGTATCCACATCTATTTGCCAATTCAACTCCGACAACTACCGTAAACTAAAATTCCGGGACGGGATTCTCTTAAGGGGTAGGTATTGTAGCCACCTGTAAAATTTCACTATCATTAGTTGTCATATCAATAAACTGGATTGTTTATCAAAACTTATTTGAGCTAAGTTAAGCATTTTAGCGTATACGTTTCATTTTTCTTACATAAAATTTATGCATCCCCGAGTAGTTTTATTTAAACGAATGATGAAAATTTGATCATTCCTGATATTTACTGATAACTAAATCACGCTCACAAGAAAATTTCTTGTCTTACAAGTCCGCACGCGTACCGGTATCATAAAAGAAAACATGAAAAATAAAAACGAGCTAATAAAGTCAAAAACTATATCATCATATAAGTTTCTCTAATACGTGTCCAAAAATATAAGCGTTCTATTTTTCCCGTTCCGGGATTATACGTTTACAAACCGAACGGCGGGACACGAAATACACTTAATACCCATTTAATACCTAAGATATCTAATAAATACATTTTACAAATAATAAAACAAAATTTATTTAAACCCACTACCCTAAAAACCCACGCCCCACTTTCCTGTTTCCCATCACAAGTCGTATTCCACCTTTTCTCCTTCCCAACACACGCCTTCTTCATCTTCTCCAAAAGGGTAAACCTCCAAAATACTTTCCCACCTCAAACTTCAATCATGACCTAATCTTGATACACACCTTGAAGTATCTCTATCCCACCCTCGAATTTTTCCATGGAAGAAAGCTCACATGATATCAAAAGTCCCCATCGAATTTATGGTCCCTATGGGTCACGGTTGGAGACAAAACCAAGAGAAGACAAATGAAGACTGAGCACCATGGTGATATTACTCAAGAGAGGCTTCTACCTCATCCCCAAGATTGAAAGCTAAGTCAAAAACTTCCTCAATCCCTCCTTTATAAGGCCACGAATGACCAGGGGTTTCACACATGTTTCACTCACTCTCACCACAAAAAGGATTTCGTATTGAAGCTCTTAGTGTTTGGGTTGCTCGAATTGGGTTTGGAGTGAAGGTCGTGTGAATCCCCAAGAAACGGTCTTCGTCGGCATCAAAAGGTTTTGCAAGTGCTATTCATGTTTTTGATTTGTAAAAGTCTTCGATAATGTTATACTTTTGAATAAATTATAGTCAGATGATACAAGTATTTGTTGAAATAATGAATTTAAAGTCATATGAATTTGGTTAAAAATAAGTATTGATGATTATGTTGAGAAATCTTTTAGTCTAGGAATGTCGAATTATTGGCTCAAGTTATGGGAGTGTTAGGATGTTTCACCCTAGTCGTCCTTGTGTCAAGTCAATTGGAGCCAAAATGGCTTGCGTGATTGTAAACGGCACGAAACACTATGGGTGCTAGTTCGAGCCTAGCCACACCCAGTAGTGACTGGTTATCATGGGTCAAAGGAGGGGCAGCCCCCCTTTTGGAGTCATGGTAACCATGACTTGACCACTAGGCCATGACCGTATCTTCCGGCCCCAAAGACTACTCATCTCACATCCATGGTTCGCCCTTGTGTCATCTTTTGTTACCCCTAGGTGTCGACTTGAGTGAGGGTTGCACCAAATACCCACAAACTCGAGTTGTGGCAGCCATGGCATAGGCATACTAGCCTCCATGTCGTGCCCTCGAACACATATATGTAACCTCTATGACCATCTATTTTGGATACACTACTCTATTTTATGACTACCTTTGATGCCCTCCTTGTCCCGTTAGCCTCACTTTCTGACCACTAGTCGAACAACCCTCACACCCTCTTATTTGTCGAAGAGTATTAAGCCATCTCTACAACTCGTTTAGTGCCCAAGCCGGGAAAACTAGTGTTGAGTTACTTGCTTGCTAGGATGAAAAATTCATTCTTAGTCACCCAATTTGACCCATGGGATTTCTGATTGGGCCACAGCCAATACTCCTCATTCGATGCAGCCCATAGCCGAGTCCAAGACCATGTCGAGAAGCCCGTCTCCTTGGCTGCTCGCTCAGCCCACATCGAGCCCAAATTCATTCCCCCTCCTTGTTACCACAAATCGTGTCTACATCAAGCCCTCGAATAAAAACCGAACTCGTTAAAACACTTATAAAAACCTATGTTAGATTTTAAAATGAAAACCTTATAATCTTGAATATATAGACAAAACATTCTTTTAATAATAAACGATAACTTATATTTTTATAATTAATAAATAATAACTACTTTTGAAACAATGATTTTTATAAACTAAACAACGACAACCGGTATTAATAAAACAAAGATTTCGACACTCATATGTATATATATATACTTATACTCTATATAAACGAAAGTTATTTTTACGATAATGCTATATTTTCAAAAACCATATAATATGACACGTAAACAAAACCATGCCAAATTTTCTTAAAAATCGACCATTTATATAATGCGTCATAATCATATACAAATATTATTTTATAACTATCATTTATTATGTAACATATTGGATTTCACAAACACACAAACAATCACAAATAAGGGGCGTACAATATGAGTTTAGAGAGAGAAAGTGGAAGATGGGAGTCTTTCTAGAGAGAGAAAGTAAACAAAAGAAAGAAGGTTAGATTGAGTGAAAGGTCCAACCCTCTACCTTGGGAGATAGAGGGTATTTATAGTTTTACATAATATGCCCTCTGACGGGCTGTGGATTAGGCATACAGTGGGTAAAGACCCGTCCGTCCTCCACGGTGTTGCGCTAAACTAAACTAATAACTAGATAACTAACTAATAACTAGTAAATAACGTAATGTTTATGAGCTAACATATGCTAGACTAGTGTTGGGGTGACCGACTCTTCAACATGGATTTTCTAAATCCTAACAATCTTCCCCTAAGGGAGGTCACCCCATGAAATACATTTTGCATCCTAGCATTCTATCTTTGTCTTTAGTCCTGAACTCATAGACTTTTATTCTTCAAGTTCCGCAATCTTTGTGCTTTGGTAGCGTTTGTTCAAACTCCGCATTGATTTGTACTTTTAGTGGAGGCCTTTAACTGATCCACATCTTTGATGATCTTCAAGTTTTCATTGAGATCATCTGCCACAGTAAATCTCTGGATCACCCTTTGTAGTGTTGCCTTCATGTGATGTTGTGACTTTCGGACCGACATGCTCACACTTTCTGGATCATGACATCTTTTTATCAGAGTAGTGGAAGCTTTACTGGCTCATGATATTTGCAGCAGCGTAGCAGAAACATAGTATAAAAATATCAGAGCCAGGTTCTGTAGATATGCACAAGTCATGATTTCTTCAATTAAGTATGGATGCTGTGAGCATGCGGCTTTGGATTGACTTCTCAATTCTGATCAGCTGCAACCGTCCAAATGTACCTGCAAACAACAGTTAGCAATAAAGCATACGAAAGTGTCTTTGATCACTTTCGTTGAATTGAGGTACACGGCCCACGGTTCCCTGTTGATCAGTACAAGTACTGCCTGTGATCAGGTAGAATTCTAAAGAATCTCCTTGACAGGGTTTCGCAGCTGCTCTAGCCGTTCTTAAACCGGAGCATCTCAATGAAGACAACACGGAGTGAGTGAACCAGCGAATTGAGATTCACTGATTGATGAAAAATTGATTTGAAAAACAATCATGCATTGCTTGAAGAAAGAGTTTTGCAATACGACGAAGGTTTTATGAGAAAGATCAATTTTCAATCAAAAATACTTTTTGTATTTGAAAAGAGTACACATTCGATGTGCTAGATAAAAGAAGAGATTCGCACATCGAACGGTTTTTCCAAAAGTATTTTTTCAATCAGAGATACTTTTTGTGTTTGAAAACATGAATACACATTCGATGGGCTATAGAAAAGAAGATTTGCACATCGAACGGTTTTTCCAAAAGTATTCGTCAATTCATTTCCTGGACCAAGGTTGATTCAAGAATGAATCGCCCCATTGTTTCTATCCAGTTTTCACAAGCTTGATCTTTAGAAAAGATCTCACATGTCACCCACCAAGAGCTTGTTTGATGTTGGCTCTAGAAGGATTTCCATCTTCATCGTGAATACTTTAACATATCACTCGGATGTTCTGGCAATATCACAAGGGTAATGCGTAGGACTCTTAATATACACTCACTTTCCACATTGTGTGAAACAGCAAGTCTTCATTAATTTTGTGTCCTAATGAGATATTGTTGATGATCTCTTGGCTCTAGACTCAATTGTGCACATTTGGTTCCTATGCCGGAGACTAGGGAGAGGGTCTCCTTCTTCAATATCAATAATCTCTTAAAAGAAAGTCGATAGATTATGTAGGTTCCCTGTGAGAATGAAACAAGTCCTTTTAAGAGGAACTTGAGTAGCTTGGGAAGTTTAGTGCAGTGCGTCACTGGGTCCATGACGTCTTGTCTTCAATACCAGTGTTACCTTAGTAACCACCAGTAGCATATGTATTGAACCTGGTTACTGCCCTAAGGTTGAATTATGGGAGGGCTATTTCTTTTCACCCTTTTTCACATTCATTTCTTTTTCATTCTTCAACCCCTTCAGTGCTTACCGAGACTTCATAACTAGAACCTTGTTGGGTTTATTCCAGATCTAGCTCTATCTCAGTCCGCACTCTTCCCATATCTCACTTTCCTCCTTTTTTCATCATACCTAAGGACTCTACACTATCTAGTGGATTATCCCTGGGTAGATCCCTCCGGCTCTGGCGGGATCATGGGAACGAATACCTAACCTAACCATCCTTATAACACCATGCATAAAGTAAATTGGTCGGTCTTTTGGTATTGTTCTTTCCTTCTCGAAACCAATTGAAAAATCAGTTGGAAAATCAATCAAGGTACTTGTGATATAATATCAAAGCATTTTGTACCTTAATTGTTTTGATCTTTTAGAAATGTTCCCCCTCAACATGTGCATATGATTTTATAAATTGTTTAGCACATGGAGGCAAGAGTTCTTTTGAACTAAATTCTTGATCAAAATTTCCATGGAAAAAAGCCGTTTGATTTTCTTTGGTAAATACTCCCCCTCAATATGTGCATAGGATATTTGAAATCATTTTATCACATAGAGGAAAGAGTTCTTTTGAAGCACATCCACGATCACAAAAGCCATTAAGAAACCTTTAGAAAATAATCAAGGTACTTTATGTTGAAACATATAAATCTTTGTACCTTGAAAGTTTATTTTCTTTTGAAATGCCCCTCCTCAATATGTGCTTCGAGATTCGAAAGAGTATCGCACATATGGGAGAGCAGTATGCACACTTTAATCAAAACGATCATCTTTTATCAAATTTCATTATTAAATCACAAATTCTCCCCCGATAAAAAATATCAAACCCTTTGAGATTTTGGATCCCAAGTGATTTAATAAGGTTTGGAAAACATGGGAGAATATGTGGCCTTGTTTAAATACTCTTTTGGTTTTTTGGTTAAATGCTCCTCCACAATCATGTGCATTATGTATTTCAAAATCGTTTGGCACATGAAGGAAGGAGTGCTTTTGAAACAATCACCCTTTAAAAACCGATTTGAGATTTAAATCATGATCTTTCCCCCCGATCAAAAATTTCAAACCAATTGAGATTTGTGATCCCAATTGATTTAAATCATTTAGAAAATTTTGTGGAAAGACGTGGCAAGATTTAATTTTGAAAAAATGATTGATAAGGATCAATTTTAGACATTAAAGATTGTTAGTGTCAGGTATGATATATTTAAAAGATCTTTAAGTAAAATAAAACAATTTCACAATCAAACAAGAACAGAAAAAATTTCATTTTGAAAGATCTTAGAGTTTTAAAGAAAATCATACCATGACATAACATTAAATCTTTAGACCACCACTTATGTAGCACAAGCGGACTTGATAGATGAAATATCGCTTGAAAATATTTTATTTTAAATTACTCTCCCCCTCAATCGATGACCGTAGTCGTTGATTAAGTGACTTAAGTTTTGATAAAATGAAGTCCGGTGATTTCCAAAATTAAGTCCAATTTATTTTCAAAACCAATATTTTTTCCATTTTTCAAAACAATATTATTCAAAAATTGTTTTAAAAAATGGTATCATCACTATTATCCTGCACAAAGATACGTTAGGTGGTATAGAAGCTGCTTATGTTGTTGTTGTTGTAGGGATTGGAAGAAAACCGTCTGCTGATGCAGTGAGACCTCTGAAGTTGCATCTATCATGCCAACTATCCATAGAGAGATCTAATTAAGCTCCGTTTCTTCTTTTTTCGACTCAAGAAATAGTTACCCTTTCCTTTCGGCATCCAATCATCATATATTGTGGGATCCGGATCGGGAACATTCTTATAACCATCTTATCTGCATACGTTAGTCAACACAAACAGATATATGGTGGTCGACAACACCAAAACAACAATCGACTAATGAAAGTCAATTCAACATATCAATCAGTTCACATAAGGCATGAGATTTATGTGTTCATCAAACTCAAATCATCTAATCCTAACAATCATATCCTAGGCACCTAGTCCTTCAACATAGGTTAACATCATTTTTCAGTTAAGCATTTAGGATAATTAGATAAGTCCGATAGATGATATAAATTTGAAAACATTCTCCCCCTCAATCAATGACTTATTTTTCTGAAAAGTTTAAAAGCGCTGAAGTCATTGATCGAGTTTTCAATTTTTACGAAAACTCTGAATCTGATTGATTTACAAGCAACTCATTTTCCACCATTTTGTTAAAATAAATATTTTTCTGAAGAATTTTTGAAGGAAAAATATTTGAGTAGGAACAGCAGTCCTTCGACATACTTTCCTCATTTTAGTTTTAGGATAAGTGCATGAAATTTTTGAACATTGGTTTAGCGCAGCACTTTCCATCCTTGAAGAGCGGGTTGCTATCTAAAATAATAGCAAACCATTGTTTAAGCACGGGTTACAGTCTAAAGTAACTGCAAGCCATATTTTGAGACATGTTTAGAAAGAAATATTTACACCTCCTGCTCGAACTTCATCTAAAGTCCCGTGCCATTATTGAATGACATTTCTAAGACCGTAGATGTTATCGATACCAGAAGACATGTCTTGAGAAAGCATATTTTTGGTATTTTTCAATTTTCTGATTTTTATGGGCTTTTGTTGATTTTATATTTTTTTATTTTGTTTTCTTTTGAGGGTTTTATAATTTTGTATTTTAATTTTTGAATAGATATTTACAAGAGATAGAGAAATAGTTTAAGAAGATGATGATACGAGTACCGAGATAAGGAAATCGTTCAGCACTTTGTAGAAGATAGAAGTCATCATTCTTAAACTTTCACCACCAAAGCATTCGAGGCTCTTGAATCATCGCAAGAACTTGAGCCTTCAAAAAGTGAATCTTTGGTAGGTTCCCCCCAAACCGACAATCCACGTAAAAAGACCATTTCCCCCAAGAAGAAGAAGTGAAGCAAACAGTCTAATTGTATGAAGCTCAAGAACCCGAAGAAGACGATAACAACGAAGTAACAAGTTAACACGGATCATTTCTGTGGTTATTAAACCCGAAATAAATGATTAAGCCCGATCACATGAACTTGTTGTCTGTCCCCGATGTACACATAACTCTTCGAGTTTGAGCAGTTGTCAATTCAGGAGAACAATATATCAAAACCTTCATTTCACCAAATGCATTCCAGTTATCTAACGTATAACCAATCAGCCCATAACGTACACATGTACCCAACAAGAGAAGAGACAATGACATCACAATAACTGGTTGAATCACTGATCTTCTCTGCGGATGTCAACTCCGGAATAACTGATTAAGCTCGATCATGTGAATATGTTGTGCGACCCAGATGTACACATATATCTCCCTTGATGGTTGCGATCTCATCGGAATCATCATTACATAGTGTACATGAAGCACTAACCGGAAGCACTTTATCATAAATCATATAGAAGATGTCGATAAGCAATATCATCTCACGCTCCATGATCCGTTCCAAACCGTCAAGTTTTCTCACACAAGCCGGCCACTTGTGAATGGCCGACCGTAAGAAACTTAAAACGGTTCAGAAACAAATGCAATGAAGATCTGGGGAGTATAGTGTTTCCCCGGGTCGTTATGTCCCAGCGAGCTATGCGATGAATCACCAAACGATTAGTGATCGAGAGATTTGAACGGAAAAGAGGGATTGAATTATTATAACTACAGAAATAGCCTATAAGTACAAAGGCTTAAATGCAAATTAAAGGAAATTAAAAAGATAAAAAATATTAAATAAACGCTATCACTATTTGCAAAATGATGTTTTTGATTTTATGTTTTTATAAAACTAGAATTTAAAACTACGTTACGCACAAATGAAAATATGAAACTGAAGCAGTATAAATCCTAAAAATATGAAAATGAAATTTTTACAAACCTAATGATATGAGAAAATTTTTAGAAAAATAAAATTATTTTTATAACTATTTAATTAATTATTATTAATTAAAAACTATTTTTAACTATTTAATAATAACCTAAAATACAAGAAAATATGAAATAAAGCTAGAAAAATAAGATTATGACTTGGAAAAATCTAAAATATCAAAAGAGAATTTTCAAAACTATTTTTGTATTTTTCTGATTATTTTTGTATTTTCTATGAATTAAAAACTATTTAAAACTACTTAAATTGCTAAAAAATACAAATTTAACTAATAAAAATCTGGAAAAATATTTTTTTGGCTTTTTATATTTATCTTAACTTAATAAAAATGAAAAATTATTTTTTTGAAGCTTTTCTTAATTAATTGTATTAAATGCTAATTAAAATGGTCTAAAAATTGATTAAAATGAAGAAAAATAGCAAACTGACTTGGAAAAATCTGAAAAATTCAAGATAAGCCTAAAATAATATAGAGAATCTAGGAAAAATAGAAAAACAGGTGGTTTCGTGTGAGAAAATGCAACTGCTATGCCAAGTGCTAGTGAATAAGCACTCCAAATAAGCCACAGACCACAAATAAGCTACCAAACTAAAATAGAAGCTATAATATGTTATAAATACCTAAATGCAACTAATCTAAACTGCTTTTAACCTCTAAATCACCATTTACACAGATTTGATTGTTTTGAGTTTTATGCTAAGAACAGTTTTGAGGGGTCTACTTGCAGCTAAAGAATAAGCCACCCAATAAGCTAAAACTTAAAACCAAACATTGGAACCTAAACAAGACCTGGCTAACTACTTATGAACCAAATACCAACCCTAGACAAGCTCTTATGAGCTCTGTGCAAGATCTGCAAATGACCTGTGCACACTCAGTTAATACTGAGCTTGTGCACAGGGGAAGTAAGGCCCAAAAGACAAGCTCATATGGAGCTTTTAGAAATTTGATAAAAATCTACAAAAATGCTAATAAGAAATGAGACCAGCTGAAGTTTATGAACCCACAATTTCACTTAGATTGGCTCAGAAATGAGCTCATGAAAAATTCTTTCAGTTGGGCTCAAAACAGGTTTTTCAACTTTTTGACTTTTGATACAATTTTGCAAAGTTGACTTATTTGATCTTTGAATCCAATTTGAGGACTGATGTTAATGTAATATGATAAAACAAACACAATGCAAGCAATATCTAAGAATTTTAAACACAAAACAAGATTTTGATTTTCAAAAACTCTAACAGTTAAGCTAATAGGACAGTTTCAAGTGGATTTTGACTTTGATAGTTTGTATATGTAATATTAAGACAGAGTTGAGTTCATTTGAGCTAAACAAGCTTGAAACAACAAGAATCTTTCACTGAATAAACCTCAATCACAGATTTGACAGCAAATCCAAACACACCTTTAAAACATTGATATGAACTCAAAACTGAGATAGACACTTAACTAGCTACTATTAATGATCAAACTGTATTAAGCTAACCTAAATACAACTTATTAAACAGATATGAACTAGTTATAACTACAAATACAGGTTATGCATTGAAACTTTGTAAATCACTTACAAATGGTCCTCAGCCACAATGGCTTGAAATCATTGAAACCAGAACTACTAGCCTATAAAAAAACCAACCCAAATCATTCAATTTCAACCCATTTCCATGCTGCATCAACCATTTTCCATTTCATACCCATTTGCTTCCTCAGTTGACTTTCATTGACCAAAATCCAAAATAGCTTGAAACTTAAATGTAGGCTCACAAAAAGCTATAAGAAGCTTAAATGAGATTGTTTGAGCTTAAAAATAAGTTACTAAGACCTTGTATATAATAGTTGGAAACTGAAATTTTCAACAGTGGCACAAAAATATGAAATTGTAACATAAGCTTGAATTGATACTTGATAACAGTTGCAATACACTGAAACAACTTACTTTGATACAATAAAACTTGAAAATACAACTAACAATCTAATTAAGACTAAGAATTTGAAAAACGACATACATTTTGGAAATAAAACTAAGTGCTCCCCTCTCTTGCCTCTTTCTTCCTTTATTTATACTCCAAACAGCTTATCTCTCTCCTCTGAGTGCTTCCCACCAATAATCTGAACCATTGGATAGCTAGAATTGATCTTGGCCATTGGATTGAAAATTGGCGCCAAAATTGTATAAGCCAGCTGGGGGGTTGAGTGTTAGGTAGAAAGAGGTATTAATGCATCTTGGCTTGGGGTGAGGTGGAGGGTAGTAGTGATGATGATGGAGGGAGGTTTAGTGTTAGCAGGTGTTGCAGGGGTGTGATGATGGAGGGGGGAAGAGAGACCCGTGACTGGGAGGGAAAAAGAGAGTCAAAAGGGGTTTGACTGGGTTTTAATATTAAAGGGGGTCAAAAAATGTATTTGACAGGGGGTCACAATGGAAAAGGCAGGGGTCCAAGAGGCAATGGCAGGTCCAAAAAGGTGTATTAAAGGTTTAATAACATAGGGACCTTTTGTGTAATTTCTGAAAAATGGAGGACCAATTCTGCCAATTATGCAAAGTTGTTCCAAGGGACCAAAAGTGACAAGTTTCAATAATGCAAGGACCAAAATGGACATTTTCAAAATTCCAAGGACTATTTTTGCCAAATTTGAAACTTGGAGGACCAAACTTGTAATTTCTCAAAACTTTTGATATTTTTCACCAAAGGACTAATTTTGACAACTTATGATTTTAAAAGGACCTTTGGTGACTTTTCTTTTGAAATTAAGGCTCAGGGACTATTTCTAACAACTTTTTGAAACTTGGGGGACTGAAACTGCCAATTATGCAAACTTAGCTCATTTTTCATCTGATTTTAAACATTTTGCATCTGAAACATATAAAATGCAATTTTGGAATATTTTCAGTATTTTGATGCGTTTCTGAGCATTTTTAAACGTTTTGCAGTTCAGATTTAACCAAAAATGATGAGTATTTACACACTCATCAATCCCCCACACTAAACTATTGCTAGTCCCTAGCAATCTTTTGAGAAAAACTTAATGGATTTGAATCTCTTTACCAAAAGCCATTACTTCTGGAGTAGCCAAATGTTTTAGTTCAAGTAAGAACCATGGTACACCGATAACCATGTACACCGATAACCATGTGATTTTGAGCAAACCACCAGCTTCCAACGGATTTGATTTGTCTTTACCAGAAGCCGTTTGCTTCTGGACTAGCCAACTCTTAGATAAATTATCAATATTATCTTTGGTGAGCTGATTACCAATTATGGTTTTTCCACTGCCTTTACCACAAGCCATAAACTTGCGGGCTAGCCAACTCTTCACTAATTAAAGATAAGGTGAGCTGAATACCATACAATTTTGGGCAAATTGCAAGCCGTCAACGGATTTGAGATATCTTTACCAAGAGCCGTTTTCTCCTGGATTAGCCAATCCTTTTGTTTTCTTGACATGGCGGACTGATAACCAATTGAGTAAGTGCAAAACACTTACTCCAAAAAAAAATTTGGCCAAAAACGGGGGAATTGGGCGGTATAATTACATGATAAAATTCGTGAGAATTCCCCCCCACACTTAGAAATGAATATTGCCCTCAATATTCAAAGTACCGGCGGTTATGCCGAAACCTAGAACGTAAAAGGGAAATACTACGACCATTATTTTGAAAGATTTTTTTTTTTTTTTTTTTTTTTTTTTGAAACTTATATATATACACAACATGTGGGGCAACCCCCCCCCCCCACACTAGGGTGGTAGAAAGATAGAAATAAGTCAGAAATATGGGTGAAAACCCATATGGCATGCTACTGTTTTTTATTCCCGAGTCGCTAGCTTGACTCGATCCCCGCATTCATTGGTTCATGGGGAAAGTTTGTAGATCCGGGACAACCATAGGGGGTATGTCCTCTCCAAAATAATGCTTCAACCTATGACCATTCACTTTAAAGTTTGGACCATCGGGTTGAGATAACTCAATGGTTCCATATGGAAAGACTTTAGTGATGGTAAATGGTCCAGACCAGCGGGATTTTAATTTCCCCGAGAAAATCTTCAATCTTGAGTTGAAAAGAAGGACTCGATCACCGACGTTGAAAACGCGGTTCTTGATTTTTGAGTCATGAATCTTCTTTGTCTTTAGTTTGTAGATCAAAGAGTTCTCGTATGCTTGATCACGGAGTTCATTTAATTCATTCATTTGAACTTTCCGGTGATCACCAGCTGTCTGAATATCAAAGTTGGCATGTTTCAAGGCCCAGTATGCCTTGTGCTCAAGCTCAACCGGCAGATGACATGCCTTCCCGTACACCAGCTTGTATGGAGTGCACCCGATGGGTGTTTTATAAGCTGTACGGAAGGCCCAGAGTGCGTCATCTAGCTTATCCGACCAAGAGGCACGGTTTTCGCCAACCGTCCTCTCCAGAATTCTTTTAATCCCCCGGTTGGAAACTTCCACTTGCCCACTTGTTTGGGGGTGGTACGCAGTAGAGAGACGGTGAGTTACACCATACTTTTGCATGACTCTATCAAACTGATCATTGCAAAAATGCGTACCACGATCACTGATTATGGCTCGTGGAGTTCCAAACCTAGCAAAGAGAGATTTTAAGAATTTCACAACAACCCGGGCATCGTTGGTAGGCAAAGCTTTTGCTTCAACCCATTTTGACAAGTAGTCAACGGCCACGAGTATGTATTTGTTATCGCGAGAAGAAGGAAATGGCCCCATAAAGTCAATGCCCCATATGTCAAAAATCTCACACACTTGAATGGCGTTTTGCGGCATTTCATTTCTTTGTGAGATATTCCCGTGACGTTGACAAGCGTCACAGGTTTTGACAAATTCATGGGCATCCTTGTAAATTGTGGGCCAATAGAATCCGGAATCAAACACCTTCTTGGCGGTGTAGTTGGGGCTATGATGTCCCCCAGTAGGTCCAGAATGGCAAGCCTTGAGAATGTCAATAGCTTCCTGACCATATACACATCGCCTGATGACTTGATCCGCGCAAATTTTAAACAAGTAGGGGTCGTCCTAGAAGTAATGTTTTACATCTTTAAAGAATTTGTTTTTCTGTTGGGACGACATCCCTTTCACCACAAAGTTACCCGCATGGTAATTTGCAAAGTCAGCAAACCATGGGGTAGAAGAGTCTCCACGAAAAGAAACCACATTGATTGTTTCGAGAGGAAATGTTTCGTTTATTTCCTTTTTCTCGAACACATCTTGGTGAGGGTTTTCTAGACGGGACAGATGATCAGCAGCCAGGTTCTCAGCTCCTTTTTTATCACGTATAATGATATCAAATTCCTGTAGGAGGAGAACCCAACGGAGCAATCTCGGCTTTGCATCTTGTTTTGCAAAGAGATATTTGAGAGCCGAGTGATCCGTATACACCACGCATTTGGTCAAGATAAGGTATGGCCGAAACTTCTCAAACGCATACACCACAGCTAATAATTCTTTTTCTGTAGTGGTGTAATGGGTTTGAGCTTCAGTCATAGTTTAACTTGCGTAATGGATCGGCTGAAAATGCTTGGTTTTGCGTTGCCCCAAGACTGCACCGATAGCAAAATCACTTGCATCGCACATGAGCTCAAAGGGTAAATCCCAGTCGGGGGCAACTAGAATGGGTGCTTCCGTAAGCTTTTTCTTTAATGTTTCAAAAGCTTCGATGCACTCAGGAGAGAAGATAAAAGGAGCATCTTTTTCAAGAAGATGGGTCATAGGCCGAGCGATTTTAGAGAAATCTTGTATGAATCTACGATAAAACCCGGCATGACCTAGAAAACTCCTAATACCTTTGACGGTAGTAGGATGAGGTAATTTAGCAATAACATCGACTTTTGCTCTATCTACCTCAATCCCGTTTTTTGAAATCTTATGGCCAAGGACTATGCCTTCTTTGACCATAAAGTGGCTCTTCTCCCAATTTAGACATAGATTGGTGTCTTCACACCGTTTTAGCATTTTGTCTAAATGGGATAGACATGTATGAAACGAGTCCCCAATGACCGAGAAGTCATCCATAAACACCTCCATTGTTTCCCCGATCATGTCATGGAAAATTGCCATCATACATCGTTGGAACGTGCCAGGAGCATTGCATAAGCCAAAAGGCATACGTCTATAGGCAAAAGTTCCGTATAGGCAGGTGAATTTGGTCTTTTCTTGATCCAGCGAATCAATGGGGATCTGAAAGTAACCCGAGAAACCATCAAGGAAACAATAGTATTCGTTCCCTGCTAATCTCTCAAGCATCTGATCCATGAAGGGTAGAGGAAAATGGTCTTTACGGGTGGCTTCGTTTAACTTGCGATAGTCAATGCACACACGCCATCCCGTAACCAATCGAGTTGGAATTAACTCGTTTTCTTCATTTGTGACAACAGTAATGCCACCCTTTTTTGGAACACAGTGAATTGGGCTAACCCAAGGACTATCAGAGATCGGGTAAATCAAACCGGCATCAAGAAGTTTGAGAACCTCTTGTTTGATAACCTCATGAATCTTAGGATTCACCCTTCTCTGATGTTGGACTGCTGGTTTGAAGTCATCCTCCATTAAGATTTTGTGAGTACAAAACTCAGGGTTGATACCCTTAATGTCGGAGAGTTTCCAAGCAATTGCTTGCTTGTGTGACTTCAAGACCTTTATGAGAGCAGTTTTCTCCTCCTCAGTTAAGTCTTTAGCAATTATGACGGGTAATTTATCATCACCCTCCAAGAATGCATACTCGAGATGAGGAGGTAGGTCCTTAAGTTCAACCTCGGGAAATTCCTCAGTAGAAGTTTGTACTGATTTGATTTCCTCAATTGTGATCTCTTTCGGAGGGAGTGAAGGTAATGGATCTTCATTTAGCAATTGCTCAAGATAAAGAATATCTCCCTCCGAATCATAAACACCATCAATTCCAGGCGGAATTGATTCATCAGTAGCAAGAAATTCATCGATCTCTTCCAGAAGGAAGTCACCTCCCTCAAACGGAGTGAGAGAGGGGGAAGAGTCGGCAATGATAGGTTGAGAAGATGTGGTGGAATCCCCACTCACAGAATTATGAAGATAACCAAGAAACTCTTGAGAGTACTCCTCTGAAGCAATATCAATTAAATCGACTCGATTAATTGATTCAGTATCATAATTTGAGGAGTACCTCGAAGTTTGATCAAGGTTAAAGGTAACAGCTTCATTACCCACACGTAAAGTGATCTCTTGCTCAAATACATCAATAAGAGCACGACCCGTTCTCAGGAATCCTCGTCCAACAATGAGAGGAACCCGAGGATCGGCATCGAAATCAACAACCACAAAGTCAGCTGGAAAATGGAACTTTCCTACTTTCACGAATACATCCTCGGCGATGCCAAGAGGACGCGATATAGAACGATCTGCAAGCTCAAGAGTCATGCAGGTAGGAATAAGTTCCGGAAGAGAAAGTTTCTTCCATACTGAATAAGGCATCAGATTGATGCTTGCACCAAGATCGGCAAGGGCAAAGCATTCAATCATCCCTGGAAAAACACAAGGGAGAAGAAATTTTCCAGGATCTCCCAGCTTCTCGGGAAGCTTCTTTAACAGAACTGCTAAGCAGTTCTCGTTCAAAGGAGTTTTAGCCATTTCAAACAGCTTTTCCTTATTGCTCAACATGTGTTTGAGAGTAGATGCAAACTTGGGCATCAACATGATGGCATCCGCAAAGCTTATGTCAAAATGAAGTTCTTGGAAAATTTGAAAGAATTTCTCCATTTGATGACTGGCTTTCTCGCGGAGCTTTTGCTCATTTAAACATGAGGGGTACGGAATAGAAGTTTTGGATTTGGGGTTACCAACTGGAGGTTCAAAAACAACTCCAGGTTTGGTATTGGGTTTCGGGACAACCTGAGGATGGACATTGCTGGTACTTCCGTTATTAGTAGGAAGTTCCTTGTCTTTTGTCGCCTCAGGTTCACTTTCCACTACCTTCGGGAGAGAAGAAGAAGAGGTAGTAGGAATAGCGGGTCCATCATAAGAAGCACCACTTCTGGTTGTGATCGCCTTTGCATCGCCCCTCGGATTAGCGATCGTGTTGCTAGGTAAAGTACCTGAGCCCGAGGGTCGATCATTTAAAGACTTCTTAATGTCAGAAATCTGGCTAACCAACAACCTGTTCATTTCCTCTTGGGATTTCATGAATTGTTTCAATAACTCATCAGATGATGGTCCAGTTGGAACAATGGCTTGAGTTTGCACAGGAAAATTCTGGCCTCTATTGTTAGGATTAGGGCCTTGATTTTGAAAATTTCCTTGATTATTGCCATGAAAATACCCTGGGTTGAAATTTCCCTGACCTGGGTTTCTATTGAAATTTCCTTGGTGTTGGAAATTTTGATTTTGATTTTGAAAACCGTTGTTTGGACTAAAATTACCTTGGTTTTGAAAACCTTGGTTTGGTCTGTTTTGATTTTGATTACGGTTTTGGTTGAAACCGGGAGGTCCAGGGTAGTGGTTAGGACGGTGGTTCGGGTCTATAGGAGCATGATATTGGTTGCCTCCTTGATTAGAAATCCCGCCCACAGCATTAGCTTCAAAAGGGTTACCATCGGTGGCCATACAGTTGTAATAAGCATGGGGGCCACCACAAGTAACACAGACTTCCACTTTCTTAACTTCAGCAGGAGGTGAAGTTTGTGGAAAAAAGACTTTCTTTTGGTTGGAGAGAACCAAAGCTTGAATGGCTTCCGTGAGTTTGTCAATCTTAGCATCGGTGCTAGATTGACTCACGGGCGATGAAGAAGAAGGACCAACACTGACTTGGGAAACAACCGGCTTGCTTCGTGCAGTGCGGACTTTAGACTTGTTTTCAATGATCGCTAAAGCTTCTTTGACAGTTTTGCTTAAGAAATTTCCTCCAGCGGAGGAATTGAGGGAATCTTGATCAGATTGACTCACTCCATTATAGAAATTATCGAGTTGCATCAACTCGGAGAAACCGTGGTGAGGACATTTGCGAAGTAATTCCTTGAAACGATCCCACGATTCACTGAAGGATTCATCAAACTTTTGAGTGAACTTGATGATTTCATTTTTAAGACTCGTGGTTTTGGAAGGTGGATAAAATTCATTCACAAATTTCTTCACCAGGTCTTCCCATGTCTCAATTGACTGAGGGGGTTGTTTTCCAAGCCAAATCCGGGCTTGTCCCTCAAGAGAAAATGGGAACAGAAGAAGCTTAACAGCATCAGTAGGGACATTCTTGTATTTGATGGTAGATGAAATCTTGTTAAACCATCGAATATGAGCATGAGGATCATCCCGCTCAAAACCGTAGAATTGATTTGAGGTTACAAGATTCAGTAACCCAGTTTTGAGTTCAAAATTTTCAGCCACAATGGCTGGTACAACAATAGCATCTCCATACCCTTCGATGGGTGCCTGGAGAAGCTCACACATAGGACGTTCTTCCGCCATGATAACGGAAGTAGTGTGAGCAGTCCGGATCTCAGATCCGACTGATGGAGCAGAAAGTCTACGGACACGCCTTCTTGGAATCTTGACAAGCTCACGAAATGGGCTCACAGATCTAGAAGAGCGAGTGCGCATACACTAGAGTTAACTCTAAGAGACCTCAGAGTTAAGGAGAGGAATGGGAATTATGAAAATGAATTATGAAAATGGGTTGAGAAGAATCTTTTTAGGTTTTCTGGTTCTGACAAGTAGATATCACAACAAATCCAATTAAAACAAGATCGAGGCAAAACAACAGTGAACTTAAACCAATAATCTCAAGATGAATGGCTTCTTTGAAAAAGGTACACCAATCACAAGGACACAAAGGCAAGTTTTAAATCTTTGGTTCGGGAACTTATTATGGTCGTACCCCCAGTTAGGTAGTACACTGCCTTGGTTTGCGGTGGTAATCTTTTATGTTGTTATGATTAAACAAAGAAAACGACAAATCGTTTTGTATTTTTTTATCTTTGATACATATATAGAAATAAAAGGAAAATATTTTTGTGTTTTATACGTTTTTTGGATGTTTTTGGGTTTTTGGATTTTTTATAAGAAAATATGTATATAGATATAGATATAGATAGATGGATGGTATGAACAAAGAGTGAATATTCAAACTACTAATCTGCTAAACGGAAGATAATCAGCATAGCTCCCCGGCAGCGGCGCCAAAAATTTGATCCGTTCCAAACCGTCAAATTTTCTCACACAAGCCGGCCACTTGTGAATGGCCGACCGTAAGAAACTTAAAACGGTTCAGAAACAAATGCAATGAAGATCTGGGGAGTATAGTGTTTCCCCGGGTCGTTATGTCCCAGCGAGCTATGCGATGAATCACCAAACGATTAGTGATCGAGAGATTTGAACGGAAAAGAGGGATTGAATTATTATAACTACAGAAATAGCCTATAAGTACAAAGGCTTAAATGCAAATTAAAGGAAATTAAAAAGATAAAAAATATTAAATAAACGCTATCACTATTTGCAAAATGATGTTTTTGATTTTATGTTTTTATAAAACTAGAATTTAAAACTACGTTACGCACAAATGAAAATATGAAACTGAAGCAGTATAAATCCTAAAAATATGAAAATGAAATTTTTACAAACCTAATGATATGAGAAAATTTTTAGAAAAAGAAAATTATTTTTATAACTATTTAATTAATTATTATTAATTAAAAACTATTTTTAACTATTTAATAATAACCTAAAATACAAGAAAATATGAAATAAAGCTAGAAAAATAAGATTATGACTTGGAAAAATCTAAAATATCAAAAGAAAATTTTCAAAACTATTTTTGTATTTTTCTGATTATTTTTGTATTTTCTATGAATTAAAAACTATTTAAAACTACTTAAATTGCTAAAAAATACAAATTTAACTAATAAAAATCTGGAAAAATATTTTTTTGGCTTTTTATATTTATCTTAACTTAATAAAAATGAAAAATTATTTTTTTGAAGCTTTTCTTAATTAATTGTATTAAATGCTAATTAAAATGGCCTAAAAATTGATTAAAATGAAGAAAAATAGCAAACTGGCTTGGAAAAATCTGAAAAATTCAAGATAAGCCTAAAATAATATAGAGAATCTAGGAAAAATAGAAAAACGGGTGGTTTTGTGTGAGAAAATGCAACTGCTATGCCAAGTGCTAGTGAATAAGCACTCCAAATAAGCCACAGACCACAAATAAGCTACCAAACTAAAATAGAAGCTATAATATGTTATAAATACCTAAATGCAACTAATCTAAACCGCTTTTAACCTCTAAATCACCATTTACACAGATTTGATTGTTTTGAGTTTTATGCTAAGAACAGTTTTGAGGGGTCTACTTGCAGCTAAAGAATAAGCCACCCAATAAGCTAAAACTTAAAACCAAACATTGGAACCTAAACAAGACCTAGCTAACTACTTATGAACCAAATACCAACCCTAGAAAAGCTCTTATGAGCTCTGTGCAAGATCTGCAAATGACCTGTGCACACTCAGTTAATACTGAGCTTGTGCACAGGGGAAGTAAGGCCCAAAAGACAAGCTCATATGGAGCTTTTAGAAATTTGATAAAAATCTACAAAAATGCTAATAAGAAATGAGATCAGCTGAAGTTTATGAACCCACAATTTCACTTAGATTGGCTCAGAAATGAGCTCATGAAAAATTCTTTCAGTTAGGCTCAAAACAGGTTTTTCAACTTTTTGACTTTTGATACAATTTTGCAAAGTTGACTTATTTGATCTTTGAATCCAATTTGAGGACTGATGTTAATGTAATATGATAAAACAAACACAATGCAAGCAATATCTAAGAATTTTAAACACAAAACAAGATTTTGATTTTCAAAAACTCTAACAGTTAAGCTAATAGGACAGTTTCAAGTGGATTTTGACTTTGATAGTTTGTATATGTAATATTAAGACAGAGTTGAGTTCATTTGAGCTAAACAAGCTTGAAACAACAAGAATCTTTCACTGAATAAACCTCAATCACAGATTTGACAGCAAATCCAAACACACCTTTAAAACATTGATATGAACTCAAAACTGAGATAGACACTTAACTAGCTACTATTAATGATCAAACTGTATTAAGCTAACCTAAATACAACTTATTAAACAGATATGAACTAGTTATAACTACAAATACAGGTTATGCATTGAAACTTTGTAAATCACTTACAAATGGTCCTCAGCCACAATGGCTTGAAATCATTGAAACCAGAACCACTAGCCTATAAAAAACCAACCCAAATCATTCAATTTCAACCCATTTCCATGCTGCATCAACCATTTTCCATTTCATACCCATTTGCTTCCTCAGTTGACTTTCATTGACCAAAATCCAAAATAGCTTGAAACTTAAATGTAGGCTCACAAAAAGCTATAAGAAGCTTAAATGAGCTTGTTTGAGCTTAAAAATAAGTTACTAAGACCTTGTATATAATAGTTGGAAACTGAAAATTTCAACAGTGGCACAAAAATATGAAATTGTAACATAAGCTTGAATTGATACTTGATAACAGTTGCAATACACTGAAACAACTTACTTTGATACAATAAAACTTGAAAATACAACTAACAATCTAATTAAGACTAAGAATTTGAAAAACGACATACATTTTGGAAATAAAACTAAGTGCTCCCCTCTCTTGCCTCTTTCTTCCTTTATTTATACTCCAAACAGCTTATCTCTCTCCTCTGAGTGCTTCCCAGCAATAATCTGAACCATTGGATAGCTAGAATTGATCTTGGCGCCAAAATTGTGTTAGGTAGAAAGAGGTATTAATGCATCTTGGCTTGGGGTGAGGTGGAGGGTAGTAGTGATGATGATGGAGGGAGGTTGAGTGTTAGCAGGTGTTGCAGGGGTGTGATGATGGAGGGGGGAAGAGAGACCCGTGACTGGGAGGGAAAAAGAGAGTCAAAAGGGGTTTGACTGGGTTTTAATATTAAAGGGGGTCAAAAAATGTATTTGACAGGGGGTCACAATGGAAAAGGCAGGGGTTCACTTGGGGTTTTGACAAGGGTCCAATGGCTTAAAGGGTATTAATAAGGACTTGTTTTGCCATTTTCTGAAAATACAAGGACCACTACTGCCATTATCTCAAAGTTGCTCCAAGGGACTAAAAGTGACAAGCTCCAATAGTACAAGGACCAAACTTGACATTTTCAAAATTCCAAGGGCCATTATTGCCAATTTTTAAACTTGGAGGACCAAACTTGTAATTTCTCAAAAATTTTGATATTTTTCACCAAAGGACTAATTTTGACAACTTATGATTTTAAAAGGACCTTTGGTGATTTTTCTTTTGAAATTATGTGCTCAGGGACTATTTCTGACAACTTTTGAAACTTGGGGGACTGAAACTGCCAATTATGCAAACTTAGCTCATTTTTCATCTGATTTTGAACATTTTGCATCTGAAACATATAAAATGCAACTTTGGAATATTTTCAGTATTTTGATGCATTTCTGAGCATTTTTAAACGTTTTGCAGTTCAGATTTAATCAAAAATGATGAGTATTTACACACTCATCAATCCACCACACTAAACTATTGCTAGTCCCTAGCAATCTTTTGAGAAAAACTTAATGGATTTGAATCTCTTTACCAAAAGCCATTACTTCTGGAGTAGCCAAATGTTTTAGTTCAAGTAAGAACCATGGTACACCGATAACCATGTGATTTTGAGCAAACCACCAGCTTCCAACGGATTTGATTTGTCTTTACCAGAAGCCGTTTGCTTCTGGACTAGCCAACTATTAGATAATTTATCAATATTCTCTTTGGTGAGCTGATTACCAATTATGGTTTTTCCACTGCCTTTACCACAAGCCATAAACTTGCGGGCTAGCCAACTCTTCACTTTTAAGGATATGGTGAGCTGAATACCATACAATTTTGGGCAAATTGCAAGCCGTCAACGGATTTGAGATATCTTTACCAAGAGCCGTTTGCTCCTGGATTAGCCAATCCTTTTGTTTATTATACAAGGCGGACTGATAACCAATTGAGTAAGTGCAAAACACTTACTCCAAAAAAAATTTTTTTGCCAAAAACGGGGGAATTAGGTGGTATAATTACATGATAAAATTCGTGAGAATTCCCCCCCACACTTAGAAATGAATATTGCCCTCAATATTCAAAGTACCGGCTGTTATGCCGAAACCTAGAACGTAAAAGGGAAATAATACAGCCATTATTTAGCAAGATTTTTTTTTTTTTTTTTTTTTTTTTTTAATTTTTTATTTTTATTTTTTGAAATTGTATATATACACAACATGTGGGGTAACCCCCCCACACTAGGGTGGTAGAAAGATAGAAAGAAGTCAGAAATATGGGTGAAAACCCATATGGCATGCTACTGTTTTTGATTCCCGAGTCGCTAGCTTGACTCGATCCCCGCATTCATTGGTTCATGGGGAAAGTTTGTAAATCCGGGACAATCACAGGAGGAATGTCCTCTCCAAAATAATGCTTCAACCGATGACCATTCACTTTAAAGTTTGGACCATCGGGTTGAGATAACTCAATGGTTCCATATGGAAATACTTTAGTGATGGTAAATGGTCCAGACCAGCGGGATTTTAATTTTCCCGAGAAAATCTTCAATCTTGAGATGAAAAGAAGGACTCGATCACCGACGTTGAAAACGCGGTTCTTGATTTTTGAGTCATGAATCTTCTTTGTCTTTTGTTTATAGATCAAAGAGTTCTCGTAAGCTTGATCACGGAGTTCATTTAATTCATTCATTTGAACTTTCCGGTGATCACCAACTGTCTGAATATCAAAGTTGGCATGTTTCAAGGCCCAGTATGCCTTGTGCTCGAGCTCAACCGGTAGATGACACGCCTTCCCGTATACAAGCTTGTATGGAGTGCACCCGATGGGTGTTTTATAAGCTATACGGAAGGCCCAGAGTGCGTCATCTAGCTTATCCGACCAAGAGGCACGGTTTTCGCCTACTGTCCTTTCCAAGATTCTTTTAATCCCCCGGTTGGAAACTTCCACTTGCCCACTTGTTTGGGGGTGGTACGCAGTAGAGAGACGGTGAGTTACACCATACTTTTGCATGACTCTATCAAACTGGTCATTGCAAAAATGCGTACCACGATCACTGATTATGGCTCGTGGAGTTCCAAACCTAGCAAAAAGAGATTTTAAGAATTTCACAACAACTCGGGCATCGTTGGTAGGTAAAGCTTTAGCTTCAACCCATTTTGACAAATAGTCAACGGCCAAGAGTATGTACTTATTACCGCGAGAAGAAGGAAATGGCCCCATAAAGTCAATGCCCAAGATGTCAAAGATCTCACACACTTGAATGGCGTTTTGCGGCATTTCATTTCTTTGTGAGATATTCCCGTGACGTTGACAAGCGTCACAGGTTTTGACAAATTCATGGGCATCCTTGTAAATCGTGGGCCAATAGAATCCGGAATCAAACACCTTCTTGGCGGTGTAGTTGGGGCTATGATGTCCCCCAGTAGGTCCAGAATGGCAAGCCTTGAGAATGTCAATAGCTTCCTGACCATATACACATCGCCTGATGACTTGATCCGCACAGATTTTAAACAAGTAGGGGTCGTCCCAGAAGTAATGTTTTACATCTTTAAAGAATTTGTTTTTCTGTTGGGACGACATCCCTTTCACCACAAAGTTACCCGCATGGTAATTTGCAAAGTCAGCAAACCATGGGGTAGAAGAGTCTCCACGAAAAGAAACCACATTGAGTGAGGATTTTCTAGACGGGACAGATGATCAGCCGCCAGGTTCTCAGCTCCTTTTTTATCACGTATAATGATATCAAATTCTTGTAGGAGGAGAACCCAACGGAGCAATCTCGGCTTTGCATCTTGTTTTGCAAAGAGATATTTGAGAGCCGAGTGATCCGTATACACCACGCATTTGGTCTAGATAAGGTATGGCCGAAACTTTTCAAATGCATACACCACAGCTAATAATTCTTTTTCTGTAGTGGTGTAATGGGTTTGAGCTTCAGTCATAGTTTTACTTGCGTAGTGGATAGGCTGAAAATGCTTGGTTTTGCGTTGCCCCAAGACTGCACCGATAGCAAAATCACTTGCATCGCACATGAGCTCAAAGGGTAAATCCCAGTCGGGGGCAACTAGAATGGGTGCTTCCGTAAGCTTTTTCTTTAGTGTTTCAAAAGCTTCGATGCACTCAGGGGAAAAGATAAAAGGAGCATCTTTTTCAAGAAGATGGGTCATAGGCCGAGCGATTTTAGAGAAATCTTGTATGAATCTACGATAAAACCCGGCATGACCTAGAAAACTCCTAATACCTTTGACGGTAGTAGGGTGAGGTAACTTAGCAATAACATCAACTTTTGCTCTATCAACCTCAATCCCGTTCTTGGAAATCTTATGGCCAAGGACTATGCCTTCTTTGACCATAAAGTGGCTCTTCTCCCAATTTAGACAAAGATTGATGTCTTCACACCTTTGAAGCATTTTTTCTAAATGGGAGAGACATTGATCTGTCCTAAACAGTCAAGTTTAATTACGCAAGCAAGCCACTTGTGAATGGATAACTGTAACAAACTTAAAACTGTCTGGAAACAAATGCAATGAAGATCAGGAGAGTATAGTGTTTCCCCAGGTCGTTAAGTCCCAACGAGCTGTGCGAGAATAGTCAAACGTAAAGTGATCGAGAGGATTTGAAAGGGAAAGGATAGTGATTGATCTATACCTAAAGAGAAAGCCCATAAACTACAGGGGCTTAAATGCAAATTAAAGAAAGTTAAAAAGATAAAAAATATTAAATAAACGCTATCACTATTTGCAAAATGATGTTTTTGTTTTTATGTTTTTATAAAACTGAAATTAAAAACTACGTAACGTACAAATGAAAACGTGAAACTTACACAATATAAATCCTAAAAATATGAAAATGAAATTTTTACAAACCTAATGATAAAAGAAAATTTATAGAAAAAGAAAATTATTTTTAAAATTATTTATCTAATTATTATTAATTAAAAACTATTTTTAACTATTAAATAATTACCTAAAATACAAGAAAATAGGAAATAAAGCTAGAAAAATAAAATTATGACTTGGAAAAATCTAAAATAACTAAAAAGAATTTTCAAAACTATTTTTGTATTTTTCTGATTATTTTTCTATTTTCTAGGAATTAAAAACTATTAAAAACTAATTAAATTACTTAAAAATACAAATTTAACTAAGAAAAATATGGAAAAATATTTTTTTGGCTTTTTATATTTATCTTAACTTAAGAAAAATGAAAAATTATTTTTTTGAAACATTTCTTAATTAATTGTATTAAATGCTAATTAAAAATGCTTAAAAACTAATTTAAATCAAGAAAAATAGCAAACAAGCTAGGAAGAATCTGAAAATTTCAGGAAAAGTCTAAAATATTATTAGGAATCTAAGAAAAATGGAAAAACAGGTGCTTATGTGTGGAATTATGGAACTGATGTGTAAAGTGCTTATAAATGAGCACTTTGAATAAGCAAATGGAGACCAATAAGCACCAAACCAAAACAGAAGCTTAAATAAGCTAAAAGAACCAAAATGCAACAGAAAACAACTATCTATAACCTCTGGATTGCAACTTGCAAGGATTTGGCTTATTTGAGATTATAAGTTAAAGACAGTTTCTAGGGGCCTACTTTAAGCTAGAGAATAAGCTACTCCATAAGCTGAACCTTAAAAACAGAAATTGGATCATACACTAGACCTGGGTGGGAACATGCAAACCAAAATACAGACCTAGAGAAGCTCAAATGAGCTTAATGCAAGCCTTGCAAAACCTGGACAAGTCCTGTGCAGCTCAATGCTCTGCACAGGGCATTTAGTCCCATTTTGACAAGCTCATATGAAGCTTCTATAAAATTCACAAAAATGTAATAAAATGGAGATAAGAAAATAGACCAGTAGGACTTTTAAAAACCACAAGTTTCATTTAGATTGGCTCAGTAATGAATCAAGGAAAATTCATCTTAGTTGAGCCCAAAACTGAGATTTGCAAATTTGACTTTTGAGCAAGTTTTGAAAAGTTGACTTTTATGGATTTTGATCATGATTTTTTGATTGAATGAGATGTAATATGATGAAATAAAGACAATGCAATCAATTTTTATGATTTCTAAACACAAAACTAACTTTTGATTTATGAAAATCTTAACAGTGAGTACTTAGGATGGATTCAAATGAATTTTTACTTGGAGAGCAGGCAGACTCAAAATTATGACTAGAATGGGTTCAAATATGCTAAATAAGCCTGAAGCACAAAGTCCTAACTACTGAGCTACCCTGTAACACAGATTAAGCTTCCAATCCAAACACTACTGTTGCAACTGATATGCAAATAAAAATGGGCTAGCTACTGAACCAGCTTGTACCAATGACCAAATTGAGTTTACAAGACCTAAATGCAACTTTATAAACAAGTTTAAGCAATTTATGACCACAGATATAAGTACAAACAAAAATGCAAATTGACTTGAAATAAAAATGAGATTTCTTACTCACATCTGTCCAACTAGTTGCAGGCTGCAACCAAATCAAATCTACTCTAACCTAGTCTAATCCACCCCCAAATCAACCTCTGCATCACCCTTTATTATCACCATTCCTGCTTGAACCATTGTCTCTTCACTGTTGACTTTTGTTGACCAAAAATCCAAAGTAGCTTAAAATTGACTCTCAAGTTTACCAAAGGATATAGTAAGATTAAATAAGTTTATTTGATGTTAACATGAGCTTATTAGAAGCTTGGACACAAAATTTGAAACTGAAAATCTCCACAGTGCACAATAAACTTGGAATTCATATAAAAACTTGAATTGATGTTCACAAACACATTACAATGACAATTTAACATAAATGTGATACCAAGAGACTGAAATTACAACATTTGGCCTTAAACTAAAACTCTTATTTAAAAAACGACATTAAAGAAAATGATAAAACTAACTACTGCCTCTTCTCTTCCTCTTTCTTCCTTTTTTATACTCAACCAGCTTTCCACATGTCTTCTGAGTGGATCCCACTTGATTCCAGAGCCATTGGGTCACTTTAGGTGCCTTTTGGCTATTGGTTGGTTTTGGCGGGAAAGGTGTAATTTGACCTCTGTTGACTTTTAGACTGCAACTAGGGGGGGGTGGATAGGTGTGATGATGAGGGGGTGAGAGTGGAAGGGATAAGGGGAGAGGTGGATGGGATGGGAGAGGTGGTGCAGGAGTTGCAGGCAAGTGGTGGGAAAACCAGTTGGGAGGGAAAACTATTTGGGTTGACTGGTTTTGACCAAAGGGTCAAAAAGGGGAGGTCAAAAGGTTGGTGACAGGGGGTCCAAAAAGTGAAATGGCAGGGGTCAATGGCAGTTTTGACAAGGCATGGGTTTTAAGCTTAATTGACAAGGACTAAACATGTAATTGCTGAAATCTTGAAGGACCAATTCTGCCATTATTCCAAAGTTGTGACAAGGACCAAAACTGACAAGTTCTAATAGTACAAGGACTAGTTTTGACATTTTCAAATTTTCCAGGGACCAAACTTGACATTTCATGAAAGTTCAGGGACCTTTTCTGCCATTTAACAAAAGATTTATTCAAGGACCATTCTTGACAATTTAGAATAATTCAGGGACCTTGAATAACATTTTTCTTTATTTTGTTTTACCAGGGACTGTTTTTGACAACTTTTGAAACTTGGGGGACTAAAACTGCCAATTATGCAAACTTTATACGTTTTTCACCAGATTTTGATATTTTTGCATTTAAAACACATAAAACACTTATTTGTGATATTTTTATCATTTTGATATATTTCTGAGTGTTTTCAGATGTTTTTGCAGTTTAAATGGTACAAAAATGATGAGTATTTAGACACTCATCAATCCCCCACACTAAGATATTGCTAGTCCCTAGCAATGTTTTGAGAAAAATTAATGGATTTCATCTCTTTACCAAAAGCCATTACTTATGGAGTAGCCAAATGTTTCAGTTCAAGTAAGAACCTTGGTACACCGATAACCAAATGATTTTGAGCAAATCACCAGCTTTCAACGAATTTGATTTGTCTTTACCAGAAGCCGTTTGCTTCTGGACTAGCCAACTCTTAGATAAATTATCAATATTATCTTTGGTGAGCTGATTACCAATTATGGTTTTTCCACTGCCTTTACCACAAGCCATAAACTTGCGGGCTAGCCAACTCTTCACTTTTAAGGATATGGTGAGCTGAATACCCTACAATTTTGGGCAAATTGCAAGCCGTCAACGGATTTGAGATATCTTTACCAAGAGCCGTTTGCTCCTGGATTAGCCAATCCTTATGTGGGTTAGACATGGTGGACTGATTACCATTTGTTGTGTTTAGTACATAGTACTTCCACTTAAATTTTTTTTTTTAAATTTGGCCATTTTGGGGGAAAAAGGGACTAAAAGGGTACATTTATGATCAAAATTCGCCAGAATTTCCCCCCCACACTTAGAAATGAATATTGTCCTCAATATTCAAAGTACCGGCTGTTATGCCGAAACTTAGAACGTAAAAAGATAACATTACTGGCTAAGTGTAGAAACACAACAATTATTCTCTTTTTTAATATTTACAATTTTCATTCATTTTTAGATCTATATACAACATGTGGGGCATCTCCCCCACACTAGGGTGGTACACACGGGTGAAAACCCATGTAGCAAGCTACTGTTTTTGATTACCGAGTCGCTAGCTTGACTCGACCCCGAATTAATTTGTTCATGGGGAAGTAAGTGGAAGAAATAATCTCCATCGGACTTTCATTCAAGATGTTTGGATAAACATTGAAGTACGTGAAAGGTCCACACCGATGAGATATACAGACAGACAGTACCGGCTCACAAATGGTACATGGAAATGCCTGGGTCAAAGATAATGTCTTCATTCCCGAAGGAGTGAAGAACAGGAGAAGTGATAGAATATATGAAGAAAAGAAAGAAAATCATGATAAAAATCATGACTAACTCTTCATCCTCAATAGGAGAATTCATAGTTTCATGAATCTCATCAGTTAAGCTCGCTTGATCAAGACATAATAAGGGTGTGTCTAGATCAAAATGGAAGTTATCATACTCCGGCGGAGATATGATATGAGTGAGTTCATCGGCGAACTCCTCGTGAAGAGAATCAATCACAAGATGTAAATCTGTGAATTCTTGTTCCACTGTAGACTCATCACTATCCTCAATCTGAGTATCAAAGAGTGGATTCTCAGAAATTAAGTTGAATTCAGAGTTGAATTCAAATAGAGGATTAGTGAAAGTAGTTTTGAATGTTTCGGGAACGCAGTGATCAACATTCTCTATTGGACTGTTGGGATAAGAAGTGAGTGAACGATCATTATCAAGGAGACTTTCAGTCTCTCCCAGATCGGCTTTGAAATCAGAAAGACTATTACTTTCCGATGAAAGTGGATTGATGTGAGTGAGTTCATCGGTGAACTCCTCAAGATGATGATCAGCATCAGATTGTGGGAGTGATGCCTCAACATACTCGATGTTTCCATGAGAAGTACAATCGTCGCTAACATCGGAGAAAGTTTCAAAATGATCTTTTGAACACTCAAGAGGGGAAATAGAATCACACATATGATCAGAAGTTCCCTGTGACTCTCTCGGGATTGGGACAAGGTTCTCAACACTAGACTTTATGAATTTGTCCGATTCCTTTTCAGGAACAGTGTCAAGATGCTCGTCCCCCATGTTCAGAGAGTGAGTGGGAGCTTCGGGTGTGATAGCAGTTGTTTGAGATGGAATCTCAACTGCTGGGATATCATCTGATGAACTTGATGAATCAAGTGTATCCTCATCATCACTGTCATCAGGAATAAAACGAAACTGAGAGCTAGATCTGGCTACTTTTTCTTTTGCAATTGATTCCCTAACAGATTTTTCAAAAGCAATTTGGGAATTTATTTTAGCAGTCTGCTCTTCAGCTAGCAATTCTTCCATGGATTTCTCATGTTAATTTTGAATGACAGGACATTGTGGGAGTGGAGATTTGTCAAAACCGGAAGGTTGACATTGATAATCATCATGAGGACCCCCACAATATACACAAGAAAAACTGGGAGCATTTTGAAATGCTGTTTTACACAACTCCTCAGTTCTTTTCACTGATTCCAGAAGCTCTAGAAAAGTGTCTTGTTGGGCTTGCTGAGGAGCTTGATTCATTTGGCATTATGGAGGTTGGTCGTGATATGGATAGTCGTAATTGTTACAAGGAAATGGATTTCCTGTTTGACAATCAGAGCTGAAATGGGAACCTCCACAGTTCTCACAACAGTAAAACTGTTGATCCTGGATTGGTGAATCATATGGATATTGGTCATAACCAAAGTTCTGAGCATCACCGGAAAACTGATCATAGACAAACGTGTTTCCGGATTGACACTCAAATCCTTGGTGAGGACCTCCACAAAATTCACAGCAGTAATGTTGGTTATATGAAGATAAGTCGGGCTGTGGTGGGTAATTGGAAAAATTTGAGGGGTCGTTAAATGAGTTCTGATTAGGATCATAATCAAATGAATTCCTCGAACCACAAAACAAACAACTCCCGTTACGAATATCATTACCACATTGTACACACGTACACCAACGACAGGGTGAACCAGAAAGAGGCTCACCACAACCGACACAAGGAATAAACGATTCTATTTGATAGTTATGAGAAGGAATCGGTTTATTCAAAGGATCAACAAAACCAACATGGTGATCTGAATGACTATCAAGTCTCGAAGAACATTTTGAAAAATCCGGAGGTGGGACAAGTGGTGTGCTCTGAGAGCTAGCAATTTCCACCACTTCCGTTATGGTCTCTGGTTCTGGTTCTTGAGAAACGTGAAGATTAGGCAAGTCATTCTTGCTGGTCACCGGTCTAAATTCTGCATGTTTGCTTTTAACCGTAAATCGTGAAAGTTTAGGATCAATTCTAGACGGCTTAGGAGAAATTGAGGGGTTAGATCTTTGGATAACCGTAGGTTGGACGTTTTTAGCACTTCCATTATTAGAGGGAAGTACCTGGTCCTTTGTCACCCCGGTTTCTCGTTCCATTTCCCTACGCAGAATTAATGGATCATCACGAACAACACGAATTCTTGACATTTGTGATAAAGCATCACGTTTTTTAACTTCGTCCCAGAATTCGTTCTTGAGAGATTCCATGAGAATAGAAGAAGTTAGAATCAAATGGATAGAGGGTAAAGGGATAAAGAATCAAAAAGGGCAGGAGGGTAAAGAGAAATATTTTTGGTATTTTTGAAAAACATGATGTAAAAACTAAGAATGAAAATCTTTTTGGGTTTTTGATTATATAGATGGTATAAACAAGGAGTGATGTCAAATCACTAATCTGCTAAACGTAAGACTATTAGCACTGCTCCCCGGCAGCGGCGCCAAAATTTGATCTGTCCCAAACAGTCAAGTTTAATTACGCAAGCAAGCCACTTGTGAATGGATAACTGTAACAAACTTAAAACTGTCTGGAAACAAATGCAATGAAGATCAGGAGAGTATAGTGTTTCCCCAGGTCGTTAAGTCCCAACGAGCTGTGCGAGAATAGTCAAACGTAAAGTGATCGAGAGGATTTGAAAGGGAAAGGATAGTGATTGATCTATACCTAAAGAGAAAGCCCATAAACTACAGGGGCTTAAATGCAAATTAAAGAAAGTTAAAAAGATAAAAAATATTAAATAAACGCTATCACTATTTACAAAATGATGTTTTTGTTTTTATGTTTTTATAAAACTGAAATTAAAAACTACGTAACGTACAAATGAAAACGTGAAACTTACACAATATAAATCCTAAAAATATGAAAATGACATTTTTACAAACCTAATGATAAAAGAAAATTTATAGAAAAAGAAAATTATTTTTAAAATTATTTATCTAATTATTATTAATTAAAAACTATTTTTAACTATTAAATAATTACCTAAAATACAAGAAAATAGGAAATAAAGCTAGAAAAATAAAATTATGACTTGGAAAAATCTAAAATAACTAAAAAGAATTTTCAAAACTATTTTTGTATTTTTCTGATTATTTTTCTATTTTCTAGGAATTAAAAACTATTAAAAACTAATTAAATTACTTAAAAATACAAATTTAACTAAGAAAAATATGGAAAAATATTTTTTTGGCTTTTTATATTTATCTTAACTTAAGAAAAATGAAAAATTATTTTTTTGAAACTTTTCATAATTAATTGTATTAAATGCTAATTAAAAATGCTTAAAAACTAATTTAAATCAAGAAAAATAGCAAACAAGCTAGGAAGAATCTGAAAATTTCAGGAAAAGTCTAAAATATTATTAGGAATCTAAGAAAAATGGAAAAACAGGTGCTTATGTGTGGAATTATGGAACTGATGTGTAAAGTGCTTATAAATGAGCACTTTGAATAAGCAAATGGAGACCAATAAACACCAAACCAAAACAGAAGCTTAAATAAGCTAAAAGAACCAAAATGCAACAGAAAACAACTATCTATAACCTCTGGATTGCAACTTGCAAGGATTTGGCTTATTTGAGATTATAAGTTAAAGACAGTTTCTAGGGGCCTACTTTAAGCTAGAGAATAAGCTACTCTATAAGCTGAACCTTAAAAACAGAAATTGGATCATACACTAGACCTGGGTGGGAACATGCAAACCAAAATACAGACCTAGAGAAGCTCAAATGAGCTTAATGCAAGCCTTGCAAAACCTGGACAAGTCCTGTGCAGCTCAATGCTCTGCACAGGGCATTTAGTCCCATTTTGACAAGCTCATATGAAGCTTCTATAAAATTCACAAAAATGTAATAAAATGGAGATAAGAAAATAGACCAGTAGGACTTTTAAAAACCACAAGTTTCATTTAGATTGGCTCAGTAATGAATCAAGGAAAATTCATCTTAGTTGAGCCCAAAACTGAGATTTGCAAATTTGACTTTTGAGCAAGTTTTGAAAAGTTGACTTTTATGGATTTTGATCATGATTTTTTGATTGAATGAGATGTAATATGATGAAATAAAGACAATGCAATCAATTTTTATGATTTCTAAACACAAAACTAACTTTTGATTTATGAAAATCTTAACAGTGAGTACTTAGGATGGATTCAAATGAATTTTTACTTGGAGAGCAGGCAGACTCAAAATTATGACTAGAATGGGTTCAAATATGCTAAATAAGCCTGAAGCACAAAGTCCTAACTACTGAGCTACCCTGTAACACAGATTAAGCTTCCAATCCAAACACTACTGTTGCAACTGATATGCAAATAAAAATGGGCTAGCTACTGAACCAGCTTGTACCAATGACCAAATTGAGTTTACAAGACCTAAATGCAACTTTATAAACAAGTTTAAGCAATTTATGACCACAGATATAAGTACAAACAAAAATGCAAATTGACTTGAAATAAAAATGAGATTTCTTACTCACATCTGTCCAACTAGTTGCAGGCTGCAACCAAATCAAATCTACTCTAACCTAGTCTAATCCACCCCCAAATCAACCTCTGCATCACCCTTTATTATCACCATTCCTGCTTGAACCATTGTCTCTTCACTGTTGACTTTTGTTGACCAAAAATCCAAAGTAGCTTAAAATTGACTCTCAAGTTTACCAAAGGATATAGTAAGATTAAATAAGTTTATTTGATGTTAACATGAGCTTATTAGAAGCTTGGACACAAAATTTGAAACTGAAAATCTCCACAGTGCACAATAAACTTGGAATTCATATAAAAACTTGAATTGATGTTCACAAACACATTACAATGACAATTTAACATAAATGTGATACCAAGAGACTGAAATTACAACATTTGGCCTTAAACTAAAACTCTTATTTAAAAAACGACATTAAAGAAAATGATAAAACTAACTACTGCCTCTTCTCTTCCTCTTTCTTCCTTTTTTATACTCAACCAGCTTTCCACATGTCTTCTGAGTGGATCCCACTTGATTCCAGAGCCATTGGGTCACTTTAGGTGCCTTTTGGCTATTGGTTGGTTTTGGCGGGAAAGGTGTAATTTGACCTCTGTTGACTTTTAGACTGCAACTAGGGGGGGTGGATAGGTGTGATGATGAGGGGGTGAGAGTGGAAGGGATAAGGGGAGAGGTGGATGGGATGGGAGAGGTGGTGCAGGAGTTGCAGGCAAGTGGTGGGAAAACCAGTTGGGAGGGAAAACTATTTGGGTTGACTGGTTTTGACCAAAGGGTCAAAAAGGGGAGGTCAAAAGGTTGGTGACAGGGGGTCCAAAAAGTGAAATGGCAGGGGTCAATGGCAGTTTTGACAAGGCATGGGTTTTAAGCTTAATTGACAAGGACTAAACATGTAATTGCTGAAATCTTGAAGGACCAATTCTGCCATTATTCCAAAGTTGTGACAAGGACCAAAACTGACAAGTTCTAATAGTACAAGGACTAGTTTTGACATTTTCAAATTTTCCAGGGACCAAACTTGACATTTCATGAAAGTTCAGGGACCTTTTCTGCCATTTAACAAAAGATTTATTCAAGGACCATTTTTGACAATTTAGAATAATTCAAGGACCTTGAATAACATTTTTCTTTATTTTGTTTTACCAGGGACTGTTTTTGACAACTTTTGAAACTTGGGGGACTAAAACTGCCAATTATGCAAACTTTATACGTTTTTCGCCAGATTTTGATATTTTTGCATTTAAAACACATAAAACACTTATTTGTGATATTTTTATCATTTTGATACATTTCTGAGTGTTTTCAGATGTTTTTGCAGTTTAAATGGTACAAAAATGATGAGTATTTAGACACTCATCAGACATGTATGAAACGAGTCCCCAATGACCGAGAAGTCATCCATAAACACCTCCATTGTTTCCCCGATCATGTCGTGGAAAATTTCCATCATACATCATTGGAACGTGCCAGGAGCATTGCATAGGCCAAAAGGCATACGTCTGTAGGCAAACGTCCCGTATGGGCAGGTGAATGTGGTCTTTTCTTGATCCAACGGATCAATGGGGATCTGAAAGTAACCTGAGAAACCATCAAGGAAACAATAGTATTCGTTCCCTGCTAATCTCTCAAGCATCTGGTCCATGAAGGGTAGAGGAAAATGGTCTTTACGGGTGGCTTCGTTTAACTTGTGATAGTCAATACACACACGCCATCCTGTAACCAATCGAGTTGGAATCAACTCGTTTTCTTCATTTGTGACAACAGTTATGCCACCCTTTTTTGGAACGCAATGAATTGGGCTAACCCAAGGACTATCAGAGATCAGGTAAATTAAACCGGCATCAAGAAGTTTGAGAACCTCTTGTTTGATAACCTCATGAATCTTAGGATTCACCCTTCTCTGATGTTGGACTGCTGGTTTGAAGTCATCCTCCATTAAGATTTTGTGAGTACAAAACTCAGGGTTGATACCCTTAATGTCGGAGAGTTTCCAAGCAATTGCTTGCTTGTGTGACTTCAAGACCTTTATGAGAGCAGTTTTCTCCTCCTCAGTTAAGTCTTTAGCAATTATGACGGGTAATTTATCATCACCCTCCAAGAATGCATACTCGAGATGAGGAGGTAGGTCCTTAAGTTCAACCTCGGGAAATTCTTCAGTAGATGTTTGTACTGATTTGATTTCCTCAATCGTGATCTCTTTCGGAGGGAGTGAAGGTAATGGATCTTCATTTAGCAATTGCTCAAGATAAAGAATATCCCCCTCCGAATCATAAACACCATCAATTCCAGGCGGAATTGATTCATCAGTAGCAAGAAATTCATCGATCTCTTCCAGAAGGAAGTCACCTCCCTCAAACGGAGTGAGAGAGGGGGAAGAGTCGGCAATGATAGGTTTAGAAGATGTGGTGGAATCCCCACTCACAGAATTATGAAGATAACCGAGAAACTCTTGAGAGTACTCCTCTGAAGCAATATCAATTAAATCGACTCGATTAACTGATTCAGTATCATAATTTGAGGAGTACCTCGAAGTTTGATCAAGGTTAAAGGTAACAGCTTCATTACCCACACGTAACGTGATTTCTTGCTCAAATACATCAATAAGAGCACGGCCCGTTCTCAGGAATCCTCGTCCAACAATGAGGGGAACTCGAGGATCGGCATCGAAATCAACAACCACAAAGTCAGCTGGAAAATGGAACTTTCCTACTTTCACGAATACATCCTCGGTGATGCCAAGAGGACGCGATATAGAACGATCTGCAAGCTCAAGAGTCATGCAGGTAGGAATAAGTTCCGGAAGAGAAAGTTTCTTCCATACTGAATAAGGCATCAGATTGATGCTTGCACCAAGATCGGCAAGGGCAAAGCATTCAATCATCCCAGGAAAAACACAAGGAAGAAGAAATTTTCCGGGATCTCCTAGCTTCTCGGGAAGCTTCTTTAACAGAACTGCATGAGCAATTCTCGTTCAAAGGAGTCTTAGCCATTTCAAACAGCTTTTCCTTATTGCTCAACATGTGTTTGAGAGTAGATGCGAACTTGGGCATCAACATGATAGGCATCCGCAAAGCTTATGTCAAAATGTATCTCTTGGAATATTTGAAAGAATTTCTCCATTTGATGACTGGCTTTTTCGCGGAGCTTTTGCTCATGTAAACGTGAGGGGTAAGGAATAGATGTTTTGGATTTAGGGTTACCAATTGAAGGTTCAAAAACAACTCTAGGTTTGGTTTTCGGGACAACCTGAGGATGGACATTGCTGGTACTTCCGTTATTAGTAGGAAGTTCCTTGTCCTTTATCGCCTCAGGTTCACTTTCCACTACCTTCGGGAGAGAAGAAGAAGAGGTAGTAGGAATAGCGGGTCCATGATATGAAGCACCACTTCTGGTTGTGATCGCCTTTGCATCGCCCCTCGGATTAGCGATCGTGTTGCTAGGTAAAGTACCTGAGCCCGAGGGTCGATCATTTAAAGACTTCTTAATGTCAGAAATCTGGCTGACCAACAACCGATTCATTTCCTCTTGGGATTTCATGAATTGTTTCAACAACTCATCAGATGATGGTCCAGTTGGAACAATGGCTTGATTTTGCACAGGAAAATTCTGGCCTCTATTGTTAGGATTAGGGACCTTGATTTTGAAAATTTCCTTGATTATTGCCATGAAAGTACCCTGGGTTGAAAGTTTCCCTGACCTGGGTTTCTATTGAAACTTCCTTGGTGTTGGAAATTTTGATTCTGATTTTGAAAACCGTTGTTTGGACTAAAATTACCTTGGTTTTGAAAACCTTGGTTGGGTCTGTTTTGATTTTGATTACGGTTTTGGTTGAAGCCGGGAGGTCCAGGGTAGTGGTTAGGACTGGTGGTTCGGGTCTATAGGAGCACGATATTGGTTGCCTCCCTGATTAGAAATCCCGTCCACAGCATTAGCTTCAAAAGGGTTACCATCGGTGGCCATACAGTTGTAGTAAGCATGGGGGCCACCACAAGTAACACAGACTTCCACTTTCTTAACTTCAGCAGGAGGTGAAGTTTGTGGAAAAGAGACTTTCTTTTGGTTGGAGAGAACCAAAGCTTGAATTGCTTCCGTGAGTTTGTCAATCTTAGCATCGGTGCTAGACTGACTCACGGGCGATGAAGTAGAAGGACCAACACTGACTTGGGAAACAACCGGCTTGCTTCGTGCAGTGCGGACTTTAGACTTGTTTTCAATGATCGCTAAAGCTTCTTTGACAGTTTTGCTTAAGAAATTTCCTCCAGCGGAGGAATTGAGAGAATCTTGATCAGATTGACTCACTCCATTGTAGAAAGTATCGAGTTGCATCAACTCGGAGAAACCGTGGTGAGGACACTTGCGAAGCAATTCCTTGAAACGATCCCACGATTCACTGAAGGATTCATCAAACTTTTGTGTAAACTTGATGATTTCATTTTTAAGACTCGTGGTTTTGGAAGGTGGATAAAATTCATTCACAAATTTCTTCACCAGGTCTTCCCATGTCTCAATTGACTGAGGGGGTTGTTTTTCAAGCCAAATCCGGGCTTGTCCCTCAAGAGAAAATGGGAACAGAAGAAGCTTAACAACATCAGTAGGGACATTCTTGTATTTGATGGTAGATGCAATCTTGTTAAACCATCGAATATGAGCATGAGGATCATCCCGCTCAAAACCATAGAACTGACTGGAGGTTACAAGATTCAGTAACCTGGTTTTGAGTTCAAAATTTTCAGCCACAATGGCTGGGATCACAATAGCATCTCCATACCCGTCGATGGGTGCCTGGAGAAGCTCACACATAGGACGTTCTTCCGCCATGACAACGGAAGTAGTGTGAGCAGTCCGGATCTTAGATCCGACTGAAGGAGCAGAAAGTCTACGGACACGCCTTCTTGGAATCTTGACAAGCTCACGAAATGGGCTCACAGATCTAAAAGAGCGAGTGCGCATACACTAGAGTTAACTCTAAGAGACCTCAGAGTTAAGGAGAGGAATGAGAATTATGAAGATATTTTATGAAAATGGTGTAAGAAGAATCTTTTTAGGTTTTCTGGTTCTGACAAGTATATATAACAACAAATCCAATTAAAACAAAATCGAGGCAAAACAACAGTGAACTTAACCAATAATCACAAGATGAATAGCTTCTTTGAAAAAGGTACACCAATCACAAGGACACAAAGGCAAGTTTTAAATCTTTGGTTCGGGAACTTATTATGGTCGTACCCCCAGTTAGGTAGTACACTGCCTTGGTTTGCGGTGGTAATCTTTTATGTTGTTATTATTAAGAAAACGACAAATCTTTTTGTATTTTTATTTTTGATACATATATAGAAACAAAAGGAAAATATTTTTGTGTTTTATACGTTTTTGGATGTTTTTGGGTTTTTGGATTTTTTATAAGAAAATATGGATATATATATAGATAGATGGTATGAACAAAGAGTGAGTATTCAAATTACTAATCTGCTAAACGGAAGATAATCAGCACAGCTCCCCGGCAGCGGCGCCAAAAATTTGATTCGTGCCAAACCGTCAAGTTTTCTCACACAAGCCGGCCACTTGTGAATGGCGGACCGTAAGAAACTTAAAACAGTTTAAGCACAAATGCAATGAAGATCTGGAGAGTATAGGGTTTCCCCGGGTCGTTATGTCCCAACGAGCTGTGCGAGAATAGTCAAACGTGTAGTGATCGAGAGATTTGAACAGAAAAGAGGGATTTGAATTATTATAACTACAGAGATAGCCTATAATTACAAAGGCTTAAATGCAAATTAAAGAAAATTAAAAAGATAAAAAATATTAAATAAACGCTATCACTATTTGCAAAATGATGTTTTTGATTTTATGTTTTTATAAAACTTAAATTAAAAATTACGTTACGTACAAAAGAAAATGTGAAACTTAAGCAATATAAATCCTAAAAATATGAAAATGACATTTTTATAAACCTAATGATAAAAGAAAATTTTTAGAAAAAGAAAATTATTTTTATAACTATTTATCTAATTATTATTAATTAAAAACTATTTTTAACTATTTAATAATAGCCTAAAATACAAGAAAATAGGAAATAAAGCTAGAAAAATAAAATTTTGACTTGGAAAAATCTAAAATAACAAAAGAGAATTTTCAAAACTATTTTTGTATTTTTCTGATTATTTTTCTATTTTCTAGGAATTAAAAACTATTTAAAACTACTTAAATTGTTTAAAAATACTAATTTAACTAAGAAAAATCTAGAAAAATATTTTTTTGACTTTTTATATTTATCTTAACTTAAGAAAAATGAAAAATTATTTTTTTGAAACTTTTCTTAATTAATTGTATTAAATGCTAATTAAAAAGGCCTAAAAATTGATTAAAATGAAGAAAAATAGCAAACTGACTTGGAAAAATCTGAAAAATTCAAGATAAGCCTAAAATAATATAGAGAATCTAGGAAAAATAGAAAAACAGGTGGTTGTGTGCAAGAATATGAAACTGCTAAGCAAAGTGCTTATAAATAAGCACTTATGAAAAGCAAATTGTACCAAATAAGCACCACACTGCCACAGAAGCTCAAATATGCTAAAAGTACTCAAAAGTGACTTATTAAAACTATCCTAACCTACTGAATAGCAACTTGCACAGATTTGATGTATTTGAGTTTAGTGCAAAAACAGACTTTAGGCCACTACTTTTAAGCCAAGGAATAAGCTGCTAAATAAGCTAAACCTTAAAACCAAGAATTGGAACTTAAAGAAGACCTGGCTGGGGACTTGTAAACCAAAAACCAGACTATGACAAGCTCTTATGAGCTCTGTGCAAGGGCTGCACAAAACCTGTGCACACTCAGTTAAAACTGAGCTTGTGCACAGGGGAACTGAGACCTTATTGACAAGCAGTTTTGAGACTTCTAAAAAATAGACAAAATTCCACAAAAATGATGATAAGAAATAAGACCAGTTGAACTTTTTAAACCTACAATTTTCACTTAATTTGACCCAAGAATGAAGCAATGATAATTCACCCCAGTTGGGCTCAAAATGAGTTTTTCAATATTTTGACTTTTGAGCAGTTGAGAAAAGTTGACTTATTTGAAATTTGAGCTCAATTTATGGACTGATTGTGATGTTATAAGATGAAATGGAACTACTGCAAGCTTTGTTTCTCAATTTTAAACACTAAACAAGCTTTTGAATTTCCAAAATCTCAACAGATTGGTACTTAAGACAGATTTGATATGAAGTTTGACTTTGAGCTTTGCATATGCAAATTTATGACTGATATGAGTACAAATGAGCATAACAAGCATAAAACAACAAATCCTATCTACTGAACAGTCCTATAATACACTTTAAGTAGCAAATCCAAACACCACCTTATTGGCTGATAAGCAATTAAAACTGAGCTAAACACCTAACTAGCTAATATTATTGATTAAACTGATTTTAACTATCCTAATTACTACTGAATAAGCAAATTTAAACCACTGAGGACCACAAATACAGATATTGCAATGAAACTTGAAGATTACTTACAACAAGTCCTTAGCCACAATGGCTTGAAAATCAATGAAACCAGAACCACTAGCCTATAAAAATCAACCCAAATTATTCAATTTCAACCCATTTCCATGCTGCATCAACCATTTTCCATTTCATACCCATTTGCTTCCTCAGTTGACTTTCATTGACCAAAATCCAAAGTAGCTTGAAACTTAAATATAAGCTTTTAAAAAGCTATAACAAGCTTATATAAGCTTGTTTGAGCTTAAAGTTGAGCTTCTAGAAACTTGGATATAAGAATCCAAAACTGACTTTTGCCACAGTAACCATGAAACATGAATTCTTAAAATAAACTTGAATTGATACTTGAGAAGAGTTTTAATACACTGAAACAAGTTAACTTAATACACTGAAACTTGAAAATACAACTAAGAATTCATTTGAGGCTTAAGAATTTTAAAAACGAAATACATTTTAAAACTAAACTAAGTGCTCTCTTCTCTTGCCTCTTTCTTCCTTTATTTATACTCCAAACTCCTTCTCTCTCATCTCTGAACAGTTCCCAGTTGTTTCTTGGCCATTGGATTAGCTAAAATAGATTTTGGCCGTTTGATTGGTTTTTTGCGCCAAAATGAGTTTATACCAGCTGGGGTTGAGTGTTAGGTTGAAGGTGCATTGAATGCATCTTGGCTTTGTGTGTTTGGAGTGATAAGGAGTGATGATGATGGAGTGTTGCAGGCAAGGCGCAGGGATGATGATGAAGATGGATACCCGTGACTTTGGAGGGAAGAGGTGTAAGTCAAAAGGGTTTGACTGGGATTTAATATTAAAAGGGGGGGTCCAAAATGTATTTGACAGGGGGTCACAATGGAAAAGGCAGGCGTCATATGGTTTGTGACAAGGGTCCAAGGTGGTTTAAAGGGTTTTAATAATAACAAGGACCATTGTGTAATTTCTGAAAATCAAGGGACCATTTCTGCCAATATCTCAAAGTTGTTCCAAGGGCTGAAAATGACAAGTTTCAATAGTACAAGGACCAAAGCTGACATTTTCAAATTTTCCATGGACCATTTTTGCCAATTTTTAAACTTGAAGGACCAATTTTGTAATTTCTCAAAACTTTTGATATTTTTCACCAAAGGACTAATTTTGACAACTTATGATTTTATAAGGACCTTTGGTGATTTATTTTTTTGAAATTAAGCTCAGGGACTATTTCTGACAACTTTTTGAAACTTGGGGGACTGAAACTGCCAATTATGCAAACTTAGCTCATTTTTCATATGATTTTAAACATTTTGCATCTGAAACATATAAAATGCAATTTTGGAATATTTTCAGTATTTTGATGCATTTGTGAGCATTTTTAAGTGTTTTGCAGTTCAGATTGACCCAAAAATGATGAGTATTTACACACTCATCAGTTTACTATTAAAATTCCTTTTAACATATCCAGCAGGATAACCAACAAGATCATAACATCTATCAACAGTGTGACCAGGTTTTTTGCAATTAGTACATTTGAGATTTATGTTTGGTCCTCTGCTATTTGAGCTGTTACTAGTATTAAAACCAGAGCCTTTGTTGTTAAAACCTTTTTTGTTATCAAAAAATTTCCCACCATCAGAAGTTTTTGCAGCAAAGGCTGTAGCATTGGGTTTAGCAGAGCTATTCCCAGATGAAACATTTCTGTGAGATTCTTCTCCAGAGACAACAGAGAAAGCAGTTTTGACATTAGGTAAAGGATCTCTGGTTAAAATATTGCTTCTGATGGGGACATAGGAGTCATCAAGACCCATAAGAAATTGCATTAACTTGATTAGCTGATTGTGTTTTTCAAAATGTTTTGCAGCCTCACAAGTGCAGGGAGGCAAGCTAATCATACAATCAAATTGTTTCCATAAAGAGTTAAGGTTGTTATAATAATCAGCAAGAGAGGACCCACTTTGACTAAGAGAGTTTATATTTTTATGCAAATTAAAAATAGCTGAACCATCAACCTTATCATAAGTATCTTTAAGATCATTCCACATTTCATAAGCAGTTTTAGCATAGATTGCACCAGCAAATAGTTCAGGGCTGAGAGAGTTAAGAATCCAAGTAACCACAACAGAGTTACAAGTATCCCATTGATTAGCAAGACTAGGGTTCAAATCATTTCTTATGCAAGTACCATCAATAAACCCTAACTTATTATGGTTCCTTAAAGCAAAGGTCATGGCCATATTTCATATTTTATAATTTTCAGTTCCAGTGAGTTTAATAGAAATAATGGGAGTACCATTGGTATTGTTAGGGTGTAAATACAAAGCATCACCAAAGGATAAGCTTTTCTCAGTGGAGGAGCCACCAATATTATCATCACCAATAGCCATAATGCAAACAATAAGACAGACAGATATAATAAGACAAACAAAGAATCACAAACAGAGATAATAATAAGAGCAAATAGACAAATAAATAAGACCTTGTATTTAAGAAACAACAAGCACCAAGCCTGTGGACTAGGGTAAACCAGAGCAGGTATTCGTACCACTCAAAGGTGGCAGATCAAGATGTTAGTTTACCTGTTTGCACCCACAAAGACTTAAGTACTGTATGTTTGAAGAAGAGATAAAACTTAGACTTACAGAGAAATATGCAGCGGAAGAACAAATCACAATTACCCTAGATTCACTTAGTCTAGGGCTAATTGTAAGTAGAAGATAACCAGTGATTACGCCAGTAGCAATAACCCCAAACCACTAATTTGTTGCCGAAGAGAATCAATGAGCCTGAAGCTCTGATACCATGTACGAAAGTATAAGCAACGCAAGATGAACAATATAACCTTTATTCAAACCTAAGCCACAATAGTCAGCTTAGATTAAGTTTACAATAGTATCCAAAATATTACAAGATTAGATTAATGTCAATGAGACAATAATCATGTAAGTACAAAGACAAGACAAGATCAATGAAATGATCAGAAAGAAGAGAAGAGTGTGAGACAATGACTGCACACTCAAGTGTTTGTAACCCTAGATTAAGGGACTTATTAAATAGGAGATTAAGTTACACTAAGACCCCTCTAACGGCTATAAATGTCTCATCAGCAGAAATGAGAATAGCTTCAGCAGAAACGAGCATCTTGGAACTTTAAACATTTTATTCTTTGTCCATGATTAACCCCTGTAGAATCTCTGCAATGAACATAACTTGAAAGCCATTAGCAATTGATAGAATGATATGTTTGCCACAAATTAATACCCCAAAATTTAACACAAATGCAGACAGTTATATGTAACTATGCAAGTATTATTACACCTCCAAATTTGTATCCCTAATTAACTCGTCACTATTTATAAATCCTCATTAAAGAAACAATTGAGCAAATTCAAAGGCTACTAAGAAGTAAGAAGTCAAAGATCACTATAGGCTTAAAATATTCACAATTTCGACAAACATACTAACTAATTGGTTTCAGAAGAGACTGCAGACCATCAATTATCATTTCTCAAGTCTGACCTTAATAGAGCAGCAACCATTGTGTTTCATAGTTCAGCGAGAAGTGTTAACCTAATACAGTTCTCATTTTCATATTAGCCTATGATCAAATGATCTTTATGGCCGAGGGAAGGCCACTAAAATATTGATTTAATCACTATCGACCCAACAGTCAACCCGTCACAACCCAAATGACCCGGTCAACAAATGTCAACCATACGAAAGTCAACAAAGCAGTTACACAGCAGTTACATAGCAGTTACATATAACTGCTCCAAATCTCAGAACCGACACAATGGTTCAAACGTACCCTTTCATTACTATATATAGATAGTACATTTGTTTGTAAAAGATAGATGACATATTTGATTATTACAAAGACATATTTATAGTTTACTTAATCTTTGCACAATACTCATTCGGTATACAAGTGATTGAAACGTTTAGACCATAGATCCCGTTATAAAGGCCAACAATTGGTATCAGAGCGGTTTGGTCTTTTCAACCAACAATCATCATTTACCCAGACTCGTACAAGTTCCAGAATCAAAAACAGAACCAGTTTCGATATAAAATTTTTTTTTGCAAATCGCTAAGAATACAAATCCCGACGTCATTTTTGTATCTCAACGTTTGTCGCAACAGGGGTATAATCACTTTGTGATTACTCACAACCCGGCAACAAATCAAACTCGCAATTTTTTTTTTCCGAAACCAGTTTAATTACCCAATCCAAACAGGATCAGAAAAAATGAACATAATCGTTTAAATATTTGATTCCGAAATAAAACAAATACGAGTGTCATCATTAGGGCACAAAAGTAAAGATTCGAATTAGAACAAACACACCTGTTCTTAAACGGAATCAAGCCCAGAAGGATCAATTGAAAACCCCAATTGATTCATTAGCAAACTCCAATCGTAAAAATTCTCACGGATCAGAAAAACCCCCAATTAATCCGAAACCCTAGATTTCAAATTGGAGGATATTGGTGGTCGCACAAGAACACCACACCGGAGACAGTAAAAGGACGGTCAAAAATCACAGCCATCATAAAAAGGGAGGCCGGAGAACCGTCGGTGTATTATTGGAGAAGGAAGAAGATATAAGATATCTTCTGAAGAGAGAGAGGATACTGAAAAAAAGGGGCAGTATCTCAAAAAAAAAAGGTTATACGCGTGTGTGATATCTCAAAAGGAGATATAAAGGGTTATAAGAAGGGACACGTGTACAGAAAAGGGCCAGATACAGGATTTATTTTTAGTTAAGGCATCGGGTTAAACCATCAACCCCTCCAGGTTCCAAAGTTTTCAAAACCACTTTATTTTACATTATATATTTTGATATATACAGTTTTAGATTGATAAGTTATTTTAAAAATTATTAAAATCTTATCATATTTTGTTTAGTATATCTAACCTAGTTTTTACACTATTTAGAATACTGACCAGGAATAATTTGTAAGGAGTAATTAACCTTAGGTTATTCAGTTTAAATTTTATAATCTCCCAGGATAGTTTAAAAAATTGTTAAAACTATACCTAGCAAAGTTTTACACCCATTTGAGGAAGATAAAACATTAAGAGCTCAGTTTAAGAAAAGAATTTTTGTATATACACTTTGTGTTAAAATTCTTTATTGGAGATTTAGTTGTCATTTTAAAATATGACGAACGACAGTGGTAAAAAGGAACCCAGTACTAACATTTCAAGTAGTACACCCCAATTTCAATGCCCAATCCTGAAGCCCGCGAATTACTCACTATGGGCAATTCGATTGCAAATCATTCTCGAAGCGAATGGTTTATGGGAAACAATTGAGCCGACTGAAACGACTCAATCAGATAAGAAAAAGGAAAAAACCGCTATTGCTTTCCTTTACCAAGCCTTGCCCGAAGAACAATTACTTCAAATAACAAAGCACAAAACCGCAAAAGACATTTGGAATGCTTTGAAAACTAGACACGTTGGCGAAGACAGAGTTAAACAAGCAAGATTACAAACACTCAAATCCGAATTTGAGATGTTATATATGAAGGAAGATGAAACAATCGACTCTTTCACCACAAAACTAACAACTCTCGTAAACAAAGCCGCTAGTCTAGGACACACAATAGAAGATGAAACCTTAGTACGGAAACTACTAAATGCTGTACCCGAAAGGTATCTGCAAATAGTCGCATCTATAGAACAATATTCCGATCTAAGTGAAATGACATTAGAAGAGGCGATAGGAAGACTTAAGACCTACGAAGAGAGGATTAAGTTCAAGAAAGGAAAACAAGTGGACAGTCAAGACAAACTGATGTTTACACGACATGACAATAGAGGGAAAAATTTCAGAGGACGTGGACGTGGAAAATATAAAGGATGGAAGAACCACGATAAAAATAACCACGAGAAGAAGGATGGAGAAAACACTCACAATCACTTCAACAAACAGAATATTGACTTTAGCAAAGTTAGATGTTACAAGTGCAATAAGACTGGTCATTATGCATCTAAGTGTTATACAAAACCAAACACTAGTATGCAATCTAATCTTGTCGAGGAGGACTTAGAACCTACCTTATTGATGGCAATATTAGAAGACCCACATGTAACAAAGCTAAAAGATCAAAAGGTCTCGCTACACGAAGAAGATGTAGGATATAAAGAGACAAGTATTGATAGTCAATGGTACTTAGACAATGGAGCTAGTAACCATATGACTGGAATAAGAGAACACTTTAAAGAACTAGATGAGAACGTTAGTGGAAAAGTAAGATTCGGAGATGGATCTCATGTAGAGATTAAAGGAAAAGGTTCAATCCTATTAGAATGTGAAGACGAGAAACAAAGAATCATATCTCAAGTCTATTACATTCCTAGCTTGAAAAACAATTTATTGAGCCTTGGACAATTTACCGAAATAGGTTGTAAAGTTGTAATGGACGATGACGAACTACGACTTTATGACATGGACAACAAAATCTTCTTGAAAGTCACAAGACAAAGAAACCGTCTATACAAAGCAAGTCTGAAGATAGGCACACCTGTTTGCTTATTAGCAAACTTAAGTGACAACACTTGGTTATGGCACGCAAGATTAGGACACCTCAACTTTGAATCATTAAAATCCATGACTCAAAGAGAGTTAGTTCAAGGAAAACCTGCCATTAAACATACAACACAAATTTGTGATGTTTGTTTAGTTGGTAAACATAGCAGAGCACCATTTCCCAAGAAAGCAAAAACTAGATCAACATCACCATTAGATTTAGTTTACGGAGATTTATGTGGACCAATAACACCACCAACACCATCTGGAAAGAGATATATATTCTTGTTAGTAGATGACTACTCAAGATATATGTGGGCGTATTTCCTAAGTACGAAAGATCAAGCTTTCGGTACTTTCAAGGAATACAAAGAAACAATAGAGAAGGAGCTAAGGATAACATTAAAAATGTTAAGAACTGATCGTGGAGGAGAATTCACATCTAACGAATTCACTCAATACTGCAAAGAAAACGGCATAGCACGACAACTAACCGCACCTTACTCACCACAACAAAATGGAGTTGTTGAACGATGAAATAGGACAATCATGTCTACTACGAGATGCATGATGAAAGCAACTAACATGCCATAAAACTTTTGGGCTGAAGCTGTTAGACACGCTATATATATTCTAAACAGCGTTCCTACAAGAGCCTTAGAAGACATTACTCCATATGAAGCAATTAAGGAGAAAAAGCCAAACTTAGAAAGTTTAAGAGTTTTTGGCTGCATAGCATATGCAAAAGTACCATCACAACATCTGACAAAGTTAGATGATAGAAGTAACAAAATGGTATACTTAGGAAGCGAACATGGATCAAAAGCTTATAGACTGTTTGATCCAACAACACAAAGAATATGTGTTAGTAGAGATGTGAAGTTTAAGGAGGATGAAGCATGGGACTGGAAGGAATACCTAGATGAACACACCAACGATGAACCCGAATGGTTTGACTTCAAAGTCGAAAACCTTGAAGCCACAGATGAACATCAGGAAAACGAAAACCAACCAGATGAAGAAGACGATGATATCCCTGCAAACGATGATCATGAATATGAAACATCAGCAACTGACTCACCCTCACAAACATTTCGCACACCATCTACAATTTCATCACGAATAAATACTCAAATTACACCAACTACCTCAAGACATTCAACCAATCAAAGTAGCTCAATTGCAACCCGGAACTTACATCCAGACTTTGATCACACACCACTACAAGGTTTTAGAACGTTGAATGACTTATATGAAAACACCGAGGAAGTTTTACCTAAGCATTTATTACTAGCTGAAGATGAACCAAAGAATTACAAGGAAGCATCAAACGATCAAAAATGGATCGAAGCAATGAAGGTCGAATTAGATTCCATAAATAGAAACAATACATGGAAACTAACCACACTACCAAAAGGACAAAAATCCATTGGATTAAAGTGGTTATTCAAGACCAAGAAAGATGCTAATGAAAATATAGTCAAGCATAAAGCTAGACTAGTAGCAAAAGGCTACATACAAGAGCATGGCATAGACTTTGAAGAAGTCTTTGCACCTGTAGCAAGAATGGAAACAGTCCGATTACTATTAGCCATAGCTGCTAATAACAAATGGGAAGTACATCACCTAGACGTCAAATCTGCATTTCTGCATGGAGACTTAAAAGAAGAAGTGCATGTTACACAACCCGAAGGATTTATAAAAGAAAATGGAAAAGTCTACAGATTGATAAAAGCTCTATACGGATTAAGACAAGCACCACGTGCATGGAACATAAAGTTAGATAATACCTTGAAGTCATTAGATTTCAAGAAGTGCGCTTTAGAACAAGCTGTTGATAAGGTTTTAAAAGGTACCTTTTTGAGGGGTCATTTAAGCCCTTATTCGATCACTTTTGTATCCGTTACTGCTTAATATCGTTCCTTTTCACTTTTTAGGTCTCTTGAAGGCAAAATGCTGGAATGATGCTTATTTGGACGAAAAGGCGCGAATATACGAAGAAAATGGCCAAAGTCAGAATCGAGACACTCAAAGCTGCTGAAACATAAGGCGACGGCGTCACTGCATATCTGCGACGCCGTCGGGAAGGCATTTTGCGACGGCTCAGAGGCGAAATTGCATGTTTTCAAGGGACGACGTCAGGTTCTAAAGGAATAGGCCGTCGCTACTCAGACGACCTAGATGCAGCCAAGACGGCGTCAGAGCTGAAGGGGACGGCGTCACAGTCATAAGGTGACGCCGTCGCAAGGTTTACGTGGCCAAGACGAAACCCTAATGACGGCAACACGACGGCGTCACGAAACATAAGGTGACGCCGTCGCAGATGTAATCTTATATATAGAATCCGAATTTTTCAGTTTTGTGGGTAGTCTTTTGGAGTAAAAACCTAAAACCGAACCAAGGCTTTCTTGTGCAGTATTTTAGGGTTCTAAACCCTATTATACATCAAGATAAGTATTTACTTCATTAATTTAATTATGTCTTTGATTATTTGTGTGTATGCTTGCATATTCTCCATGTCCGGCTAATTTATTTGTGTGTTTGCTTAGGCAATATGAAACTTAATTATTGAATATTGATTGGTTGATACTTATCTTAGTTGACTAATGATCTAGAGTGCGCTAGATTATTCGTTGTGTACTTAATGCTTGACTTTTCTTTGTGAACTTTAGAATATAATTATCTAGGTAATTGTAGGATAAAGTATTCAAGGACAACCGTAGAGTAGGCGTCTATAAATCACTAGAGGATTTGTAAACAAGACCCTTTGGTAATTTCAAAGAGTTAGGGAAATAAGCACGCCCTATAGCCTTAGAATCACAACGCAACTAGGAATAAGGACGTGACAAATCAACCATCAATAGGAGATAATTAAGGAGTAGTAAAACCTAAGTAAACACATCTTTAAACTATCATACGAGTACACATCAATTAGACATAGACTATCACAACCTTAGCTTAGATAATTAGATAATAGTAGAGTAATCGGTAGCAATACCAACCCCCCAAATCCAATACCCGAGATTCGTACCTTTTCATTTTCTAAAAAACATAAAAAGATAAAAAATAATCTTCCTCAACCTCAACCTTAGCGTAGTAACTTCTCACTAGCATTCCTATTCCCCTAGAGAACGATATCAATACCCGTGGCTTACCCTAATTACTACACTACAACGATTAGGTTCACTGCCTAGGGTGTTATAAAACTTGCTCGAAGAAAAGGAAGTTTCCTTGACCCCGAACGACGCGTGTAGCGTTATCAAGTTTTTGGCGCCGCTGCCGGGGAATAGAATAGCTAGTTAGTAGTCCACCTCGTTTAGGTTTCTTTGCTTGATTCCTATCAAGTAAATTTTTCTCATTTTTTAGCTTTCTCTTAGTCTATCCCCCTTCTTCGTGACCTTTGTTCGTAACACCCATCACTTTTCACCATGGAAGGTGACAACCAACCACCACTCATCAACCCACCACCAAACGACCCGCCAAGAGCCCGTACTCTTGGTGAGTACTCGAGACCAAACCACCTAGGTTATAGGAACACCATTGAGCTTCCCGACCAAGCCCAAACTACGGCCCTGCGATCCGACACCATCCGGTTGGTGCAAAACGGATGTGCATTCCATGGACTTCGTTCCGAAGATCCAAATCAGCATCTGAGGGATTTCCTCAAAATTGTCGATTCCATCGACCTTGATGCTACTACTCGGGAGACCACGCGCTTGCGTCTCTTCCAATTCTCTCTACGGGACCAAGCTAGTAATTGGCTTGAGCGACTTCCCGCCGGCTTCATCTCAAGTTGGGATGATCTTACTTCTCGCTTCCTTGCTCAATTTTTCCCACCGGGGAGAACCACTAAGCTTAGGAATGACATCTTGATGTTCCAACAACGTCAAGGTGAATCTCTCTACGAAGCATGGACCCGATTCAAGGACTTACTTCATAAAGTCCCTCATCACGGCATTGATCTTTGGCTCCAAGTCCAAATCTTTTATGATCATGTCAACTTTCCCACTAAGCGATCCATTGACCAAGCGGCCGGTGGAAAACTTAGTGATCTCACCGCGGAAGAATCATGGGAAATAATAGAGGACCTTGCCCTCTATGACAACGAAAGTTGGGATGACCCCCGTGAACTTCCCAAAACCGTCAAGGCAATCTCCTTGCCTCCTCCCGACCGTAGGATGATCGAACTTGAAGATCAAGTCAAATTCCTCATGAGTTCCTACGAGAATCCTAAGTCCTCGCGCCATATAAACAAAGTTTCCTCTTCGTGCGAGCCGTTTTGTGATCCTCATAACACGCGCACTAGCACCCTATCCCCCGAACATGCTTCCGTTGAATACGCATCCTCGCGTAATAATGGAACGGGAGGAAGATTCCCTACAACGCCCGGACCTAGGAATTTCAATGAAACCCGGGAGGCATGGAAAAACAAGCCCGACTTTTACTGGGGACAAACCAAAGAATTCACCTCCAATGATTTCTCGTGGCCCCCACCTAACGGTCCTAACCAACAGAGTATCGAAGGGATGTTGCAAAACATAGTTGCGTCCCAAGAAACCCAAATGGCTAAGCTCTCGGACCGCTTTAACCATCAACAAGCCGAGATGGATAGGAAGATAGACAACCTGTTGAAAGCTATAAATAGTGATAGGAAGGTTAGTGCTATCTCGACTCCCGAGCCTCCAGGTGTAGAAATTAAGGATCCAAGCAAGCTTATTAAGCACGTCCAATTCGTCAATGCCATCGCCTTAGTGGAACCGGATGAAACAGATGACGAAGAAGACCAAACATTTGTTGAAGATGAAACACCCGAGGAAGAAGATGAAGTAGACAATGACTATTTCAACAAATTTCCTACGGAAGAGGAATTATCCCGCCACCCTCACTTAGTGCGTGACCTTCGTCACATGTATGTTAGGAAAAGCCCTAGAATCAAGTTTGGGAACCCTTGGAATCTTAACATACCATGTTGCATAGGACACCTTTTTGTGGCAAAGGCTTACATTGATCGTAAATCCCCAATTAACATAATGACTAGCACCTATTACAATTGGATAATGAAGAATCCTATCCCAACTAGGCAAGACCTCGATAATCCTAGTGATAAGTGTAATTTTCTTGGTAGAGTTAAGGGATTGCCCGTCTATATAGGTAGTTTCACATTCCCTACGGACTTCATAATTGTGGAAGATATTAGCACGGCCATAGACCCTAGCTTGTCCCACGTTATTCTAGGAAAACCTTTCGTAGAAAGCACCGGGATGACCTATGACCCATCGTTAGGAGTAGTGCGATTCAAGGATGAGACCGACGACGTAGCCTACCAAATGCCGTTTAAGATTGAGAAGTTTTCATCACTCTCCAATGATGAAAAGGAACTTAAACTGTCGGTCTATTACAGGAATGATGAGGATAGGGAAAAGGGAGTAGATTATGTTATGGCTAAGCTTTTCGGGTTCTATAAAGATTGTTTGAATTTAGGACCGAAATATAGGACCGAGTGGGGAGAGGGTGAACTCTTAGAAAGGAGTATCATGGGACACTTCTACAACATGGAACCCCCCGATAGAGACCGTCAAGAGGGCGGTGATGCAAAAACGTAGGGGTAGGACTACGAGTCTAGCTACAAGACTCTTAAATAAAGAAAAGCGCTTCGTGGGAGGCAACCCATGCTTAATTGTTTGCTTGTTAGTGTCATATATCTTTTATTAATTGTTTGTCCTCATGTTTGAATTTGTAAAAATGCTTTATTTTGTTTTTAACCTCGTCTTAATTACATATAAAGGTATTTTACATAAAGGATAAGTGTAGGGAGGATTACACACGTTTTCATAAGAAACGTAAACATGAGAATAACAATTAATTAAAAGATATATATGTTTGTTTGTTCGAGTCAAATGCTTGTATCGAGTCATAATGGATGTTTTTGCAGAAGTTTTTCCAGATTCTAAAGATGCAAATTTTCCAGAATTTTTTTCAGAAAATCGCAGACCAGTTTTTGTCAGGATAACCTGACGGCGTCATGATTGCAACCTGACGGCGTCAGGAAGGAATAAAAACATCAGCTTACTTTTTCTCGTTTTCTGAGCTACTTGTAAAATTTTGGAATTTTCCAGATCTTAACTTTCAAAACAAATTCTGTAAACATCCATTCCACAAGCATTATATCCTAGTTTAAATCGAGTCTTATGTATATTATTACCGCCGATTTTACGCAAAGGTTTCGTTTGTTTTCTTCTAGTGTGCAGGTTTAGTTTGTCAAGAAGAAGTTACACAAGTTTGGAAGGAGCCTTTCACGCAAAAACTCTTCTTGGAAAAGATTTAACCACCACTTTTCACGGATCCTACCGAGCTAATCAGGGGAGTATTAGTTTCTTTCGTTTTTAATTACCTTCTATTATCATAACTTTGATACTTTCGGGGAACATTGGGGACAATGTTCAGTTTAAGTGTAGGGAGGGAAAATAAAACGGGAACTTTGAAACTATGCTTATCCTTGACTATTTGCTTTGTCCAAGTGTATTTGTGTAATAAACCATGAGAAAATGTAGGTTAGGGTAATTTTAGCCAAATTTAAAATTTTTTCATGACGTATAGGAGTGGGCCATTAGTCTTAACAAAAGCGTCTCATGGATAGGAAGTTGCATGACTAGCACAAAAACCCTTTACCACCTAAATTCCACCCAAAATGTGAGGATCGCCCTTAGATTAGTAGGAATTAAAGCATTCATCTTTAATGCTTAGAGTGTGAACCGGTAGTATATTAGATTCTAGAACTTGTTTTGTGATGCATTCCGAGATCACTAGTGAGACTACACTTGTGTAGTTAGGAATAACTAAATGATAAGAGGCATTAGGATAAACCCTTGTTTAATACCTGTAATATAATTACTTCTTCCATATCGGTTGAGTAATTCCCCCACACCCTTTGCGCTGTACTCATCTTTAGTACACGATACCCCTAGTTAACCCCTCAGAGCCTATCCTTTTCGCGGTTCTCGTGATGTTTCGGTTTTTCCGGGATATCAATGAAGAGCATTGTTTACACCCCACCCCCTAATATACACCCAAATCGCCTTAGCCTACCTTTTATTGCACTCACTTTTAGTGCAAATTTATGTTATCACCCAAAACCCTTAGTTCAATTATCTGGTTGCTTGCATGAGTTGCTAAGTCGAGTCATATCCTTTGTATACAGTTTTGGGATGATTGGGATTCATGGGAAAAGTTAAAGTTTATGAAATATAGGGAAGAGAACGTTAAACTCAAATTCCCTTTGTTTGCATAATAATGTACTCCAAGTGTTTTGATCTTTTCAATTCGGGTCAAATTAGTGTTAGAGTAATAAAAACTCAAGTGTAGGGATGTGTCTATAAATCCCTATCATTTTGATGTACCGTAGAGGATGGTAGAGTAAAAGTGTATGATTAAAAAAAAAAAAAAAAAAAAACAAAAAAAAAAAAAAACAACCATACGGGCTACCATCCTACATCTATCTTTTAAATTATGTTTGTTTATTTTCGTTGCCTAGAGTTTTAGAGTGTCGAGTCTTGGCTTAGCAACGCCATTCTTCGTATACTTGCAACATAGAGATTTTTGACTATCCACCACTAAATAGCCTATCCCACCAAACCCTTCATTTCCCTACCGTAAGCCTAACATTACAACCCTTTAAAAGACCTCTTTGATAGTCTTTCCTAGGTGCTTACGCCAAAGCGACGGAGGTTTGATCTATTCTCAAGCCTATGGTAATCTATGTACTAGGACCGGTTAATGAGTGTTTATCTTCCATTTCCGATTTGTTATATTTCATATATACACCCGAGAGAGATGTGAGTATCCAAACACCCCATGTGAGGTGCTAGTATGTAATTTCCGTGCTTGTTATGACTTTTGCGGGGCTTATATGTGTTGTGGACCGTTTTGAATGGATGCTTCATGACCCCTAACTTATAAATTAATTGGCTAAAAGCACATTTGCTTGAGGACAAGCAAATACCAAGTGTAGGGATATTTGATAAGGTTTTAAAAGGTACCTTTTTGAGGGGTCATTTAAGCCCTTATTCGATCACTTTTGTATCCGTTACTGCTTAATATCGTTCCTTTTCACTTTTTAGGTCTCTTGAAGGCAAAATGCTGGAATGATGCTTATTTGGACGAAAAGGCGCGAATATACGAAGAAAATGGCCAAAGTCATAATCGAGACACTCAAAGCTGCTGAAACATAAGGCGACGGCGTCACTGCATATATGCGACGCCGTCGGGAAGGCATTTTGCGACGGCTCAGAGGCGAAATTGCATGTTTTCAAGGGACGACGTCAGGTTCTAAAGGAATAGGCCGTCGCTACTCAGACGGCCTAGATGCAGCCAAGACGGCGTCAGAGCTGAAGGGGACGGCGTCACAGTCATAAGGTGACGCCGTCGCAAGGTTTACGTGGCCAAGACGAAACCCTAATGACGGCAACACGACGGCGTCACGAAACATAAGGTGACGCCGTCGCAGATGTAATCTTATATATAGAATCCGAATTTTTCAGTTTTGTGGGTAGTCTTTTGGAGTAAAAACCTAAAACCGAACCAAGGCTTTCTTGTGCAGTATTTTAGGGTTCTAAACCCTATTATACATCAAGATAAGTATTTACTTCATTAATTTAATTATGTCTTTGATTATTTGTGTGTATGCTTGCATGTTCTCCATGTCCGGCTAATTTATTTGTGTGTTTGCTTAGGCAATATGAAACTTAATTATTGAATATTGATTGGTTGATACTTATCTTAGTTGACTAATGATCTAGAGTGCGCTAGATTATTCGTTGTGTACTTAATGCTTGACTTTTCTTTGTGAACTTTAGAATATAATTATCTAGGTAATTGTAGGATAAAGTATTCAAGGACAACCGTAGAGTAGGCGTCTATAAATCACTAGAGGATTTGTAAACAAGACCCTTTGGTAATTTCAAAGAGTTAGGGAAATAAGCACGCCCTATAGCCTTAGAATCACAACGCAACTAGGAATAAGGACGTGACAAATCAACCATCAATAGGAGATAATTAAGGAGTAGTAAAACCTAAGTAAACACATCTTTAAACTATCATACGAGTACACATCAATTAGACATAGACTATCACAACCTTAGCTTAGATAATTAGATAATAGTAGAGTAATCGGTAGCAATACCAACCCCCCAAATCCAATACCCGAGATTCGTACCTTTTCATTTTCTAAAAAACATAAAAAGATAAAAAATAATCTTCCTCAACCTCAACCTTAGCGTAGTAACTTCTCACTAGCATTCCTATTCCCCTAGAGAACGATATCAATACCCGTGGCTTACCCTAATTACTACACTACAACGATTAGGTTCACTGCCTAGGGTGTTATAAAACTTGCTCGAAGAAAAGGAAGTTTCCTTGACCCCGAACGACGCGTGTAGCGTTATCAGCTGTCTACACAAAGAAGTCAAAAGACTCAATACTTCTAGTAGGAGTCTATGTGGATGATTTAATCATCACTGGCACACCAAAGAAAGAAATAGACAAGTTCAAAGCTCAAATGGAAGAGAAATTCGAGATGAGTGACCTAGGATTACTATCCTACTACTTAGGAATTGAAGTCACACAAACTGGAGGTGACATATCAATAAAGCAATCTGCCTACGCAAGCAAGATCCTAAAAGAAGTTGGAATGCTAGACTGCAACGAAACTTTAATACCTATGGATCCAGGAACAAGACTAACAAAGAACACTGAAGAAACAACGGTCAACTCAACTGAATATAGAAGCTTGATTGGATGCTTACGATACTTGTTACACACAAGACCCGACTTAAGTTACTCCATTGGATTACTTAGTCGTTTTATGCAAGAACCGAAGGAACAACACATGAAAGCTATAAGGCAAGTACTACGCTACGTTAAAGGAACAAAAGATTATGGAATCACCTACAAATACAATGGAAGAAAACAAATACAAGGTTATAGTGACAGCAGCTACGGAGTCAACACTCAAGAAGGCAAAGGCACTACAGGAATTATCTTCTACTACGGTGAATCACCAATCAGCTGGAGTACACAAAAGCAAGCCACGGTAGCTCTATCATCATGTGAGTCCGAATTCATTGCAGCAACAGCAGCAGCAACACAAGCATTATGGTTAAAGAGACTGCTTAGCAAGCTTACACGCACGGAAGAAGAAAAAGTTACAATACTGGTCGACAACAAGTCCGCCATCGAACTAATGAAGAATCCCGTATTCCACGGAAGAAGTAAGCACATTGACATAAAGTACCACTTTATAAGAGAATGCGTCGAAAGAGAAGACCTACAAGTCGAATTCATAAGTGGAGAATTTCAGAAGGCTGACATACTGACGAAGGCATTACCGAAGATCAGATTCCTCACCATGAGACAACTAATTGGAGTCAAAGATCTAAAGCAAGCCGATTGTGATTAAGGGGGAGAATATTGATTTAATCACTATCGACCCAACAGTCAACCCGTCACAACCCAAATGACCCGGTCAACAAATGTCAACCATACGAAAGTCAACAAAGCAGTTACATAGCAGTTACATAGCAGTTACATATAACTGCTCCAAATCTCAGAACCGACACAATGGTTCAAACGTACCCTTTCATTACTATATATAGATAGTACATTTGTTTGTAAAAGATAGATGACATATTTGATTATTACAAAGACATATTTATAGTTTACTTAATCTTTGCACAATACTCATTCGGTATACAAGTGATTGAAACGTTTAGACCATAGATCCCGTTATAAAGGCCAACTTAAAATACATGATGGAACAAGATGATTTTCATGCAGAAAAGAAAGTAGCATTCCCACCACAGGGCCAGGCCCCAACCGAGAGTGAATGACATGGAGTTAGGGGTGCTCATCGGTCTAAAACCGGACCGAACCGACGAAAACCGGACCGGACCGAGACCGAATCCGGCAAAAACTCCGGACCGAGACCGAGACCGAATGAGGTCGGTCCGGTCCGGTCCGGTCCGGTCCGGTCGGTTTTGTCGGTCGGTCCGGTCCACAAGGCTAAATTTCGGGTTTTCGTCGGTTTTGGTTCCGGACCGGACCGGACCGAGACCGAATCCGGCAAAAATCCTAGACCGAGACCGGACCGCCGGTCCATCGGTCCGGTCGGTTTCGGTCCGGTCCGGTCGGTTTTGTCGGTCGGTCCGGTCCGTCCGGTCCGTTTGAGCAGCCCTACATGGAGTTACAAAACCACAATTAACCAATGGCTTTCGTCTTTCGACCGACAATGCCAGGTAGGAGCCCAGGATCAGGCCATTCTTTTACTAGCACAGACTTGATGGTCAATCAGAAGCAGTGGATGATCATAAATCTGTCTAACACATAACATGGCCATATACCATAGTCGTGGTGCTGGTCATCGATACATAACTAAATAACAAGGCTAGATTGCCTACTTTGAATGCATTCATATATTAGTTTGAGTGTGCATTAATTCCTTCTTAAGGCCTAAAGATCACTCATACCATGTATACATCTCTTCCAGATACTAGTTATTATATTGTACTCGCTTAAAACTTTTATCTTAAATAAATGCCAGAATGCTCACCAAAATGGCAAAATATCATGCATGCAGATGTGCAATACAATGCAACAATAAATACATAAAATATAGTAACTGAGAAATAAAAGAAATCAAGCAAGTTGAGCTCAGACATATATAATCATGAGCACAAGAGAGTTTATATATCAATAAAGTAACAACTTGAAAATAACGATGTTTAAAACCCACCATATATATAAGTTATTAAATCCATTAAATAGAAGTTGATCCTCAAAACTATCATAACAAGATACTATAAAATTGCGCGTTGAGATACATTCATACATCAATGTTATGTCATGAAACTTGACTACTTTAACAACATGCACTTAGTCGTGGAGCCGAAAGATGTGCCTAAGGAATAAAAACAGGAAACGAGTATTTAGAGTTACAATTCAAAGAAATAACAAATTGAGAAGTGATCGAGCAAAAGATGAATGTAAGATTAAAGCATTATGAAGTGTAAGTATGTAGATCCTAGAAAAGACTGATACACAATAGTAATTATTTACGAGTTAGTAAGCTTGGCAAATCCAAATGAAAAGAAAGTGATACATATATAACTACAACACATATTCAGTAACATCAATACCAAACACAATGTTCGATAGACTGAGAAGTATGTGTTATAAGAAAGAATGGTCAAATGACAACATGATACGTCAGCCCGTATTACCTTTCATCTTTCTATTTTTTGCCTCCATATTTCTCTCGAGTAACCTAAGAAGATGCAGGGGATCGGATGCAAATATATACGTAGTTTAAGCATCGAGAACTCGTGATATACATAGAGTTAGAGTCCATTAAATCCCCAGCCCAAAAGCACTAAGGCCCATCCAAATTCCACTTCAATGTGGCTACAAGAGTCTGCATCATAGCTTCTAAGGGCATCTACAATGGATACCTTTTGATAAATCAGTGAGTGCTGATTCATCAATTAATGCGTCGTAAAATTCCACGTCCTCTCGTGATTTCAACGTTCATATCTCACTGTACACTCCGTGTTTTACCTATAACACATGTACTTTATGAATATTTAATTACTAGTATTTCTCGTATCCTGCATATGTAACAATGTTCCATTGAGAGTTTTTGAGACTTCGATTGATATATTTATCTATAAAAATGAAACGGCTGATTAGTATTTTAGTTTTCATTATTCAAATGCTATAACAATTTTTGTGTCTGTTATATGAGTTTTTGTATAATGCTTTTAGTTTCATAAACTACGATACACCAAATGTTCATAATATTCAAACATCAAACAGGTTTTTTATTGACCCGGTCGAGCTACCGGTTTAACCGGCAGTTCAACCAGGTTTTTTTGCTCAAAACCGGCTTCCGGTCACCCGACCGGGTCAAACCGGGTTTCAAAACATTGGTAAAATATCCACAGATTGTATAAACATGTATATAGCTGATGATAAGTGAATAAAAGACAATTCGATGATGTAGAAATTCATTAAACTGTATAAAGTTCAATGCGTTTGAGATGCTTTGCGTATTATGAACTTTTAAGATGTCAAGTAAGTACAATAAACCTAAGAAGATTCGAACTTATCGATTTATGTATCCAATAAGTATATCTTCAATTCAATACGTGAGAACCTTACATTCCTTTGTTTTTGAACGGCAACTTTTATTAGAAAACTAGCAAGGAGCTAGAACAATTACAAAGCAATCAAGTAAGGATGTTGAAGCCAACTATATATCCCATCTAAACTTAGTTTTACTTCTATAAAAACTCCAATTGAAAGAACAAGAAACAATATCATCAAACAAAACATCTTTACGAGGCTTTTGGGTAGCAAAAAGGAGTTGATTACGGAAGTTCCACAAGCTCCACCACGACACATAAAAAACGCCTTCCAGAACCCCTTTAATCTTAGAGTCCAACCGGATAGTATTAAACCACTCCAACCAATCCGAATAAGAACCAACTGAGCTCCAAGACAGGTTCCACCAACGACATATAAGCCGAGAAATAGATGTGGCCACTTCGCAGCTAAAGAACAAATGGGACGTATCTTCGTACGAAACATTATAGACCGGGCAAAGAGTAGAGAGAAACTGAACTCCACGTCTGACAAGATTAGACCGAGTGGGAATGTGGTCAAGGTTACATTCCTAAGTATAACAGTTTGTGCTAAGACCAGTATTTTTTTTCTCTCATCTGAAACATGCAAAAACAAGAAAAAATAATAATAATTTGTGAAAACGATCGATCATGTTTTAGATGTAACGACTAGAAATCAATTAGCAATGTTAAGACTAATGGACTTTTGAAATTTGTGGACCTTAATAATTCATAAAACTAAACTCCTAGTTTCAGTTGTTTTATCCTTGAGCCACCTTAGACTATGTTTATCCATGGATTGTCAACCCAATCGGTTGGGTGTACCATACCAAAATAATAATATTTTAATAAAACTCATCCAATCTTTTCATCAACCAAGGTCACAAATCAATCTAGGTTGACAACCTCCAATCTATCACATGGCAACCGGTGAATGACTACTTGTTTTTTTTATTATTTTATAAAAGAATAGATTTGTTGTATGTATTAGTTGGGTTAGGTTGTTAATAAATGATAAAAAAAATATAGATTGCTTGTATGTATTAGTTGTGTAGGTGTAAGAAAGAGAAAATAATATTTTATTAAGAGATTGGGTTGTGATAGGTTGTTGATAAAGATAGTCTTACACTCAAGCACTCATCTTTAGCACACATTCTCTTTTCTAACGACTACTGATCATATATTTGCATTAGTCTATCGTATCTAATATCAACCAATTTTCCCTAGGCGATAATTTTCCAATCTCCATAAGTTAATTAGGACTGTGTATTATGGAGTGTAGTTTCAATCTCATTTGCTAATGTTCAGAAAAGTATAATAACATATCAATGTAAGAAAAGAAAAAAAACCTTATAAAATATGTCACGTATATCTTACTTGACCTTATAAAAAAAATCCTTTGTACTATTTGTTGCCATATCTCAATATACAAATTAGCATCATATCCAGTAGTATGTGGAAGAGAATAACACATATCAAAATTTTGGGGTGTAATATGCCTGTAATAAAGCGATGGCTAATCATTAGATGCCCATATACCCCTTTCATCCTCATTAACCTAATTTTATGCCTAACAAGTGTTCTAATTTGTATATCAGGTGTTCTAATAAAGCGATGGCTAGTCATGGTCACCGGTTTAACACAATTTGTATATAAGGTGTTCTAATTTTAGAGCAGTTATGTGTATGATTAATTTATGTATCTAATTTTAAGTTAACAAGGCTAAATAAATGGTAAATAATAGGAGCACGGATATCTATTGGTACCTCTGACCTAAAGAAAGTATAAATGTTTTGTACTTTCTACCCTATTTGTTTGTCTGTTTACAGTATAGCACAGTTTTTTTTTTATCAGAATCTGTTATGTACTTTTTGCCAGTTTAATACTTTTAACTTGTTAAACTTTATATTTTTTATTCCACACTTTCTGTTTCACAGTTTTATAATATAAACAAAACTAGTTATAATACCCGCGCACGTGTGGGTTTTTATATATTGTATTTTTTTAAGAATCGATTACTAATTTATTTATTTTATATAGATTTGTAAATTGTTGATATATTAACCTTATAATTAATTTAATTATATTAATCAGGGGTAGGGTTTTTTTCTTCTGTATGTTGATGTAGGGCAATACGCGGGAAGCAGTCTTTTAATCTTAAATTTACACATAGGTTGGAAGGTGTATGTATGTGCGGATGATTTTTTTTATTTATGTACATTAGACAAAATATTTTAAAATAACTCCCGTTTTTTACTAAGTTTTTTTCTTTATACTTTTGACACTTAAACTTTTATGTTTATTTTTCATTTATTGACTATATATAAGAACATTTTTTTTAACTATTGTCAAATCCAGAATATTAGAGTTTTTTTAGTAAATGTTTTTAAATAAAACTAATAATAAATAAATAAAATATTACTTAATAAGGGAAAGTTGAGTTTTTTTTTTGAATGCAAAAGTCCCCACTAAGAGTTTTGTTTTATTATATAAAATATTGTATAAAAAAACCGGAAAAAAAACAGGAGGGTACAACTTGTAGATTTTGAGGGTACATATATTACATCACCCATATATAAGTGCGATACATGCATCACAAAATGAATAAATAGACATAAAATTAGTCACATGAGTTAGTCATCTCAACCATTGTCTTGTTCATATTATTCTTTCAAGTTGAAAAATAAAATCTAAGTCCAACCTCTACAAGACATAAGGGTCTTTAGCAAACTTATATGAATTAATATACTAAAATAAAGAGATGGTAACCTTGGTGTGCTCGATCATTTAGTATTAATGTTCAATTAGGCTTGTCGAATTATCAAATTCGAGCCAACTTGGCTTAGCCCATGCTCGGGTTTTCGAGTTTTGTAACAAGCTATCTAGATTGTGGTCCATTTTCTTGACCGCGGACTAGTAAATGCATATAATTGGAGTTAGGTTACGGCATCTATGGCATCTAAGTAATGTAACAATCGACTAAGATATATGCCAAGGAAACCAATAAATGGCAATTACTCTTTGGTCTGTTTCTAGTGGTGGACATCAATATCTTTCGTGATCTATTGAAGGCGACATATTTAGGCTTTAAAAACAACAAAAATAGAACTAATAGAATATAGAAAAAGAGTATGGGACAACTGAGTATTAAGCAAAAAAAAAATATAGAAGAGGCAGAATGCATCGAGAGCGATAGTTTTGTGATTGCTCAAAACTTACTATTGTAATGTAAACCTTAGTTAAAATAATTAAATGCATTTTATGATATAAAAGGAAAATTCGAGTTTAATAAATATAACTTAATATGTGCTCTCAAGCACATGTTATAAAAACCCTTTAATTCAGGGTAAATATTTCATGTGTTATCCGAGTGTATCAAATGTAAAATACATTTCATTAACTAATGAACATTTTTCAGACATTATTCGCGTAAATAGGTATGATAACGCCGGAAACGGAACGCTGATTTACCGTCATTCAAAGTCATATGTACATGACAAATGGATGAGCCGATGAGGTCTTTTCGTGTTCAAGTTATCTAGAAATGCGAATCTAATATAGGAAAAAAGTTATTTCAACCCTACTTGATACGTCACAAAGATTACCCCTTCGACTTAACGTTTGGAGTACGACAGAACATTATGAGTTTCATTATTTAATAAGTAACTAGAAGGGTACCCGCGCAATGCGGCGGCGGGTACCCGATGACTATAATATGATTGGAATAAATGAAATAAAGGTTAAAGTTGTAAAAATTTGAATTAAAATAAAATAAATCTACTAAAAACTAAAAACTAAAAACTCATAAAAATATATTAAAATGGATGTTGAATTAAAGAGCATAAAATTTTAGAAAATATGATGAAATTAGATTATAATATAAATAAGTAGATAAAAAGATATTTTAATTTGAAAATAAAGATGAATTTTTAGTTGAGAAGTGACACATGTCATTTTATAATTTGAGCTCCTTATCTTAATTTTTGGTGGTTAGGAGTTAGACTTGGAGTTTGTTAGAAGTTAGGCTTGGAGTTTGTTAAGAAGTGACACATGTCATCTCATGATTGAAACTCCTTATCTTAATTTTACATGCATTATAATATATCTTTCCATAATAAGCAAGTAAAAAAGTCTGAATTTTTAAGCCTTCTAGTTTTAGAAGGCCTAAATGCATTATAAGGTAGTATAGATAATTATTAGGTAATCAGTATACAGATTTGTGACATTTTCCTAGATGCGAAATGAAAATATTTGTATTTGTGTTTGGATAAGTACGTATTTTGCAAAGATGGGCCGTGGGCCACAACAGAGGTGGTTGCCAACGAGGAAAAAGTTGACGTTTTAATTTACAGGATTCGAATGTTCGAGTTCCCCTTTTAGGAAAGTCGTTTGGTTCCTTAACGAAGCCTTCCAAACTCCAACCTACACGGTTTCAATGTTTCGTTAGACCGGGTGTAATGTTCGTCAAACTCATTACCTTCACGTCAACGTCAAATCATCATCCATCACATCATGTAATGGTAATCACTAAACAAAACATATAAAAATATTTCACTTTATACAAACATGCCCCAACAATATACTCCACAAACACACACAAACAAAAGAAAAGAGCTCACCGCGAAACCAGTGCAAAAGTCGAAAGTTGGAGCGCGATTGAAGAAGGGAGGTAATGGGGTTAACGCGTGGTGGTGGTCATGTCCCACCACTACAATTAGCATTGCAATAAAAAGTTAATTTGTACACACTTAGTTTTTTATTTATACACGATAAGATATAAGCAAAAAGATGAACATGCAACACATGTATAACTATCTATAACACGAGCTGTTGCGCACAAAATTAAAAATAGATATGTGCAAATCACCTATGGTTCATAATACTACAAAGAGACACATTGACTTATCGATACATCATTTATTCTATTACCAATAGATTTGGTCACAATACCAATTTATGCAATACTCTATAGGCATTGTGTGTTGGAACTTTGCCAAAATATTTTCTGGCTTGGCTTCATGGTTTGGCTTGGTTTATGTGAGTTTGTCCGTGGAGTCCGAGACTTAGGTGGGGTTTCAACGATATTGAACAAAAAGTAAATAAAAGATCAACAAACCTGATGGTATAAACATACATTCTGATTCTTAATTATCATTAAAACTAGTTATGTTTTATTATACGTTGTAGCAATATTTTACTAAAGTGTGTCAAGTTCATATCTTCGGACCTTGAAGACATGATCCTTTGCTCATAACTACATTACACAAGTAATTTTCCAGAATAACTAGTGTTTACACATATTCTTAGTGTATAAAGATCAGACTGGGCTCAAACCTCGCGTACTAATCGGCCAAAAAGTCATGAACCATTGAAATTAAATACAAGGATAACGGTGAGCTCAAAACCACTTAGAAAATACACACTGTGTGAAGAAGTTAAAGTGCTCTCACACTCTTGGACTCTCCACAGAAACAAAAATTAAAATCAACCCCGTTTGGATTGATTGGTTATATACTTATATATCCAGATCATGTTGTATGAAACTTTAATTCTTTTGTAATTTATGACTAGCTTTTTTGTAGTTGTTATTTAAGTAAATCCCCGTTAAAAAAGATGGCGAGCTAAAAAATGTAATGTTAGTATTTAAGGGCTCGTTGGTTTGATAAACTTTGGGTTTTGAGAATCAAAGATAAAAAAAACTATGTTTGTTTGTTGTTTTTGGTTTGAGATTCGGGCATGAAAATTTTCTCAAAAGCTAACATAATAACTTGGATTTGAGATTTTCGTAGGTCTCACAACTCTATTCATTCTTATCTTTCATCCGCAAATATATTAAAAAACTATTAAATAAATTTAAGATTTTATTTATATTAATAAATTTATTAAATTAATATATTTTCTTTTACATCTTTTTTATCGATCTATACTAAATCCTAATCTTAATTCCAACCCTAATTTAACCCCCTCTATAAAACAAACAGACCCTGAGTACATTTTGTTGATTGTAACATTGATTGAATAGTTAGATATGTATAGAAATATTTTTGTGGAAGGGAAGTGATATGTACACCATTAAAAATGATGTGCACATCACTGATTTTATATTTAAATATTGTACTGTGTGCATTATAAGTGTAATTTTAGTGTTTGTGGAAATATCTTGTATGAATCTTGTTGATAGTGTGGATGGTAGAATCAAAATTTAAAGATGTAAAATGGTTGGTCACGTGTCTTTGTCACAAATTATTAATGGTCCCGCACCTATACCACTAATATAACGTTACGCTCTGCATATATTTATACTACTTCATTCGTATCGTGACACAATATGTACGTGGCACTAACCCCATATCACTATCCGAAAAGGATCTAATGGAAAGTCTAAATTTTAATACGAAGTCTAAGAAAGGCCATTAGATCTTTTTATACATTGTAATCAACGGACCATATATATTGTGTTAATTTTATTTTTGAAGGGCAACTTTTATTAGAAACCACTAATAAAGCGCTAGAGAAAAATTATAAAGAAATCAAATAAAAATACTGAAGCTAGCTATTTCAACTAAAAGTGCGATTGCATCTATCTCGGCACAAAAAAAAGAACGCGAAACAATATCGTCAAAAATAACATCTTTTACGCTCAGTTCTCGAGTTGAAAAAGAAGAGGAAAGTAAAGGAAACGGAAAGTTTTTTGTGTTCTTGAGTCTTTTTTAAAGGAGGAAAGGGAAACGGAAAGGAAATAGAGAGGAAGATTTGATAAGTAAATCTTCCTCCCACTTTTGGGAGGAAAGGGAAAGGAAACGGAACTATATATTGTGTAAAGACTAATATACCCTTTTTAAAACATTTGAAATTAATAATTAAAGGGCATATATGTAATTTGACCAACTTATTTTCCTTTTCCTCTCACTCAAGAACATGATTATGATTACTTTCCTTTTCGTTTCTTCTATCTCAAGAACATAACAACTAACACTTACTTTCATTTTTCATTTCTTTTCCCTTTCATATTCTTTTCCATTTCTCTTCCCTTAAAACTCGAGAACTGAGCGTTAGAGAAATTTATGCCATAAAAAGCAGTTGGTTCCTGTAATTCGATAAGCACCACCACGTTACGTAAAAAACCCCTTCCAGCAGCCCTTTAGTTGTAGAGCATAACCTTAATGAATTGAACCAAGAAAGCCAATCCAAAAACGAACCAAGAGGCGACCACGTTAAGTTCCACCATCGACATATAAGACGAACAACTTCATTGGCCAAACTACAACTAAATAACAAGTGCGACGTATCTTCATGATCTGCATTACAAACCGGGCATAGTAAAAAAAGAACCTGGATACCTCGCTTCGTCAGGTTCAATCGAGTGGGTAATCGATCGAGGTAGACCTTCCAAGCAAACACGTTAATTTTTATCGGGATGGATTTAACCCATCTCGTGGCAGTAGAGTCTTTTGGGAGAAAACACTCATCGAGAAGCATGCGAGCATCTTTAACCTAGGATCCGCACAATGCGGCGTCAGTTATTTGGTAACTATTTTTGTGACGAGGAAATGTTTTTTATTTTAAACATCTTTATTTAGCATGTCTCAAATATTATAAAGTAGTAGAGATATATTTTTCAAAAGTAGAACGTCTAAATTATTAAAAATGTAAATGATTAACACTTTTATTTTTCAAATTTTAGCATTAAATTTGTGGTTATAAGTTTAGTGAGCATTTCTTATAAACAATTTCATTAAAACGTATCATTATTGGAGGACGGTTATATATGGTTTAAATTAGACTTAAAATGTCAGATTTCACATTAATTTTATACTTTTCCTTTATAGTAATGTTTTTGTTTTAAAATTTTAAGAATTTCTTTTATAGGAAGTTCAAAATGTTTTATAATATAGTATAGATGATCAAACATCTTGATAAAGACGCAATTTCAAGACAAAGAAACGGGTGAACATAGAGAAAATTGGTGATAAGAGTTAAATATTTGTTCATCACATTTGTTCTTTAAAAAAATTAAGGGCTAATGGAAATATGTTTGATGAAATGTTTCGTTAAATTTTCTTTAGTTGTAGACTTTAAAGGTGTTCACTAATTTCAATTTCGTAGTATCAAATGACGATAATGGATTAAAGTTTAGTTGTTGATTGTAGCAGTCAGTCACTTTTACTTGTGTTCTGAATGTATCAGATAGCTTTGGGTTGGTGTTAATTTTCAGGGACATGGAAGATACTTAGATACATAAGGATTTCTAAGTAGGGTATCAACGCATTGTGATGGTGTGTATCTTGCAATTACAGTTTAGTTACCTATAAAATAACAATGACGAGTTGTGACCGGTCCTCTTGGATTCATTTTCGGACGGTTTTTATTGGTTAGCCGAACTGATGACGACTCCGGTTCCCAATTGAACATGTTGGTCTGATTTGGTTTTCAAATCATAAGTGCCATCAACTTGTATGCATATAAATTGTATCAAACTTTATGTGTTTTATTAGTTTGTACAAGATATAAATAATAACATGTATTTTTTATTTTAAAAATAATATTAATTAAAAAAATTGAAAAGTCAGTAGATAAATATGTTGTAGATTTTGTTTAATTGATTTATATTTTGTACTTTATTTGTGGTAAAACTTAATTTTCTATGCATGAAATGTATTAGCTAATAATTGTAAGAGTGTGATTCCTACGTTATATGTAGTGTAGATTACTAAGATACATGACAGATTGTTGTGGGTTGTTGATTAAAATTGGTGTTAACTACTTTTTAATGTGCATTGGTTTCTCCGATTGGTAAATGGTGATATTGTGGTATGTTTTTTAGTCTTAGACAAATCCGGTTGGTTAATAGGCAGATTGTTTTAGACTAGTTGTAAAATGACTTACTATCTCTTTTGTCGTTTTAAATTTTTCTCTTCAAAACTACTTCATGACCAACTTACTATAATAAAGAGATTGACATTACAAAAAACGTACCTACAAAAATATGTTTTAAATAAATATCCACACGCATAAGTCGGTTGTTGACCGACCCTCTTCTTCATTTATGGTGAGACCGATTAAGTGGAATCAACGAGTGTAATAAAACCGACCGAGTGGGACTAGTCCATCATGAGGAGATCGACCGACTATTTTTTCTTTATTACACTTAGCCTTATGGCTTATGCTATGATTTTGTAAAGATTCTTTTAGAGAGGAGGGTGTGGTAATTTAAGTTAAACCTTAACACACTGTTACCTCAGCATCACATCATCTTTAATCTTTTCACCTTAACTCACAAAAAGACACCCTTTATCATAACTCAACCATAACACCACATTTTGGGCCTCACTTTTTTTATTCTTTTCCATTTATAAAATCCAAAAAAACATTTTCTTTAAAGTTACAAAATTAAAATTTTACCATAAACACAAGGACTGAAATTTACAATAGACAAAACTATTTTTTTTACTTTGAAAAAAAAAAAAAAAAAAAAAAAACAAGGACTGAAATGTAAAACAACCAAACTTGGCTTTCTTCAACCTTTAAAAAGCTGCACATTAATACACACACTAAAACACACACATAACACACACGTATTATACAAACACACACAAAACACACACCAAAATGCATTTAAATCGGAAGAAAAAAAGAAAAAAATAAAATAAGTGTTAACCTTGCGTTACCATGGTAACGCTGGGGTTAACGCATGACCTTAACGCGAGGCAGCTGTATAATAACACAAGCATAACGCTGCGTTATGGGTGTTCATGTCAGCTTAACGTGAGGCCTCACGTTATCACACCGCTCTTAGAGCGCTAGGTACAGTTGGTGCTGTAGGTGGTGTCGTGAAAAAAGTAGTGCCAGCTCAACACTTTTTTCTCATGGCACCAAATTTCTCTATGACATCAAAACACTCCTCCCTAGCTATAACGCCATTTTTCTGGTGCCGTCAATTTTTATTATTATTATTTTTTTTCATTTAATATATATAAACAATATATATAAATAAAATTTAAATAGTAACATATCCACCAATTCAAATAATAACCTATCCAGTAGTAACCTAAACAAATATATATTTATGTCATATAGGTGTGCCATATATTTATGTCTTGGATAGCTTTGTATGAGTCCATAGTTTCTTGGTTGTATCAAAATACAAATAGTAACCTATCCAAGACATATGACAACTTTAACTTACGTGGCTTTGCATTTACCACATATATTCAAGCCACTTTTTGCTTGTCACCATTTAGAGTAAGGGGTGTCATGACATGCCCACTTCTCTTCATTTGGGTCTCACGTGTGCCACATCACCTCCACATCACTCCAACACACTAACTAAAAAATACCCCCCAATCACAACTTACTCACTTCTCTTCATTTAGGCCCCACCCACCCTCACAAACACATAAATAACACAAACACAAACACATATTGCAACGAATATATTGGTTGTCGTTTTCCTCGTCGTTCCCCCGGCGAAAACCAAAGTGGCGAAGCCACTTGGTGTCACGGCGAAGAGCAACATGAATCAACGAGTTGCCATGTAGGCAATGGCGAGCTTCAACGATGCCCACACCCCTTGCTCTTATATATCACAATAAAGTCAAACTTCCTCATTTCTAACGTTGTATATCGTCTTCTTCCTTCAACTCTTCAAGTACCTGCAAAACACATACACACCAAAAAAAAGAAAAGAAAAAAACATTACAGTATCAACACTCAAACACAAAACATCACAAACACAATTTAAAAAGAAACAAACCAAAAAAAAAAAGAAAAAATAGCTCGGCATGAGCTGATGGCCACGGCGCCAGGCCCTACCAGCCCAGCCTCGGTGTGGGTTGTCGCGCCAAAGGCTCGTACCGAAAGCTATGGCTCAAGCCAACAACCATTATACCCAGAACTCTTAGGATATAACTCCAAGCCCACTGACACTATGTTAGAATAGTAAAGTAACAGCAATGGATTTAGTGATCACAAAGGCCTTAGTGTCGTTGGTATCTTTGTATTGTATTTAGTTTGTTGTAATATGCTCTTTTAGCGTTTTTGGTATCTTTGGGTTTTATCCAGTATTCATCGATAAAAAGAGTTGTTATTATAGTTTTTGTTCAACAATAAAAAGAGTTGTTCATTATAAACGTTGTCCATCAATAAAAATAGCTGTTCATTATAAAGGTTGTTCATCAATTAAAAGAATTGTTCATCAATAAAAAGAGTTATTCATCGTACACATAATTCATCGGTAAACATAGTTGTTGATTATAAGCGTTGTTCATCAATAAAAAAAGTTGTTCATTATAAGTGTTGTTTATCAACCAAAAAACTGTTCATTATAAGTATTGTACATCAATATAAAGGTAATTCATTATATGTGTTTTTCATCAATAGAAATAGTTGTTCATTATAGGCGTTGTTCATAAATTAAAAGATTTTTCATCAATAAATAGTTATTCATTAATAGGTTTTGTTCATCAATTAAAAGATTTTTTCATCAATTAAAAAGAGTGGTTCATAATAGGCGTATCAATTAGATAAGTTAATTATCAATAAAAATAGTTATTCATCGATAAAAAAATTTCATTAATAAAAAAAGTTATTCGCCATAAGTGGTATTTATCAATAAAAAGAGTAGTCTATCAATATAAATAGTTGTGCATAGTATGTTTTGTTTTAAATTGTGTTCCATCAACTTGAATCATCAAATAAAAAAAGTTAGATTTTAACTAGATTTTATGATAAAATTTGTATATTAAATTTCAAATTTGATGAAAAAATTTAATATATTTAAAGACAAAAATACACCGTTAGTCTTTAAACTTGCTAAAAATCATCGTCTGGGCTTGAAACTTGAGAAAATCATTGCCGTGAGTCAAAACCTTGGGTTTTTAGGCCGATTGCGTCCTTTGACTCGTTTTGTCTTGGTCAACATCCGTTTTGAGTTATAGTAACGAGGGTATAATAGACAACTGTTAGTTATTGGTTTTCACAAACACACAAATAATCAATACTATGGGGAGTACACTATGATGAGTTTAGAGAGAGAAAGTAGAAGATGGGAGCCTTTCTAGAGAGAGAAAGTAAACAAAAGAAAGAAGGTTAGATTGAGTGAAAGGTCCAACCCTCTACCTTGGGAGATAGAGGGTATTTATAGTTACATACTACACGTCCTCCTTCGGACTGTGGATCAGGCATACAGTGGGTAAAGACCCGTCCTTCCTCCACGGTGTTACTTAAACTAATAACTAAGCTAATAACTAACTAATAACTACTAAATAACGTAAAGTCTACGAGCTAAGATATGCTAAACAATAATTGGGGTGACCGACACTTCCTTATGGAATTTCCAATTCCTAACAATCTCCCCCTAAGGGAGGTCACCCCATGATTTACATTTTGAATCCAAGAAATCTATCTTTGTCTTTATGCTCGAGCTCGTAGACTTCAACACTTCAATGTCCGCAGTCTTTGTGCTTAAGTAGTGATTCTTCAAAGTCCAAATACTTTGTACTTTTAGTGGAGGTCTTAGAGCTGATCCACGAGTAGATGATTCTTTGAGCCAGCTTTGAGATCATCAGCCACAACAAATATCTGACTCATCCTTTGTTGTATCGCCATTATGTGAAGTTGTGACTTATGGACCGACATGCTCACATTCTGGATCATGATATCTTCTCATCAGAGTTGCGGAAGCTTTTGTTGATTCATGACATTTACAGCAGCGTAGCAGAAGCATGGAGTGAAAATATCAGAGTCACTTGATGAAGATATGCACATATCATGATTTCTTTGATATGAAAGTGTTGTGTGAGCATGCGGCTATGGATTGACTCCTCAATTCTGATCAGTTGCAACCGCCAGGTGTTCCTGCAGACAACAGTTAGCAATAAAAGCGCACGAAAGTGTCTTTGATCACTTTGCATTGAATTGAGGTGCACGGCCCACGGTTTCCCGTTAACCAGTACAAGTACTGCCTGTGATCATGTATAATTCCGAAGAATCTCCTTGACAGGGTTTCGCAACTGTTCTAGCCGTTCTCAAACCGGAACGTCTCAAAGAAGACAACACGGAGGGAGTGAACCAGCGAATTGAGATTCACTGATTGATGAAAAATTGATTTGAAAAAAAATCGTATATTGCTTGAAGAAAGAGTTTTGCAATACGACGAAGGTTTTATGAGAAAGATCAATTTTCAATCAAAAATACTTTTTATATTTGAAAAAGAATACACATTCGATGTGCTAAAGAAAAGAAGAGATTTGCACATCGAACGGTTTTTTCCAAAAGTATTTTTTTTCTCAATCAGAGATACTTTTTGTGTTTGAAAACATGAATACACATTCGATGTGCTAGAGAAAAGAAGATTTGCACATCGAACGGTTTTTCCAAAAGTATTCGTCAATTCATTTCCTGGACCAAGGTTGATTCAAGAGTGAATCGCCCCATTGTTTCTATCCAGTTGTCACAAGCTTGATCTTATGTAAGATCTCACATGTCACCCACCAAGAGCTTGTTTGATGTTGGCTCTAGAAGGATTTCCATCTTCATCGTGAATACTTTTACGTATCACTCGGATGTTCTGGCAATACCACAAGGATAATGCGTAGGACTCTTAAAATATACTTACTTTCCACATTGTGTGAAATAGCAAGTCTTCAAGAATAGTGTGTCCTAATGAGATTTTGTGGATGATCTCTTGGCTCTAGACTCAATTGTGCACTTTGGTTTCCTATGCCGGAGACTAGGGAGAGGGTCTCCTTCTTCAATATCAACAATCTCTAAGAGAAAGTCAATAGATTATGTAGGTTCCCCGTGAGAATGAAACAAGTCCTTTTAAGAGGAACTTAAGTAGTTTGGGAAGTTAGGTGCAGTGCGTCACTGGGTCCATGACGTCTTGTCTTCAATACCAGTGTTACATTAGTAGACACCAGTAGCATATGTATTGAACCCGGTTTCTGCCCTAAGGTTGAATTAATGGAGGGCTGTTTCTTTTCACCCTTTTCACATTCAATTCTTTTTCATTCTTCAACCCCTTCAGTGCTTACCGAGACTTCATTACTAGAACCTTGTTGGGTTTATTCCAGTTCTAGCTCTATCTCAGTCGGCACTCTTCCCTTTTCTCACTTTTCTCCTTTTTTCATCATACCTAAGGACTCTACACTATCTAGTGGATTGTCCCTGGTAGATCCCTCCGGCTCTGGCGGGATCGTGGGAACGAATACCTAACCTAACCATCCTTATATCACCATGCATAAAGTAAATTGGTCGGTCTTATGGTATTGTTCTTTCCTTCTTGAAACCAATTGAAAAATCATTTGGAAAATCAATCAAGGTACTTGTGATATAATATCAAAGCATTTTGTACCTTAATTGTTTTGATCATTTAGAAATGCTCCCCCTCAATATGTGCATATGATTATGAAATTTTTTAGCACATTGAGGCAAGAGTTCTTTGAAATAATTTCTTGATCACAATTTCCGTGGAAAAAGCCATTTGATTTTCTTGGTAAATTCTCCCCCTCAAAATGTGCATTGGTTATTTGAAATCATTTTACACATAGAGGAAAGAGGTTTTTGAAGTACTTCCACGATTGCCCATAGAAACCATTCGCTCCCCCTCAATATGTGCTTCGATATACGAAAGAGTTTGGCACATATTAGAGAGAACTTGCACTTTGAAGCAAGACGATCATCTTTTATCAGATTTCGAATTTAAATCACATTTTCTCCCCCGATCAAAAATATCAAATCCTTTGAGATTTTGGATCCCAAGTGATTTAAATAGGTTTAGAAAACATGGGAGAAAATATGCCTGGTTTTAATTCTCTTCTGGTTTTTGGTTAAATGCTCCTCCTCAATCATGTGCATTATGTATTTGAAATTGTTTGGCACATGAAGGAAGGAGTGCTTCTGAAACAATCACCCTTTAAAACCGATTTGAGATTTAAATCACGATCTCTCCCCTAATCAAAAATTTGAAATCATTTGAGATTTGTGATCCCAAATGATTTAAATCATTTAGAAAAATTTGGGGAAAGACGTGGCAAGATTTAATATTGAAAAATGACAGATAAAGATCAATCTTAGACATTAAAGATTGTTAGTGTCAGGTATGATAGTTTTTTAAGAGATCTTTAAGTAAAATAAAACAATTTCACAATCAAACAAGAACAGACAAAATTTCATTTTGTAAGATCTTTGAGTTTTAAAGCAAAATCATACCATGACATAACATTAAATCTTTAGATCACCACTTATTATTGTACAAACGGACTCTTTTGATGATATATTGTTTGAAAATACTTAATTTTAAATCACTCTCCCCCTCAATCGATGACCGTAGTCGTTGATTGAGTGACTTAGGTTTTGATAAAATGAAGTCCGGTGAATTCCAAAATTTAGTCCAATTTATTTTCAAAATAATATTTTTCCATTTTCAAAACAATTTTATCACATTTGTTTGAAAAATGGTGTTATTCACTACTTGTCCTGCACAAAGATACGTTAGGTGGATAAGAAGCTTCTGTTGTTGCTGTAGGGCTGGAAGAAAACCATCTGCAGATGCAGTGAGACCTCTTAAGTTGCATCTATTGTGCCAACTATCCATGGAGAGATCCAATTAAGCTCCGTTTCTTCATTTGTCGACCCAAGAAATAGTTACCATTTCCTTTCGGCATCCAATCATCATCATTTGTGGGATCCGGATCGAGAACATTCTTATGAACCATGATATCTGCATACGTTATTGGACACACAAACAGACATATGGTGGTCGACGTCACCCAAACAGCAATCGACTAATAAAAGTCACTTCAACATATCAATCAGATCATGTAAAGCATGGGAATAATGTGTTTATCAAACTCTAATCATCCAATCCTAACAATCATATCCTAGGCACCTAGTCCTTCAATGTAGGTTAACATGTTTTACATTTAAGTATATAGGATAATTAGATAAGCCCGTTAGATGATATAATTTTGAAAACATTCTCCCCCTCAATCAATGACTTATTTTCTGAAAAGTTTAAAAGCGCTGAAGTCATTGATTGAGTTTGCAAATTATATAAAAACTCTGATTCTGATTGTTTTTCAAGCAACTCATTTACCACCATTTTGAAAACAACAAATATTTTTCTGAAGAATTTATATAAGGAAAAACATTTGTGTAGGAACAGCAGTCCTTCGACATACTTTCCTCATTAAGATTTTAGGATAAGTGCACGAACTTATGAAAAATTGTTTTAGCGCAGCACTTTCCTTCTTGAAGAACGGGTTGCTATATGAAATAATAGCAAACCATGGTTAAGCGCGGGTTACAGTCTGAAATAACTGCAAGCCATATTTTGAGACATGATTTGGAAAAGAATGTTTACACCTCCTGCTCGAACTTCATCTATGGTCCCGTGCCATTATTGAATGACATTTCTAAGACCGTAGATGTTATCGATACCAGAAGACATGTCTTGAGAAAAAAAATTTTTATTTTTTATTTTTTTAATTTATTTTTTTAATTTTTTTTGTGTTTTAAAATTTTTGTATTTTGGTTTTTGATAAATATTTACAAAGATAGAGAAATAGTTTAAGAAGATGATGATACGGGTACCGAGATAAGGAAATCGTTCAGCACTTTGTAGAAGATAGAAGTCATCATCTCTTAAACTTTCACCACCAAAGCATTCGAGGCTCTTGAATCGTCGCAAGAACTTGAGCCTTCAAAAAGTGAATCTTTGGCAGCTTCCCCCCAAACCGACAATCCTCGTAAAAAGATCATTTCCCCCAAGAAGAAGAAGTGAAGCAAACAGTCTAATTGTATGAAGCTCAAGAACCCGAAGAAGACGATAACAACGAAGTAACAAGTTAACACGGATCATTTCTGCGGTTATCATACCCGAAATAAACGATTGAGCCCGATCACATGAACCTGCTGTGCGTCCCCGAAGTACACATTACTCTTCGAGATTGAGAAAGAAGTTGTCTATTCAGGGGAACAACATATCAACATCTTTATTTTACTAAGTGCATTCCAGTTATCTTCCATATAACCATTCATCCCATAATGTACACAAGTACCTAACAAGAGAAGAAACAACGACATCACGATAACTAGTTGAATCACTTGATCTTCTCTGCAGATGTCGACTCCAGAATAACTGATTAAGCTTGATCATGTGAACATGTTGTGCGACCCTGATGTACACATATCTTTTCTCTGATGGTTGCGATCTCATCGGAATCATCATTACATTGTGTACATGAAGCACTAACCGGAAGCACTTTATCATAAATCATATAGAAGATGTCGATAAGCAATATCATCTCATGTTCCAAGTACACTTCTCATATTTCTTTCTACTGAAGGCTGAGTTAACACATACCAAAAGTATCCAGAGACCACTTCCTCCCAAATGGTTAGAATAATACATCCTTCCCCCAAATAGTTAGAATAATATATCTTTCCATCAAATAGTTGGAGTAATACATCCTTCCCCCAAATAGTTGGAATAATACATCCTTCCCCCAAATAGTTGGAATAACACACCAAAGGCTACGAGTTAAACACTGAGTTTCTCTACGGTTATGACATTTGTCTTTCCCGGGATTACTTCAATAGAGAGGAAGTATTAAGTTCATCACGTGTACTCGTTGTGTGTTTAGATGTATGTCTCCTTCCCCCATGCTGGTTTTGATACCTCAGAATCAGCAACACATTATATATATCAAATATTCTTGAAATAGAGAAGAACAACAAATTAGCTCAAATGAATCTTGTGAGAATCAACTGCTACAGAAACTCTCTCTGACTATCTTTATCAACCCATATGTAGACAACTTGAAGTGACCACTAAAGAAGAAAACCCGATATACCAAACTTGAAACTGAAGTCGAATTCCCCACATTTGTATCTTAAGCTTGCACTTAATGATAAAAGAACGGTGTTGAGAATTTATGCACCAAGCAAATCTCTAAGTGCTCGACACTCAACCAAAGTATGAGACATTAACACCTCTTGCGGTTATCCACAACGACATATGCGTGTGACACTGAGTAAAACAACGTAACTCCATAAAGTGATAGTTAACCAGGTCTTCAACCATACATCCCGACTGCTGGTAACTAGATAAACCAAGTCTTCAACTCAAATTCTTAAGCCCGAACAAGTTATCAAATAAGAACACGCCTTAGTGAAAGTCAACTTCAATCTTAAATAAGTGATAAATGATTAACTCCGAAGTATTCAACTTGTGTCAAATGCCCAACACGTGAATAAACATACAATCAGATGTACATTGACCCACTAAATGAACCGGAACAAATGATTCTCAACATCAATGCATTATTCCTAATGGTATACATGTAGAGACTGATCTGGAAGATTCACCAATAATGTCTTCGAGAGGATGAGGTAGTCATTTTCCATAATGTTCATGAGGTTGATTTATAGCGTGCACAATGAGAGGAACAATAATCCATGAAGATTTGGAAAAGGAATACCAAAGAGCGGATCATTGTTCAATAGTGCAACTACAATATCATGATAGTCATTATCAACGCCTCGTGAAATAACTGGAGATAAGGTTTCTTGAGAATTTCGAGAAGTACTTCTTAGATGGTGAACCAGTTGAGTCAGTAGGAACCGAAGCATGAGCTTCAGAAACTGGATGATCAACATTCGTTGGAGGTTGGAAGTACTCATCAAACATATCTTGGAAACAATGAATCCCAAATAGTAAATCCCAGTTATCCTTAGTGAGTGAAGACATTAGGCGTTGGAGAGTCGTATGACCATAACTCAAGCATCCATCAATATGTAGTATATTCACTCTTCTCCCCCTCAAAAATTGCAAATGAAGTTTGCCATTTTTGATTGAGCAAGTGAATAAGAATATATACCAATGAACGTAGATCCACTTAATGATTGAATGAGCATGGAAAAACATGAAGCTTGTTGATGAAGAATGTCGATGAGAATGGTCATAAAAATGAAGATTTTTCTTCTTCTAAAGATAAAGCGCACTGAGGCGTACACTTTTTTTTTCTTTGAGGAATGGGGCCTGAATAGTTATCTGCAGACGCCATAATGATGAAGTACGAGGCCTAAACTGATGTGAACAGACGTCATAGCCGATTGAATATCAAGGTTGAGTTACTTGAACCCGTGAGTTATGAGATATCAATCCTTGTGTTATCCATACTTTAAGCCAGTCCATGTATTCAAGGATCGAAGTATCTGCAACTGAGTAAGGACTACCTACACTAACATTACAAGCTTTTTTGCATATATATTGGTTAGTGACATTAGTATCCAAACGCTTTGGGGTTTCACGGTCAACCTTGATTTTGCCATCAGAAAACAGCTTTCCGGTAGGTATCCACCTAAGTCGAACATCCTTAAACATTCTACTAGACGGTATCTACTTATGGCAAGGTCTAGGATTGTTAAGCTTCTTATGCATAGTGGAAGACTTATCGTTATTCCTAGTTTCCAAAGATTTAGCAGTTGGTATCCATCTAGGCAAAGTTTTCGGTTTGTTTTGCTTCATATGCACAGTAGATGACTTAGTGAAAATCCTAGACTTAACAGGTTGAACCTTTGTATGAGCATTTACTTTCTTTAGAGATTTTGAAAAACAATTATCATGATTTGCCTTAAAGATGCATTACAGACAATTTGAGCAAACAACTTGTTTGGATTTAGAAAATGATCTAGAGTTCTTAGAGTGATCTGCTATGGGAATAGCTTTTTTCGAAACACAACTACTCTTAGATACAAGCCAATCCCTAGTCTTTAGTTGAGTGTTCCTAGGTAATGGTTTAAAACTACTAGCAGTGCCTTGAAATCTCGTAGAATTCATCACCCTAGGTCTAGCACCTAAAATTCCATCTTTTTGAATCTGTGCCTTTTTCCTAGCTTCTTCTAGATCATAGTTCTTGAACAAGTCATTCATATCATGTGAATTCTTAGGCAAATAAGGAGAAGTGACTGGTTTTGACAAAACTTGTTTCACATCAACTTGGGAGGCAAACCGTGTTTTTGAAAATTTTGTTCTTTCATATTTAAATGCAGTAGGCTGCCTAACAAAGACCGGTCTCTAATGGAACGAGAAACTGGCTTCCCCAAGGTTGATGGTTTTGTAAACTTAGTGTTCACACTTTTACCTACAGTTTTTCTAAGCTCATTCTTTAAGGCAACTATCGCAAAACTCTTAGCCTGAAGTTGAGCTTTGAGTTCATCAATTTTTGCTATCAAAGATTTTGTTTGTTCCACGGACTTAGTTCTAGTTTCATTGACAGAGTCGCTTAGGTCCTTTTGAAGCCTTTTCAAAGACTCATTTTCCTTAAGTAATTTAGCCACATAACTTTCCAATTCATTATTTCTTGTTTTAATAGCATCAATGTCTTGTTTAGTCATGACTAAATTACTTTTCACATTCAGGACATAAATATGTTTCTTCAGATTGTAAATGGTTGAGTCTTTGTCTTGAAGCTGAGCTTTCAAAGTGTTAATTTCAAAAAGTTCACGGAATTCAGGAAGTTCCGGATTTTTACATGGTTTGTTAAGTTGAAAACTTTCTTCTTTACTCTGTATCGTAATTTCAATTGAAATGCAATGTTTTTCAAGATTTGAGAATTTGTTTGAAAGTTCATCAAAAGCCTTTTTATCAACCATATCTTTTTGATAACGCTACACGCGTCGTTCGGGGTCAAGGAAACTTCCTTTTCTTCGAGCAAGTTTTATAACACCCTAGGCAGTGAACCTAATCGTTGTAGTGTAGTAATTAGGGTAAGCCACGGGTATTGATATCGTTCTCTAGGGGAATAGGAATGCTAGTAAGAAGTTACTACGCTAAGGTTAAGGTTGAGGAAGATTATTTTTGTATTTTTATATTTTATGAACTGGAAAGGTACGAATCTCGGGTATTGGATTTGGGGGGTTGGTATTTCTACCGATTACTCTACTATTATCTAATTATCTAAACTAAGGTTGTGGGAGTCTATGTCTAATTAATGTGTGCTCGTATGATAGTTTAAAGATGTGTTTACTTAGGTTGTACTACTCCTTAATTATCTCCTATTGATGGTTGAGTTGTCACGTCCTTATTCTTAGTTGCGTTGTGTGTCTAAAGTTGTAGGGTATGCGTTTCTCCCTAACTCTTTGAACTTACCAAAGGGTCTCGTCTACAAAACCCACTAGGGATGATAAACTCTTACTCTAAGGCACTCTTTGGATAATTTAGCCTACAACTACTCAGGTAATCATATTCTAAGGTTCACAAAGATGAATCAAGCATTAAGTACACAACGAATGACCTATCGCATTACTAGATCATTGATCAACTAAGATAAGAAACAACCAATCAATACTCAATAATTAAGTTTCATACTTCCTAAGCAAACACACAAATAAATTAGCCGGACATGGAGAACATGCAAGCATACACACAAATAATCAAAGACATAATTGAATTAATGAAGTAAATACTTATCTTGATGTAAGATAGGGTTTAAAACCCTAAAATACTGTACAAGACACCTTAGGTTCGGTTTTAGGTTTATACTCCAAAAGACTCTCTCTAAAACTGAAAAATTCGGATTCTATATATAAGATTACATATGCGACGGCGTCACCTTATGTTTCATGATGCCGTCGTGTCGCCGTCATTAGGGTTTCGTCTTGGCCACGTTAACCTTGCGACGGCGTCACCTTATGTCCGTGACGCCGTCCTCTTCAGCTTCTGACGTCGTCTGGGTTGCATCTAGGCCGTCTGAGTAGCAACGGCCTACTCTTTTAAAGCCCGACGTCGTCACTTGAAAATAGGGTTTTTGGCTACTGTATCGTCACAAAAAATCCTCTGACGGCGTCGCAATTAACACCTGACGCCGTTGCCTTCTGTTTTCAGCAGCTTTGAGTGTCTCGATTCTGACTTTGGCCATTTTCTTCATATATTCGCGCCTTTTCGTCCAAATAAGTGCCATTCCAGCATTTTGCCTTCAAGAGACCTAAAAAGTGAAAAGGAACGATATTAAGCAATAACGGATACAAAAGTGATCAAATAAGGACTTAAACAACCCCTCAAAATGGTACCTTTTAAAACCTTATCACTTTTGTTTTGAACACTTAATCTCAGACTCAGCCTCAGTTACAGAACATTTATCAAAGTCATGTTCCGCATCATGATCAGTTTGTTTAAGTACTTTAGCAGATGCACTATGTTGAACAGTAAAGGGTACCTCATTACATGACACCTGCTCAATTTCTGGTCTGATATCTGTATCCACATCATGTGTAACAAGAGTCACTGGACCGCTGGATGTGTCAAGCTTTTCTATCTCTGAGCCTATGTATTCAGTGTCAATTGATTCATCATCTGGTGCTTTACCCGACTCAACACTACAATCTTTTGATTGTGCCTTACATTCATTCCCATTTCTGATTTCAGCATCAACTTCTTGTGTGTTAGGAGTAGCTGAACAGCAGGTTACATCATTATTTGTTGTCTTTGACATTCTGCATTCAGCAACACCCCGATTCTTCAACTGATATATTACCCAACTCATCACAACTATCTCTCAACTGCACCAGACACTCATCCACTTTTTCATCTTTCTGAGTAACTTCCACAATATAGTTCTCTACATTATCCATGAGATGGATAAGTGTTTCTATTAACACGCTAATTTCCATTCCAGTGTGTCTCTTGAAAGACATTTCAGTCATGTCTTGATCATAATCTGATGTAAATTCCCCACTGATGAATGACTGAAATTGGTTGTAGATCACTTGAAGTGCAGTACTGGAACTATCCTTTTGAACCTTTTCTTTATCAATTTGTTGTTCCAATTGTTCTAAGTTCAATAGTAATGTTCCCGTTAATGTGGATAAATCTTGACGGAAAAGGGCATTGCATGTTCGTTCCATTCTTATCAGTGTGAGTAACATGAGGTGTGAGTGAAGTTGTTGATAAGGTTCAATGCTACTTTCCTTTTGCAGGGAATTCTGTGGCCTAAACAGGTGCAATTCTCTCTCTTGTGAACATGAGCACCAAGAATCTATTTTAGCATTATCCGACTCAAACACGATAGTCTGTTGTACATTGTTGGGTATATTCTGTTCATTGATCACGTTGTATAAACTGAGTATCTTAGATACAACTGAATCTGAATCGTTAGGCATGATGTTGACGTGCACGGTATTTTACAAATCTATGATTTAAACCGAGAAATAGAATATTTCGCGGGATTTTACAAAATCAAGAAGAAACCGTTAAGCAATGACCAATAGAACGTATTAAGATGACTGATGGATCGACACAATGATAGACAATTGTGTGTTAGGACTTATGATTGTTTGTAGGATTAGCTGAGATGTTGTTTAGTTGAGATTTGGATTGGTTGTTGCACGATTTTCTTGAGAAATTTAGGTCTAAAAACTTAAAAACCTCAATAACTTCGGTTCGGAGCGGATTTAGGCCTCGAAGGTTGACTTAGTTTATTTGGCATGCCATTCTCCTCGTTCTCACGGTCGTTATGATGGGTAGAACGTGGAAAACAGAGTTACGGTTCAAAAGTTATGGCCGTTTGAAGTTTTGACGTAAAAAGTCAACTTTGGTCAAACTGCAAGTGGTCAAACCGCAAGTAATCAAACCGCAAAAGTCAAACCTCTTAAGTGACAAACCTTTTAAGTTACAAATCGCTTAAGTGACAAACCTCTTAAACAGACAAATTGCTTTACCAGACAAATTGCTAAACAGACAAATTGCTAAATACACAAATTGCTAGACAGACAAATCGCTAGACAGACAAATCGCTAGACAGACAAATTGCTAGACAGACAAATTGCTAGATAGACAAATTTCTAGACAGACAAATCGCTAGATAGACAAATCGCTAGACATACAAATCGCTTAAATAGACAAATCGCTTAAACAGACAAATCGCTAAACAGATAAATTGCTAGACAGACAAATTGCTAGACAGACAAATTGCTAGACAGACAAATCTCTTCAGATACATCGAATCTGGACAAATCTCTTCCAAGAATAAGTGACAAACCTCTTCCAAGAAACTCTTCAAAAACTAAGCTTTTCTAATCCAAAAACACTATAACCAAGATGAATTAAGCCTTCCAAACCAAAACCTAAGCACTTATAATGATTCTAAACACAAAAGTACTATCAAAATCCAAACTTTAACACAAGAGATGATCCAAATGATGCTAACCACTCTGCGGAAACGTAGAGGGGGGGGGGGGGTGAATACGTTACCGTTTAAAAACTTTTGATCTTTAGTATCAAATCGCTTATGAAGCTTGTTATAATATGAAAGTACCAATTATTGTTTGTGACTAATATAAATCATAGTAAACCAAGTTGTTACACAATCATGAACATAAACCACATCACAAACAGTAGTATAGTGCAAGTATAAAAGTAAAGAGATAAAGAAAGGAAAGTGCAAACCGAACACGAAGATTTATAGTGGTTCGGTCACGGATCTCCTCTCCGCCCTACTCCACTCCCCGAGTACCCAACTCGAGAGTTACTTCACTAAATCAACAAGCTCCCTTCTCGGCGGAGAAAACCTTACAATCATCGCTTACACTTTTTCCGGTACAAAGCTAAATACCGGGTTCTAGTTCGAGGTAGAACCAACCTAACGTCGCCTATACAATATTTCCGACACTAAGCTAGATGTCGAGTTCTTTTACAAGGGTACAACCACTCCCATTATGTTTTATGGCCCAACATAACAAACCTTGTGTTTTATGGCACAAACACATAAACCATTTAATCTAGTTTGGTGAAAGTGTTGTTATGATGCAATGATGTTTACACTAATGATCCATGACACAAATGTCTAATGGATATGAATAACTACTTCTAAATGAACTTCCATTTGATAAGAAGCCTTCATGATGAAGATCACAAGTTCCCTAAACTTGTTGTGATAGATCTTCAGCTTGTGGTGAGTGGGGATGGCTAGATCTCCAAGCTTTCCTTGGTTGATCAAAATGTAGAGTATGCTTACAACAAAGATGAATGTTAGAAGCATTATGATCATGATCATTAGGGTGTTTAATGTATGTTACTACATTGTTAATGACTGATCTAAATGTATGCAAGAAGGTGGAAAAGATGTGTTTTGAAGTGGTGAAGAAATGGGAAAACAATGGGCTTCTATTTATAGGCAAAAGTGGTCAGGAGCGTCCACGGACCAAGGAACCAAATAAAGGGTTCCGTCCTTTATACATTTTGGTTCCGTGGGTGCCTGACAGAAAATCTAAAAAAATATTTTTTCAAATCTTTCCAAGATATTACCAAATCTTACTAAGATCACATTTGATATATTGAGTGTCAATCTAACCAAAATATTCAAGAGATCTTCCAAGGATTTCAAAGATGATGATGTAATATGTATTTCCTTTTTAGATTAAAAAGTTTATCAAAGTAAACTTGTAAAATGTGATATGTAACTAGTTAACAAAATGTCTAGTTACCTTTTGAAATACTTGTGAATGCAAAATGTAAAATGAGGTTCGAAATAGAATGGTTAACCTATTAAAATACTTAGTAACTCTAAACGTATTTTAAACATTCTAAATGATTTGTTAATGGGTTTGATCATAATGCCACATAACAAACATGTACGAACCTGTGTTGTAACATATGAGGACTTGAGACATCGAGAGGTGTTGAATGTATATTGAGACAAAGTGTGATTACAAGTAACTTGTACATTTTACGTTATGTATTACAAGTTACATGTTTGTCATCAATCAAACCAAACGAGACTGTATAGATTAAATATCATAATATTTGCACTAACAATCTCCCCCTTTTTGATGATGACAAAGATATGTAAATGTAATAGAAAGTAAAATGTAAAAGGTTACTTGTATCCTTACTACCTTTACATTACCTTCACCGTTTACACTCTTCTCCCCCTTTTGTCGAAACAAAAAGGGCGTGTCCTTGGAGTTTAACTTTATTTCTACCCTAAGAGGCGAGCTTGCATCATCCGTAGTGAAGTTAAATCATCCACTTCAATCCGTCCCTTGTTTGGTAGCGGATCCATGGATCAAATAAAGAGGCTTAACCTACATCAAGGTTAGTTTTATGCAACAAAAATTATGAGAAATATATGAAAAAGAAAAATGCATAGCAATGTTAGCCTATTTTATCCATTTTTTTATCGAAGCACAAATGCTTGTTGAAAAGTGAGAATGATGCTAAATGCGTGCATGCTCCCCCTTGATGGTTGCTCCCCCTTGTTTGAGGCGTCAGGGTATGATTAAAAACCTACAAAACAAATATTAGTGCAAAACTATATTCGTCATTGGACGAGTAAGTGATATACAACAAAGTGTGCATAAGATGCATTCAGTAAATTCTTGACGGAAGCTCCCCTTGCTCTAGGGCATCAAGATGAACCTTCAAAATAAATATTAGTATAATAGAAGCTTTGTCTTTAGACAAATATGTCATATACAACCAAGTGTATAGACGATGCAATATGAGTGCTTAAAGGATATTCCTCCTTGTTCGAGGGTGTCAAGAAGCACCTAAAATAAGAAAAATAATTGATGCAAACTTCATCCTTAGATGAGTAAGTTATATACAATCGAGTGTATATGATGATGAACCTACAATGAAAAACATTAATGCAATATATTTCATCTTTTTCACAAAGAAAAATAAGATGTATATATGTGAAAAATGATATAATCAAAGATCTCATGAAGTGTAGTCTCCTAATTACAATCATAAGAAAACTGAGAATATAATATTATAAAATCCTACAAAATAGTTCCTAGAAAGAAGATATGAAGTCTCCCACCGGGTGTGCCACTAGTGGTGCTAGTGTTGGTGTCGATTTACTAGTAGGATTCATGTGGTGATGGTAGATGACTCGAGATTTTACAAAAGTAAGTTTTTGCTAATCCATGGTGGTGATGATTAGTGAAAGTGGTGATGGAAGGTGGTGGTGATTAGGTAGGAAGCTATTAAGGAGTTAGAAACTCGTATGTATAGCAAATATAAAAATATGGACTCATGCAATACTTTCGTCATGTCAAGTGACCAAAGCTAAGAAATAAAATATGAATGGACATTGCATTTCAATGATGCATAAGGGTTATGATTTGAATGATTTATTGATGCTAACAACCTATTGTTTTGAGCAAGTTCTCATATGCTTCAACCCAAGAGTAATCAATAATGCGTTCTATCTAAGAATATTATAATGAAGATACCAAAAAATATAAAAGTGATAACATGAAGATAAATTCTTTCATTGATTGACATGAATTATAAAAATGTCCTATTCTAGGTGACAATGGGAAAGGTAGTATTAGCATGGTTTTGACCGACATGGATGATCATCACATTGAAAATAAGTGAAGACAATATGGAAAATACTAATAATAATAATAATAATGAGTACCTATATGAGGATGAGAATGACATCATATGAGTGAGAGTTGGATAGACCAACATGTTGGGAATGGTTGTTTTGATTAATATATCGTTTGCACTGACAAGGACATGCATGATAAGCGAGAAAAGGATAAGATCCTATGATGGTGTTGGGAATGGCAGTTTTGTTTAGTGAAGTTGTAAGGTGCTAGTTTAAGGAAAATCCTATATGTGGAGATGAAGACGTTTTGTAAAAACACATGATGCGTTTTTCACTTGATGAGGTATTGGTGCAAACTTGTGATAAAAAGTTAAAAAGGTTGAACTAGTTGTGGTTTCGTGAACCGGTTTTAGCTAAGTGGTGTTTACCTATGTGTTGGTATTTTAGAGTCTAAGAGACATAAATTTTGACAAAAGACAATTATGTGAATGGATTTCTCTCCCCCTTAATTGGTGGACATCCAACATAATGTGTAATGTATCAAATAAGGAATGACAACAAAGTGTTTTGGAGGTTATTTGGGTTAACGAAAGAGATGAGCTTAGTGATGTTTTTCTGGATGATGGTTAGCATACAGTGAACTTCATCCTTAAAGTCACGTACCTCTTCTCGATTAATACGAGATGATCGTATGATGAGGCATGTGGTTTCCTAATAGGAAGTGAAGAGGATTAGAGTATTGTTATAACTAAATAATGATGGAGGTGATTTTTGGAAAGCGGAAGCAAAAATGAGATTTGGAAAGAGGTCGGTTGAAAGACAAAAATGAAAGTCAACCCTCTGGAACTTAATTCTATATGCTTTTAAACTATATGCAAGTGTAGGGGTCCCATAAAGCATAGTACTAATCTACGTAGCAATATACGGGATTATGCAAAATGAGAATATAAAAGTTAGAACCAAGTGAGATAACAAATAATTTGTTATCAACCTACAAAACAAATTTGTTAGTGACAAAAGATGTTAACATGATAGAAATCAAATGATAACATGTTAGGATTTAGTAAATCCATGTATTAAAGAGTCGGTCACCTCAAGTATATGTAATCGTTAGAAAGCTCGTAGTCGTAGATTATTATAAGTTAAGTAGTATTTAACACAGTGGAGGACGGACGGGTCTTTACCCATTGTATGCCTGATCCACAGCCCGTTAGGTGGCGTTTTATGTAATGACTATAAATACTCTCTACCTCCCAAGGTAGAGAGTTGGAGCTCATAATAAGATTTTTCTTTCTCTCACTAAAGTTCCTAAACCTCTAACTTTCTCTCTCTAGAACTCATCTTGTACGCCTACTTTGGTTATGGCTTGATGTGTATGTGAAATCCAATATGTTACAAATGGTATCAAGAGCTATGGTTTGATCATCTCTTACATATCCTTGGATTTCTAGTGGTTTTTAGATGGTTTTTGAGTTTGAAAAGGTTTAGTGGTTTTTTTTATCATTTGGTTCATTTCTAGTGTTAAAGTTTGAATTTTGGGTGTACTTTTGTGTTTAGAATCATTGTATGTGCTTGGGTTTTGATTTGGTAAGCTTGAATCACTGTGGTTGAGCTTGTTTTGGATTGAAAAGTGTGTTTTTGAAGTTTTTCTTGGTAGCGACTTGGTTCTCGTAGTGAATTTCATCATAGCGACTTGCTTCAGAAAAAGGTAGCGAGTTGTAGTGCTTTTTGGTAGCGACTTGGTCCTAGCGACTTGTCTATTGAGACAAGCCGACAAATAGTACAAGTTAGTGGGTTCTCCACTACGGCTAGCGACTTGGTGAGGTTAGCGACTTGCTTCAGAAATTGTTAGCGAGTTGTAGTGTAAATTTTTAGCGACTTGGTGTTAGCGACTTGGACCTTAGCGAGTTGCTCTTTAGCGACTTGACTGTGTAGCGACTTGGTGCTTTAGCGACTTGTGTCCAGCGACTTGGGTCTTAGCGACTTGATCTTAGCGACTTGGTTCACAGGAAATTGAGATCTTAGCGAGTTGCTACTTAGCGACTTGGTGCTTAGCGACTTGGTTCAAGAATTCTTAGCGACTTGTTGACTTTTCCCGACAAAACTTCAAACGGCCATAACTTTTGATCTGTAACTCCGTTTTCAGCGTTCTACCCATCAAAACGACCGTGAGAACGAGGAGAATGACACACCAAATAAACTAACTAAAGTTTATTCGGGTCAACCCTCGAGGCCTAAATCCGCTCCGAACAAAAGTTATTGAGGTTTTTAAGTTTTTAGACCTAAATTTCTCCGTAAAATCGTGCATCAAACAACCCAAAATCACAACCAAACAACATCTCTGCTAATCCTACATAAGTCCTAACACACAATTGTCTATCATTGTGTCTATCCATTAGTTATCTTAACACGTTCTATTGGCATTGCTTAACGGTTTGGTCTTGATTTTAGTAAAATCCCGCGAAAGATTCTATTTCTCGGTTTAAATCATAGACTTGTAAAATCCCGTGCACGTCAACATCATGCCTAACGATTCGGATTCAGTTGTATCTAAGATACTCAGTTTATACGACGTGACCAATGAACAAAAGATACCCAACAATGTACTACAGACTATCGTGTTTGAGTCAGATAATGCTAAAATGGAATCTTCGTACTCAAATTCACAAGAGAAAGAGGTGCACCAGCCACAACTTGTGCAAGTTAATGCAAAGGAACGCTTCATGGAAGCTTCAGATTTACCCAAGATAGAGGTACACCAGCCACAACCTGTGCACGTTAATGCCGAGGAAAGTTGCATGGAAGTTTCTGGTATACCTAACTGTGCATCTTCTACTCAAAATGATGATTATGAGTTGCATGAGTACTCTGCATTTATCCCTGAGGACTCCCTTACCACTAAGCTTAACATATATAAGGATCAAGTTGCCATCTATGAACAGCGTGCTAAATTTGAGCTGACCACACGTGAGCAGGAAATGGATTGCCAAATGCATACATTAATCAAAAAAAGTAACTTAAGGGAAGAAACATTAAAACAAGAGTTAAATTCCTTACAAGAGAAACTTAATAAAACTGCTAAGCAAAAACAAGAACTTCAAGAAAATGTAAAAGTGCTTAAGCATGAGTTCAAACAAAAGGAATCAAAACTTTTAAATGATTTTTCCAACCTTAAAACTTTAAAGAACAAACTTGAAAACAAGTTGTATGTACAAGGCAACACCATTCAGACTGCTCACATGATCACTAAGCATAGAGTATTAAGCGATAAGCATAGTACTGGCCATGTAGAAGAACCCAATCCTGAGTATGGTAAGAAAGCAAAAGCTGTTCAAAAAGTGATCTATGATGGTAATGAAATCCTTAAGCCTAGACACATGCCTACTTGTTTAGAATGCACTGAAGAAGATAGAGAGTTAGAAGATGCCTCTGGAGAGAAAATGGAAAAGAAACTAAAAGATCCTTGGTGTATAGATCATAATATAACGTTCAAAACTCCAAATTACACTAAGGATAATTGGATTGCCTTAAACAAGTTTAGACCTCAAACTCAGTTAACCCCTGAACAAGTGTTCTGGAAATTAGATATGGAAAAGAAAAAGGCAGATGAACTTGTTGAAAATAATCCTCCCCTTAGGAAATTCCCTCGAGCCACTGTGTATCCTCCAAATACACCAATGCATTTAGTGCCTATATCTATTGCCACTAATAGCAAAACCTTAATCAGCCTTTATGTAGTTTACCAACTATTTGTTGATTTTGAGAAAACGTGTAAAAAGAGAATCACACCTACTGGGATAACTGAAGGGGAAAGGGGTTTTGAGCAAACTAAAGAATGCTATTTAACTGAAGTCATGCCTTTCTTTAAGCAATTAAAAAGTCAATTTGAGAGTCTTAAAAAGGGGATAAACTCAGATATTAAAGAAATGGAAAAGGAATTTGATGTAATGATAGTTGAGGTCAATGATTATGAAAGGGAACTCAAATATAATGAAATTGAAAGGAAGAATTTGCATATCTTAAATGAGAACTTGATTTTGAGTTGTGTTGCTTAAGATGTGTTTTACACTGTTACTAAGCTTTCTATTACTGCTTCTCAATTTCATGAAATCTCTGTTGCATTGAAAGTATCCCAGGATCGTGTCATTGAGCTTGAGACAAAAAATTCAAAATTGAATGATAAAATCGAAAATGACGATCATGATAACTTGGTCAAACATTATTCTAAATTAGAAGTTGAATATCTTGGTTTACAATTAAAATATCAACATCTGAAAGAAAATGTTAAAACTTCAAATATCAAGACATCTTCGAATGCTCCTGAGTTTGATGCAGTTTTTGAAATCAACAAACGTGATGAACAGATTCGAGCTCATTGCCGCACGATCAAAAGATTGAAATTCCAGATTTCACAATTGAAAGATGAAAGGAATGAAGTGACTGGCTCCCGAATACCTCCACCTTTAGATTCTCAGAATTTCCAACTTCAAAACATTATTGATAAATTGCAAAAGGAAAATGAATGTTTTAAAGCTGAAATTTCAAAAGTTAATGATCAAAACAAAGATTTATGTGATTCATTCAAAGTTAATCATGATAAACACATTGAAAAGGTAACTTCTTTGCTTAACGATATTGAGAATCTGAAGCGTGAGGTGAAAGGAAAAATGCCAATCCCTAATTGCAAATATTCTGTTCCAAAGGTTCCTGCTTGTGATAAGTATCCTATTGATATGTTATATATTCCTCCCCCTCTTAGGAATAATGAAATGGCACATAAAACATATCTAACACAACTTAAGGATAGTTTAAAGGGCCTCCGTGAGATAGTAGAGGATGATAGATTAGATAAGCCTTTTGATAGTGCAATCACTTATGCCTGCATGGATGCCAAACGATCTCAAGAACTCTTAGAGTATGTAATTGTCACAAGTCCGAAAGCGAGTAATAGGCGAGATAGAATAGTTGCACCCAGTTCTATGCCTAAGGATAAGAATGTGACTCTTAATGTGCCTCTGAAAGCCTCAGAACCCAACACTTCTAGACCAAAAAATCAAATGGCAGTAAAACAAACTAAGGCTCCCGTCATCACTTCTATTGATGTTAATATTGACACTAAAGTTAGCGGGTCAAAACCTTGTAGCAATACAAAGAAGGACATAATTTCGCTGACTAAAAGTGATCATGAGAAGAAAGTGAAAGAACACCATAGGGAAAATAAGTTTGACTTGAACAAAAAGAAGCGTGTTGGTTCTAGTATTAGCTCTAAGCTTACTGAAATTAATTCGAAGTCTTATGCTATCTACAAAACCTGTAAAGAATGTCTATCTTCTGGTAATCATGATAAATGTGTTGTGTTATTTCTGAGATCTAAGAATCATACCCCAGTTAAGAAAGTTTGGAAAGCGAAATAGATTAAGCAATCCTGGAAACCTACAGGGAAGGTTTTTACCAATGTAGGACTTCAGTGGAAGCCAACAGGTCGAATATTCACGAATGGCAAACCTTGCCCCTTAACTAGATCCACTATGCCTAGAGTAGTGCCTGTTAAGGTTTGGAAGCCAACTGGTAGAATAATCTCATTAAGCACAAAATGTCCCTCGACTAAGTCTTATGCTTCTACTAGTTCAGCTCCTAGTGACAATGGCATTGCACCTAGGGTTTCTGCTGATTCAAAGATTGTTTGTGCTAACCAAAAGGACCCCATTTGCACGTGGGGATCCAATGTTTCCAATTCTATGTCTTCGTCTGTTGTCCAATGCAGGTCGTACAAATCGTCCCTTGGTATTTGGATTTGGGCGGCTCTAAACATATGACTGGGCTCTAAACAATGACGTCTGTTCACATCAGTTCATGCCTCGTTCTTTAACACTATGGCGTCTGCAGATAACACTTAAGGCCCTGTTCCTCAAAGAAAAGAAAGGTGTACGCTTCAGTGCGCTTTATCTTCAAAAGAAGAGAAATCTTCATGTGTATGACCATTCTCATCGACATTCTTGATCAACAAGCTTCATGTTTTTCCACGCTCTTTCAACCCTCAAGTGGATCTACGTTCATTGGTGTCTATTCTTATTCACTTGTTTAAATCAAAAATGGCAACTTCGGATGCAATTTTTGAGGGGGAGAAGAGTGCATATACTACATGTTGATGGATGCTTGAATTATGGTCATACGACTCTCCTCCAATGCCTAATGTTATCTGGGATCTATTGTTTGGGATTTAGTGTTTCAACCTATGTTTGATGAATACTTCCTACGTTCAACGAATGTTGATCATCTAGTTCCTAAAGCTCCTGTTACTTCTGATTCAACTGGTTCTCCATCTAAGAAGTACATCTCAGACTATTCAAGAAGCCTAATCTCCAGTTATTCCTCAAGGCGTTGTTAATGACTATCATTGTTGTTGCACTCATGAATAATGATCCGCTCTTTGGTACTTCTTTGCCAAATCTTCACGGATTACTGTTCATGAATAATGATCCGATCTTTGGTATCCCTTTTCCAAATCTTCACGGATTATTGTGCACTCTGTAAATCAACCACATGAACATTAAGGAAAATGACTACCTCATTCGCTCAAAGACATTATTGGTGAATCTTCCATATTAGTTTCTACATGTATACCTTAAGGAAGAATGAATTGATGTTGAGGAATCATTTGCTCCGGTTCATTCAGTGGGTCAATGTACATCCGATTGTATTTTTATTCACGTGTTGGACATTTGACACAAGTTGATTACTTCGAAGTTACTCATTTATCACTTATTTGAGGTTGAAGTTGACGTTCACAAAGGCGTGTTTTTATTTGATAGCTTGCTCGGGTTTAAGAATTTGAGTTGAAGTCTTGGGTTATCTAGTTACCAGCAGTCGAGGTGGTTGGTTGAAGACCTGGTTAACTATCACTATTAGGAGTTACGTTGTTTTACTCAGTGTCACATGCAGATGACGATGTGGATAATCTCAAGAGGTGTTAATGTCTCATACTTTGTTTGAGTAGTGAGTACTTAGAGATTTGCTTGAAGCGTAGACCGTTCTTCCATCATTAAGTGCAAGCTTAAGATACAAATGCGGGGAATTCGACTTCAGTTTCAAGTTTGGTATATCGGGTTTTCTTCAACAGTGGTCACTTCAAATTGTCTACATATGGGTTGATAAAGATAGTCAGAGAGAGTTTCTGTAGTAGTTGATTCTCACAGGATTCATTTGGGATATTTGAGTTCTTCTCACAAGATTTCATGTTTATGGGTATATTATGTTTTGCTGATTCTGAGGTATCAAAACCAGGAAGGGGGAAGGAGACATATATCTAAAAGCACAACGAGTACACATGATGAACTTAACACTTCTACCTGATTGAAGTTATCCCGGAAAGACAATGGTCATAATCGTAGAGAAACTCAGTGTTTAACTCGTAGCCTTTGGTGTATTATTCCAACTAATTGGGGGAAGGATATATTATTCCAACTATTTGGGGGAAGGATGTATTATTCCAACTATTTGGGGAAAATGGTCTCTGGAGACTTTTGGTATGTGTTACGTCAGCGTTCAGTTGAAAGAAATGTGAGAAGAATATTTGGAGCGTGAGATGATATTGCTTATCGACATCTTCGATATGGTTATGATAAAGTGCTTCTGGTTATTGCTTCATGTACACTATGTAATGATGATTTCGATGAGATCGCAACCATCAGGGGAGAGATTTGTGTACATCAGGGACGCACAACATGTTCACATGATCGAGCTTAGTCAGTTATTCCGGAGTTGATATCCACAGAGATGATCAGTGATTCAACATGTTACTTGGATGTCGTCGTCTCTACTCTTGTTGGGTACTCGTGTACATTATGGGCTGATTGGTTATATGGAAGATAACTGGAATGCATTTGGTGAAATGAAGGTGTTGATATATTGTTCTCCCGTACAGACGACTGCACAAATCCGCAGAATGATGTTTACATCGGGGATGCACAACAGGTTCATGTGATCGGGCTTAATCATGTATCCCGAGTTTGATAACCGCAGAAAGGATCACTGGTTCAACTTGTTACTTCGGTGTTTTCATGTTTCTTTGGGATGTTTAGCTTCATTCAATGAGACTTTTTGCTTCACTTCTATTACTTGGGGAAAGTGATCTCACTTCGAAGATTGACGTTTTGGGGGGAAGCTACCAAAGATTCACATCTAGAAGGCTCATGTTCAGACGATTTTCATGAAAAGCCTTGAATGCTTTGGTGGTGAAAGTTTAAGAGATGTTGATTCCTTTCTTCTACAATGTGTTGAACGATATCTTTATCTCGGTACTCATTTCATCATCCTCTTAAACTAATTTATCTCTTGTAAATATTTATTCGAAAAACAAAATACAAAATTACAAAACCAACAAAAAGCGAATAGAAAAATATATAATTTTCAAAATCCATAAAAAATTGAAAATCTTAAAAAATCCCAAAGATATTGTTATTTTGTCATGTTTTTCCTGGTTCGATATCATCTACGGACTTTGTGTTGACACTCAAAGAGTGTCACGGGTTTTTAGATGATTCTTCGAATGTTCATAATTTATTTTTCTTAACAAAAAAAAAAAAAAAAAATTCAAAAAATCAAAAAATATTTTTGGGAGAAAGTGAAAAAATGGTTTATTGTCATTTCAGGCAGTAACCCGCTTTTCAAAGATAGAACAGAGACATGCTTTATCTTGGTTTTCAAATTTCTTGCTCTGATTCTTTAAACTAATCCTTACTATCTAATGAAAACTAGTTGTTTTGAAAAATAACTGGACTCTATTTTTGATAATCATCTGGATTTAAAAGTTTGTCAAAATATCTATCTCTCAATTAACAACTTATGTCATTGATTGAGGGGGAGAATGATTTCAATTAAATCAAAAAGTTATTTGTCATACAATTATTTTCAAAAGATAATCATGCATGTTTATTCAATGGAGTTTAAAGTCTCAAAATCCGATCCTTATCAGTTAAAACGTTTTCATAATCAAGTCACAATTCTCCTTAAAAGCTTTCAAATTCAATTTAAATCTACAGAGATCACAAATCTCAAATGATTTGATAATTGTGATCGGGGGAGAATTTGTGATTTAAATTGGATTTAAACTGATAATTCGGTAAATGGTTATATAAGGATGTACAAGGTCTCCTTCCCACATGTGCCAAACGATTTCAAATTTTCCATGCACATGTTGAGGGGGAGCATCTATCTTAAACCACAAATATTTGAAACGTGATCAATTTATCTCAATGTGCAGTCTTTTCCTAATATGTGCAAAACATTTTCAAATATCTATGCACATATTGAGGGGGAGCAAGCTTATGAAAACCTCATCCTTCCCCAAAATGCTTTATCTACTTGATTTGATTAGGGAAGTGATGTTGATATTTCTTAGAAAATGGTAATCAAAGAAGTTAATTCTTTCTCTTGCCTCCGTGTGCAAAACGATTTCAAACACTTGATGCACATGTTGAGGGGGAGCTCTGGTTCTAAAAATATCAAAAACAATTCAGGTACAAAATGCTTTGATAATATATCATAAGTATCTGGATTGATTTTCAAATGGTTTTCAATTGGTTCCAATGGCAGATAAACAATACCAAATAGACCGACAAACTTTACTTTATATATGGTGATATAAGGATGATAAGGTTAGGTATTCGTTCCCATGATCCGCCAGAACCGGAGGGATCTACCCAGGGACAATCCACTAGATAGTGTAGAAGTCCTTAGGTATATCGAAAAAAAAGGAGAAAAATGAGATATGGGAAGAGTGCGGACTGATACTGAGCTAGTACTGAAATAAACCCAACAAGGTTCTAGCTATGAAGTCTCGGTAAGCACTGAATGGGTTGAAGAATGAAAAAGAATTGAATGAGAAAAGGGTGAAAACAAATAGCCCTCCAATTATTCAACCTTAGGGCAGATACCGGGTTCAATTCATTGGCTACTGGTGGTTACCAAGGTAACATCGGTATTGAAGACAAAACGTCATGGACCCAGTGACGCACTGCACTTCAACTTCCCAAACCACTCAAGTTCCTCTTAAAAGGACTTGTTTCATTCTCACGGGGAACCAGCATTATCTATTGACTTTCTCTTAGAGATTGTTGATATTGAAGAAGGAGACCCTCTCCCTAGTCTCCGATATAGGATCCAAATATGCACAATTGAGTCTAGAGCCACGAGATCATCAATAAATCTCATTAGGACACTTTCAATGAAGACTATCTGTTTCACACAATGTGGAAAGAGATATTATATCTTGAGTCCTACCCATTATCCTTGTGGTATTGCCAGAACATCCGAGTGATATGTAAACATATTCACAATGAAGATGGAAAGCCTTCTGAAGCCAACATCAAACAAGCTCCTGGTAGGTGGCATGTGAGATCTATTCATTAGATCAACCACGTGACAACTGAACAGAAACAATGGGACGATTTAATTTTTTGAATCAATCCTGGTTCAGGTTATGGATTGACGGATACCTTTGAAAAACCGGTCATTGTGCTTAAAAACTCTTTTCTTTAGCACATCGACCGTGTACGAATATTTCAAATCAAAAGGTGTTTTATGATTGATAATTGATTTTCATTAAAACCTTCGTTGTATTGCAAAAAAAATTTCTATTGAGCAATACACGATTGTTTTTCAAATCTCTTTTCATCAATCAGTGGATCTCTATTCGCTGGTTCACTCACTCCGTGTTGTCTTCTTTGAGACGTTCCGGTTTGAGAACAGCTTGAGCAGCTGCGAAACCCTGTCAAGGAAATTCTTCAGAATTATAATTGATCACAGGCAGTACTTGTACTGATCAACGGGGAACCGTGGGCCGTGTACCTCAATTCAACGAAAGTGATCAAAGATACTTTCGTGCGCTTTATTGCTAAATGTTTTATGCAGGTACACCCTACGTTTGCAGCTGATCAGAATGAAGCGGTCAATCCATAGCCGCATGCTCACTCAACACATTCATCTCGAAAGAAATCATGATTAGTGCATCAATGACTCTGATATTTTCACTCCATGCTTCTGCTACGCTGCTGCCAATATCATGAATCAACGAAAGCTTCCGCTACTCTGATGAGAATATATCATGATCCAGAATGTGAGCATGTCGGTCCATAAGTCACAACACCACAATGGAAGAGTAAGAGATGTATTATTGCTGATGATCTCAAAGCTAGCTCAAAACTCATCATCATGTGGATCAGATTAAGACCTCCACTTGGGTTATCCAAACATGCATCAATGAAGAATCAATGACTACGGTCTTCAGAGCAAAGAACAGTAACATGAATGCAAGAACAATCTTTATGTAAAATCTGTTTGTATTCAATAGATGTTTGAGGTGATCTTGAGGTGACCTCCCTTAGGGGGAGATTGTTAGGATTTAGTAAATCCATGTATTAAAGAGTCGGTCACCTCAAGTATATGTAATAGTTAGAAAGCTCGTAGTCGTAGATTATTATAAGTTAAGTAGTATTTAGTTTAAGTAACACCGTGGAGGACGGACGGGTCTTTACCCACTGTATGCTTGATCCACAGCCCGTTAGGTGGCGTTTTATGTAATGACTATAAATACTCTCTACCTCCCAAGGTAGAGAGTTGGAGCTCATAATAAGATTTTTCTTTCTCTCACTAAAGTTCCCTAAACCTCTAACTTTCTCTCTCTAGAACTCATCTTGTACGCCTACTTTGGTTATGGCTTGATGTGTATGTGAAATCCAATATGTTACATAACATATTATATAAGCAAAAACAACACATTGCACTTAGTAGACAAGAAATCACCACACAAGATAGCATCAAAACAATCATATTATGCAAGAATACGACTTTATTCAAGACATTTCATTATGAGATTGTTTTGTCGTTAGACTTAGACACTTAAGCATACTTGGATATACAATAATCTATGTGATTAATTTGTAAGATAAAAAGGCTTCTAAAAGTTAGTCATACCAAAAGCACTTTGACATATTATATGTGCACACGTAGCAAACAAATAGTGTGACAAGAAGCAAAAGAAACAAGATGAAAGATTCATGCAAGCCAGGTTTAAGACATAACAATTTAGAGCATGTATCATTTGGATCGTACTACACATAGATGTAATGAATGCCAACGAATAGCTTTCAAACACAAATATATCATATCAAAATTATCACGTATCAAAATGGCATATTATGAGTTCATAAGTAACATGTTAATCATGCTAAAAATAATTCAAAAGTAAGTATCATGCAAATAAAGTTTAGGTTTAAACTTTTAGTAGCATGAAACAAGAATACAAGCATTATAAAGATAAAACCGTACTAAGGTTTACACATTTGACTTGTTATCAAACACTAAGATAATGTCAAATCAACTTATCGTATTAAACAAGAACATGTAATCAACACATGTAAGTGAAATGCAAGTGGTTTTACTAAGGTTTACACATTTGACTAGTTATCAAACACTAAGATAATGTCAAATCAACTTATCGTATCAAACAAGAACATGTAATCAACACATGTAAGTGCAATGCAAGTGGTTTTAAAAGAAAAGTCATATATACTACTTGTTTGATTAATATTCCTAAGGCGAGGCAAACTATCAATGTTTTAACACTTACTTTAGGCAAGTATAGGAAAACATATTTTTCAAGTTGGAGAATGAATATGAGACTATTACTAGCGGTGCTCAATTAAGGCTAAACACGACCATTTTTACAGGTGATTCCACATACCCAACTTCTCTCCAGGAAGCAATTCAACCGCTAGGTCAAATTGATTTTCTAGTGCAATAGGTTCTCCAGTAGTCATTCTCATGTTAGAAATATGGGAACTCCTACTTTTGCCTATTAAAGTGCATAAAAGATGATAGTTTACCAATACTTGGCTTAATGTGACACAACTAATATGCAATATAACTAAGGTGATGAAGATGTCATGTTATATACATGAATTTTAACAATGGTGTGTTGATAAACAACATGTTTTAATCTTGTGTTTAGAATCTAAGGTTGTTCAAATTACATAGCTAATTGTATGATCTAAAGGATGACATCTTTTACGTTGAAGTGTATACTTTAAAAGTGATTTGATTATCTAAGACTAGGGAATGAAATATGTTAGTTTAAGAATGTTCTCAAGAAAGCTCTTTGGAACTTTATTTGACAAGAATCTAACTAAGGTTACTAACTTCAATAGATCATGTGTATGTTCTAGAGATGTGTAGTTTTAACCTTAGATGTGCACAAGGTTTGAGCAAGGTTAAGTTATGATGTACGCTTGAAAGGAAATGGATACAAATAGTATCTTTCAACAAATGAGATTATCGCACGGGATAAAGTTATCATGCTTATGAAAATAAGTTCGTTTCAAGATCATTTAGCCAATGAGGTGTAATGAAATCTCTTGTAATACAACCATTTATGTCGCAAGGAGAGAATAATGCATAGGATATTCAATATCCTTTTAACAAGATGAATACTTAACGCATGATTTCTTAGGCATAATGTTTTTCAAAACATCATGTTTTCCTAAATGAAGATATGAAGCCAAAGTGTTTGAATTGGATAGTCCCATCTAAATAAACTTGGTCTCAAGATTATATTCACTAGATGATGACAAGAGGAATTCACTCAAGTTTCTTATGTATACTCCTCAAGAGTCATTGTTGCTTGGGGTGTATGATGTTGGCTTTGATATTGCATTTTAACATATGTTGTTAAAATGTTGATTTGAGGTTTAACGAAACTTATGCAGAAGTTTAATGACAAAGTATTACTAATACTTTGATAATTTGTGAAGGTAGTACTACTTATACCTAGTGGAAATTGACAACAATTACCAAGAGCACCATGCATATTTGATAGTTGAGGTTCTAGCCATAATGAATTATCTAAGTCCTTATATGTGGGAAAGGATGGTTGAGTTTGTTCAAACGTGCATTTGATTTAGTACAAGTGTTGGACACAAGGGCTTTTTGAGCAATACACTCAACGAATTCAAATGATGGTAAGGATGGTGGATTGGTTGATCTATGTGGTAGGTCTTCTAGTGTGTCTAAATGAGGATGTGGTTATGTAGGGGTTTGTTGTGCTATGGGAGTACTTAGGTTGATTATTTGTCCATAGATGTTGAACACAAAAAGTACGGATACTAATTCTTATGGTTCATTGGTTGCTACAACTAGTGGGTGAAGTTCTTGAAGTTTTGGTTATGTCTATGAAGCTTAGGGGCTGAGGTATAGGTTCACCTTGAAAGGGCACGTTTGATTTAAAGGATGATCTTGGAAGTTCATGAGCAATACGCTTAATGGTGCCAAAAGATGGAAGAGGGATAGTGTTAAAATCTTTTAAAAGCTCAGCTAGGGATCAATAACAAAGACAAATAACATGCACATCGGAATAAACTAATCAATTCTTTGTTATTGAACAAGGTTTTCATTCACTAACACTAACTAACCTTAGATGTTTATAGGAACACGTCTAGATAACTAAACTAATAACCAAACTAATAACCTAGGCGTTTACAAGACTATACGCCTAGGACACACACACACCTTTAAGTCGACTACATCTTGGAAGACATGTATTAAAAACCTACACCTCATGTCCTCTTTATATACTAGAGGATTAGGGTTTACAAATCTCTACTAAGGACTAATAAATAAAACTTCTTTTGCAAGCAAGTCCTTTCATCTTTTTGTAGGTTTCCTTCTTGTCGTATTAAGTCCCTCTCGTTTCATTCTTTTTGTCTTTGTGGAAAACTAGAAGGGGGGGTTGAATAGTTTTGCCGATTTTAAGTTGATTTCAAAAACTTTAGATTCGATATTATGTGAACTCGTATGGATGTTGAGAATGTATAGATCTAATGATAATGTAAGTAAATAAAAGAAGATAAGGGATAGAAATGACACAACCGATTTATAGTGGTTCGGCTACAAGGACACCTTCCTTGCCCTACTCCACTCCCCGAGTCACCTACTCGAGAGTTCAAGCACTATGTCAACAAACTCCTTCACTTGGCGAAGAAGCCTTCACAACGTTGCTTACACTTTATCCGGTACAAAGCTAGATACCGAGTCCGTAGCACGGTGGACCAAACCAACACAACTATTACACAACAAATATGTGAAATATCAAATACAAGATCTTCGCTACAGAAATCTTGTGGAGTGACAAATCAATCAAGGACCCCTTGCTTGGATGACTTGTAGAATGCTCGTGATCTCGCCTTAGAGAAGGACCTATATGAGAATCACAAATAGAAAGAAAAGAAGAACAACTCTCTAGATCAAGTGATCTATATGTTAGAAGAGAATGAGAGTGTATGAGAGATTTAGTAAGAAGAGGGGTGAGTTAGAATGAAGAAATGGCTCTCTATTTATAGGCAAATTTCCTCACTGTTCACACGGATCCCACGGATCCCTTCCACTTGGGATCCAGCTAGCACAAAGCTAGGGATCCGTGGAACGCTCCTCTTTGCCCATGGGTTTTTTGGTTATGGGTCATGGGTTGGTCTATGGGTTATATCTAGATTCAATGTATCTAAGTATACATTGTATCAAGTCTCTTTGGGTATGGGTTAAGATCCATGGGTTGTGATTTTTACCCATCCTAATTAACTATTACAACAAATGCTTTTGTTACTACATTTTTGTATTTAAAAGATTATATGTAAATGCTTTACAAAAATAACATGTATCCTTATAATTATACTTAAGATAACATTATATATGTTATCAACAAAACACAAGAGATCGCAAAATATTAATAAACGTTTTTACGGTTTATTTGTATTAACAATCTCCCCCTTTTTGTTGATGACAAAATATAATGTTATGATGAGTAAAACTTAAGAATAGATGTAAGTTTTGAAAGCTCCTAAGTTTTACTTCTTCTCCCCCTTTTTGTCGAAACAAAAAGTTAACCCTTGGAGGAAAAAGTAGTCTACTTACTCCCCCTTGACGGTAGCTCCCCCTAGTTTGGGGCGTCAAGAGAAGAAAAATCTACAAAAGAAAGTTAGTAACATGCTTAATTGATCTTATGGTTGTCGAGAAACAAGATAGGGAGCCAAAGTATGTAAACAAGGCCTTGTAATAAAACGACAAATTGTAGTGGTAGTTAAGCCACTTACAAGCATGTAAAAATAAGAACAACACTTGTTCTTGAAAATGACAAAAAGATATAAAAAGTGAAAAATAGTAGTAGAGATTCCTTCCATGCTTGCATAAGGTTATGGATGGAGGTTTTGATGAGTAATTGTATTGATGCGATCAAGGATGAGGTTGAGTATGAAACGCATTTCTTCCCTAACTTCTATTGCAATTTCCCTAGTGGATTGGCAATGTTCACAATGTAGATGATGTGGGTAATGAGTGCGGAAATTTTCCGGGTTGTTTTGATTTGAGTTATGCGGAAGTTGTGGTGGAAAAATAGGAAAATATGGATCAAAATCCGGAATGTTTGTATGTGGTGGTGGAAAAGAACCTAGATGTTCTTGTGATGTGATGGGAGCTAGAGGTGGTGATGTTTCAAAATCTTGAAAAATAGTATTTGTTGATGTGGGGGGTGTGGAAAAGACTATTTCTTTTTCTTTAGGTTGGGTAGATCTTGTTGTAGTCCTAAGGAGTTCCAAAAGAGTTATTTTAGGTGGTGATGAAGTTGGTGTACTTGTTGGTGATGAGGGTGGTGCTATAATGGAAGCATCTTGTGGTGAGTTATTTGAGGATGAATCATTTGAGGTTGGTTTTGCTAAACAACAAGATCGGATACTAATCCGGGCGGATATCCTAGCATTTAATTGTGGTATTTTGGATGGTGGAAGTACAAAGGTTTGGATATCATGATTGTTTGTACTAGATGATTCTCCTAAAGGGTTTTTGGATGACATTATGAAGTGTGTTTGTGAGAAGGAGATGGAGTATGCAAGCATTTTGGGAGTTATATATATAGAAAAACAACACATTGTAATGAATGCTTGACCCAAAATGTGGATTAAAATCTAATGATTAGATATGAATTCAAGGCATGTGATCATGAGAACACAAGCATTAAAGAGCATACTCCCAAAAATAAGACAAATGTGGATATTTCATTCAAAATGACAAAAATAGAAGTTGAAAACAGCTTCTGTATACACGGATCCCACGGATCCTTCCCATGAGGGATCCGTCCAGCATGAAGGCTGGGATCCGTGGGTCTGGTGTTTCAGGCAGTACAAAATTCTCCTTTTGGAAATATTTTTGCCTATTGTGTGCCTATATGCAAACTATTTGGAGTTGCGGTTATCTCGACCCCTAAAACGAAATAAAAACTAAACTAGAAGTATAAAAAGTATCCTATTGAGATAACCCGAAAACACATATTTAGTACATAAGTACGTAATCTTGTGTTGTCAATGCTCCTAATTCATTGTAGCTTAAATGAATGTACCCGAAAACACATATTAGTTATGTGTCCCCTTTAGCATTCAAAAGACATGAGATGCAATGAAAACGGGTTTTTACTTTGTATTAATAATGAAAAAGCGATTTGTCCTAGACGTGAGAAATTGCTTTTGTGAAATTGATACGGGAAGGTATCATCCTTTTAGAAAACATTGTGAAAGTAGGTTTTCTTTGAAAATGTGTATATAAAAAGTAGGAGAGCTATAAGTAAAAAAAAACTTATCTTTGGGTTTTGAAAATTCCCGTATTGTTTGTGAGTTGTGCGTGAAATAGAGATCCTAGACTCAGAGGGAAGAAGGCTAGTGTTTACATACCTTGTAGAGTCAAAATAAATTACGACGTGTGTTCCATTAAACCAAGACCAAGACGAAGTAGGTTGAATTGTTCCCGCTTCAACGGTTTGGTGAGGACATCGGCTATGTTATCTTCGGATGCTACCTTCTCAATAGAAATGTTCCCCTTTTAAACATTGTCTCTTAAGAAGTGATGACGAATCTCTATATGCTTGGTGCGAGAATGCAATACCGGATTCTTGCTTAAGTCGATGGCACCTTTGTTATCACATAGAATGGCTATGTCGCTTAGATGAATGTCGTAGTCTACTAATGCTTGTTTCATCCATAGTACTTGTTGGCATGCTTTGCCGGCGGAGACGTACTCGGCTTCGGTTATTGATATTGCTAGAGCCGTTTGTTTCTTAGAAAACCACGATGTTAAACAACATCCCATGAAAGTACACACCCCACTTGTACTTTTTCTATCAACGTAATCCCCTGCATGGTCAGAATCTGCATATACAATTGTTTCTACACCCGTGCCCTTAGGATACCATAATCCTAATTGTGTTGTACCCTTAATGTATCTAAAAATTCTTTTGACGGCTTCTAGGTGTGAAGTTTTGGGGTTTTCTTGAAACCTAGCACATAAGCAGACACTAAACATGATATCCGGCCTACTTGCCGTGAGGTAGAGGAGACTACCTATCATGCCATGATATTTAGTATTATCTACGGATTCGCCGTCTTCATCTTTTGTTAGTTTGGTGTCGGATGACATGGGTGTCCTAATTGGTTTCGACTCTTCTAGACCAAATTTCTTTAACATCTCCTTGATGTATTTAGATTGATTGAAGAAGATACCATCTTCTACTTGTTTAATTTTTAGACCAAGAAAGAAGCTAAGTTCTCCCATCATACTCATCTCGAACTCGTCATGCATGATTTTAGAGAAATCATCACACATGTCTTGACAAGTGGATCCGAATATAATATCATCTACGTATATTTGTACTATGATTATGTGTGACTCCTTTTTCTTAGTAAAGAGTGTGTTGTCAACTAACTCCATGGTATAGTTATGTTTAATTAAAAAGGACTTGAGTCTATCATACCAAGCTTTTGGAGCTTGTTTAAGAGCATAAAGGGCTTTCTTTAATTTATAAACGTGTTTGGGTTTTTCAAAATCGATGAAGCCCGGAGGTTGAGCTACATATACTTCTTCATTAATAAGACCATTTACAAAAGCGCTTTTGACATCCATTTGATAAAGCTTTAGATCATTAGCACAAGCATACGCAAGAAGTATTCTTATAGACTCTAATCTAGCCACGGGGGCATAGGTCTCATCAAAGTCTATTCCTTCTTGTTGGTTATACCCTTGGGCAACGAGTCTAGCTTTGTTCCTAGATACTACTCCTTTTGCATCTAATTTGTTTTTATACACCCATTTTGTTCCTATTACGGTTTGATTACTAGGTGGAGGGACAAGTGTCCAAACATCATTATAAACAAATTGATTTAATTCTTCTTGCATAGCCATTACCCAACTTTCATCTTTTATGGCTTCTTGTGTGTTCTTAGGTTCTATAGTTGAAACAAAACAAAATAAGCTACTTAGGTTTTGAACTTGAGACCTTAATGTTCGTTCGTTTAGCTTTCCTATGACCTTATCTACGGGGTGATCTTTGGACTCTTTAATGTTTGTGATTTCACTAATTGAAGGTTCATCTTCTTCGTTAATATTTTTCTTAATTACAATAGCTTCACTTTCTATGATCTCGTCATCGACAAGAGGTGGAGAGGGTTTGGGTGGACTTTCATCAAATTTTATGTTTAATGACTCTTCTACCTTCATTGTTTCTTTGTTTAATATGACGTAGGCTTTGCTATTAGGCGAGTAACCTAAAAAGATACCTTCGGTTGATTTAGGATCAAATTTTGTAAGGTAATCTTTAGTGTTAAGAATGAAGCATTTGCTTCCAAAGACTCTAAAATGATTTAAAGTAGGCTTTTTGCCTAGGAGTAACTCATATGGAGTTTTACCTAAGATTGGTCTAATTAAGACTCAATTGAGTATGTATGTTGAGGTATCAACAACATTACACCCAATTTTTTGAGGTATGGATTGTTTGTTAAGCATGGTTCTACTCATTTCTTGAAGGGTTCTATTCTTTCTTTCTACTACCCCATTTGATTGTGGAGTGCGTGGAGCCGAGAAGTTGTGAGTAATACCATTAGCGTCACAAAAAGCTCCGAATTGCACTTCATTATCGAATTCCCTACCATGATCCGTCCTAATAGACACTATGGGTTTTCCTAGTTGTCTTTGGATCTTTTTGCTTAATATTTCAAAATAGTTAAAGGTTTCCGTTTTGTTCTTTAAAAATTTTGTCCAAGTATACCTAGAGTAGTCATCCACTATTACCAAAGTATAGTAGTTGCCTCCATAACTTTGGATAGCGGATGGACCAAATAAATCCATATGTAGTAATTCTAGACACCTAGTTGTGGACACCATGTTTTTAGCTTTATGACTCGAGTGAGCTTGTTTTCCTATATTACAAGCATCACAAAAATGATGTTCATATTTTAACTTAGGTAGATCTCTTACTAGATCTTTGGATGATAGCGATTGAAGAAGTCGCATATTGGCATGACCCAATCTTCGATGCCATAAGGTCGAAGTATCATCCATAGAGGTAAGACATAGTTTGTCTTTAGGTTCATTACCGATTTTAATGACATAGACTCCATGTTTCCTAATTCCTCTTCCTATGGTTATGCCATTTTTAAGTATCTTACTACCGGTTTCGGTAAAAAGTACATTGCACTTTTTATCACATATTTGTCCTATACTTAAGAGATTAAAGTTTAGGTTTTCTACGTGACACACATCATTAATGGTTAGAGATTTGTTAGAAACCGTACCTTTACCGATGATTCTACTTTTGCTATTTCCAAACACCACATTACCTCCATTAATGGATTCATATGTGGAGAATAGATCCCTATTGCCGGTCATGTGCCTCGTGCACCCGCTATCCTTGACCCATTCATCGGGGTCTAGGTCGACCTTTAAGCACACCTAAAACAATAATAAACTCAAAAGTTTGGTCCCCATTTATTCATGGGTCCATTAGTGTTAAACATTCCATTCATGTTAGACATGTATGGATAAGATGAGTATGCATTCCATGGAGAAAAGTTTTGAAAAGAGAAACCGTTTTGCATATTAGGGTTCCATCCCATTTGATGGTTACTTCTTGGATAAATGTTATTAGGTCTCCTAGATGCATTATGTTTTTGAAAAGATGGTGCTTTGTTTCTTGCAAAAGTAGGATTAATTTTTGGAGGTGGATGTCTAGTGGTGACATGAGTTGGTTTCTTCCTATTTACGATAACGAACTCGTTTCTAGATGATGAAGCTATGTTATTACCACTAGTTGTCACAGCAGATCCACGGATCCCAGTTTGTACACTAGCCGGTTCCCTTTTTAGGGGATCCGTGGGATCCGCCACAACAGTGGCTGGTTTTTCTAATTCTTTAACAAATTTTGTTTCTTTACTTTCACTAGTTGATGGATCAAGTTGTTGTATGCCTAGACCTTTTTGGTTGTTGCCGGTTTTAACACCATCGAGTATTGTATCTAAGGTGTTTGTACTCATTCTAGCAATTTTAGAATCTAAATGATCAACTAGTGTTTGAAGTTGAACACAAAGTTCACATTCACCACTTGCTATTTTACCCTTTTCCAAACGTTTTAGTTTTGCTTTTAATTCTATGACTTCTTTATCTAAACGTTGGTTTTGACTCTTTAAAAGCTTGTTTTTGTTAATTAGTTTTAAGCTAATATTGCATAGTTTATCATATTCATTATGCAATGAGTCGTCATCAAGTGATGAACTACTATAGTATTCGTGACATACCTCGTCATTTGCCATGAGACAAATTTCTTCGTCCTCCTCGTCGCTCATTCCCCACGTGCCGCTCACGAATGCCTTTTGATCATCCCGTTTGGGACACTTACTAATAAAGTGGTTTGGGTCCCCACATTTAAAGCAAGTACGATCATCTTTTGGCTTTTCGTCCTCTTTGTTTTTCCGAAAGCCTTTCTTATCGTCATACGGTTGTTTGACGTATCTACCATTTCTTCTAAAGAACTTTTTAAAGTCCCTTACCGCCATAGCGTACTCTTCGTCGTCACTACTCGAAGATGAGCTCTCCTCATCGCTCGAAATCTTTTTGGCTTTAAGGGCAAGAGATTTGTGTTTCTCTTTCACCTTTGAGGCTTCGGAATCTTTAGCAAGGACAAGCTCGTAGACTTTTAGGTTGCCTATGAGTTCATCGAGGGTGAGGATTGTCAAATCTTTTGACTCTTCGATTGCCGTCACCTTGGATCTCCACTTCGATGGAAGTTCTCTTAGATATCTCCTAACATGGTTACGGCTAGAAAAGGATTCATCAAGTGCTTGTAAAGATGTAATAATAGTATTAAAGTTATCAAATGAATGATCTATAGTTTCCTCATCCGATATTGAAAATTGTTCATATTGTTGAACAAATAGATCAATTTTATTATTTTTAACTTGTTGGTTGCCTTGATGAGTTACAACTAAAGAATTCCAAATTTCTTTAGAGGTTTTAAGCATAGAAATTCTTTCGAATTCTTTTTTCGGTAAAGCATTATATAAAACCATTTTTGCTTCACTATTTTTAGAAAGCTTTTTCTTCATTTCATCATTTAGTTTATCATGAGGTATGTGAACTAAATTTCCTTTATCATCATTTGAGGTAGCCTCAAAATCACCTTCAACAATAATGTACCAAAGATCAATATCTTTAGACTTCACATATGTTTCGAATCTATTTTTCCAATATATAAAACCATTAGTTTCAAGTAGTGGTGGTCGTTGCATAGATTGCCCTTCCTTATAATTTTCAGAACCCATAGTGATCGAAAAGTTTTTAAAATACAATTTTATTTTAAAACTTTTATAAACTTAGCTCTTGATGCCAATTGTGGAAAACTAGAAGGGGGGGTTGAATAGTTTTGCCGATTTTAAGTTGATTTCAAAAACTTTAGATTCGATATTATGTGAACTCGTATGGATGTTGAGAACGTATAGATCTAATGATAATGTAAGTAAATAAACGAAGATAAGGGATAGAAATGACACAACCGATTTATAGTGGTTCGGCTACAAGGACACCTTCCTTGCCCTACTCCACTCCCCGAGTCACCTACTCGAGAGTTCAAGCACTATGTAAACAAACTCCTTCACTTGGCGGAGAAGCCTTCACAACGTTGCTTACACTTTATCCGGTACAAAGCTAGATACCGAGTCCGTAGCACGGTGGACCAAACCAACACAACTATTACACAACAAATATGTGAAATATCAAATACAAGATCTTCGCTACAGAAATCTTGCGGAGTGACAAATCAATCAAGGACCCCTTGCTTGGATGACTTGTAAAATGCTCGTGATCTCGCCTTAGAGAAGGACCTATATGAGAATCACAAATAGAAAGAAAAGAAGAACAACTCTCTAGATCAAGTGATCTATATGTTAGAAGAGAATGAGAGTGTATGAGAGATTTAGTAAGAAGAGGGGTGAGTTAGAATGAAGAAATGGCTCTCTATTTATAGGCAAATTTCCTCACTATTCACACGGATCCCACGGATCCCTTCCACTTGGGATCCAGCTAGCACAAAGCCAGGGATCCGTGGAACGCTCCTCTTTGCCCATGGGTTTTTTGGTTATGGGTCATGGGTTGGTCCATGGGTTATATCTAGATTCAATGTATCTAAGTATACATTGTATCAAGTCTCTTTGGGTATGGGTTAAGATCCATGGGTTGTGATTTTTACCCATCCTAATTAACTATTACAACAAATGCTTTTGTTACTACATTTTTGTATTTAAAAGATTATATGTAAATGCTTTACAAAAATAACATGTATCCTTATAATTATACTTAAGATAACATTATATATGTTATCAACAAAACACAAAGAGATCGCAACATATTAATAAACGTTTTTACGGTTTATTTGTATTAACAGTCTTATCAACTCAAACGTATAATTCCCAACATATGGTAGGTGTCAAAGATGGATAAGTGGCATAGTGGGTTGTTTGTTTTTGATAAGTGTTTCAACATGTGTTGTTAAAATACTTGGGTGTTGATTTTTCGGATATGAATTTTAATGACTACAATCGTAAGTCGCATATACTTGAATATTTCGGATGAAATACTTAAGTTGTCAATCCTAATTTGTTGAGATTATAAAGCTTAGATTGAACTCAAGGATAAAGACTTGATAGTATGTCTTTAACATACGTGTGAGTTATGACTCTATGTAAATACTTATCGTCTTGAAGGATGACACATTATTTTCATGTTAACCAAGTGAGGCAATACATGTAGATACAAAACAATATCTATAGTCATATGATAAACTTGTGTATGATATCTTTGCAAATAATGAGTCCAGATTTGTTAGTCTTGGTAAGTCATCTAAGTCATCCGCAAACGGGTGAGGAGATATTGGTGGTGTTTGCACAAAGTACAAGTTTTGGAGACTTTGGTAGTGAAGTTGTTTTGGATGGTTGTGAAGTAGTCATAATGGTGGGTGATTTTGATGGTGGAGTTGGAATACTTAAGTTTAGAAAGTTCACATCTTGAATGAGTGATGAGATGTTGAGAGGTAACGAGTCTGAGGATGAGGAGTTCAAGTTAATGAAGCAACAAGATCGAATGCTAATCCTAGTGGTTTTCTTAAGTGGCTTATTTGAGGTTAATCCATACAAAGATGGTAGTTTCAAATGAGATGGAAGTGTCTAAGATCATGTCAAACATCCTAAGTTAATCCATTGAGGATGTGTTGAATAAGATATGAAAGATATGCATTAACAACTATCCTAGAAACGAAATTTGGCAAATTAGATTGCGGGATTTAGTAAAATTAAACAACTTACCTGTAGAATCCACGACACCATTTCTTTACACAGGCAGAACCCTTAAATTGGTGCTGCCTGGTCCGCCTGTACATGTATGGCGGTACCAATTTCTATAACAGACGGTACCAAATCTTTGGTGCCGTCTAATCCGTGGACACCAGAAATCACCACAGAACAGTTTTTTAGGTGTCGAGAACTTTTCCGAAACCTGAAATTTTGCTTAAAACATGTGACATTAATTATTTCTAGTTAGGAAAAGTCGATAACACATATACAAACATAGTGGAGCATAGACTTTGACCAAGGGCTAACGATTTTCTCATGAAAGTGAAAATGGGTAAAATTTGATAACACACTTGTGCTATTCCCTTGCACAAACCGGTTAGCATACGACATTGTTTTAAGTCATATTATCATCCTACAAAGAAAAAACAAATAAATTACATCATACAACATTGTTTTTGTCTTTGTACCAAACACTCTCTTAAAACTTCCATTTTTCAAAGTACTTAGCTAATTTACTTAGTACTCATTGCTAAGTGAGTTATGACATTTCATAAGTTATGCGAGAAGTTAGTATAACCTATGCAAAAGAAGTGATCTAAGTCTATAAGTGATGGTAAAACAATTTTCCAACTTAGTGCACAAAATCTAGCAAATGTCCTATTGTGCATAAACAAGAAATCGTCAAGCAAGCGAATAAATAACATGGCAAGATTGACACTTATATTATGCACACAAACAAGTGAAAACAACAATTTGGAAATAAGTGAGCAACATATATGCAAACAACATAAACAAGTGGTCATTTAGCATAGTATAACAAGAAAAACACTTTTCGTCATTTAGCGTTTAAATATGACGATGTAAACCAAGCTTGATTAGTTTCCTTTAAATATATTACCAAATTAATTAGTTTCAAAAGAAGTTGTATCAAAGTTCTAAGAATACCAACTTAAGTTGTTTGATTCAAAAATTTGAGTTTTTATGTTAAAGCGAAACTTAATATCTTAGACATACTGTAGTGTTTGGTCTATTTCACTTGTTTAAAATTAGACTCAGGCCATGAGAGTATTTTTAAATGAAAGTAGACTCAATTCCCTTTAAAATGATAGGTGGCTCGACTTGTACGGACTTACGGTTAATTAGTTATGATTTTTTGAAGTTGGCAAAAAAACTGAATACTGTGCAGACGGATTTCAAGGAACCAATTTTAGGGATCCGCCCTTTATAAAATTTGGTGCCGTGGCCCTCTGAGACAGATTCACCAAAACTAGTATTTGACATAGAGAAAATGTGTGTGACTTACTAGATTTGATAGTAAACATATAATACACATTTTTAACAACATATCTATTTATGTAACTTATCTTTAAATGTTTATGGAGGGATTTTTGAACTAAATTTATAGTTATCCCAAACACTCCTTTAAAATCATATTTCTTCATAAATTTTCTATAAGCACACAATACAATGCTTACTAGTTCTTTCAACAAAATTTTATTTTATTTTTCAAGAAAACCTTCAAGCTTGTATACAAAGTTACATTTAACAATAAAATTTCTAAGTATAATTAGCAAAGCATTTTTCATATTATTTTTCGCTTCAATGGTAATTTGATACATGGATCGTACTCTATTTTAAAAACCATTTGTTTTGAAAATAAGAGCTACGAGGCTCTGGTACCAATTGTGGAAACGTAGAGGGGGGGGGGGGGGGTGAATACGTTACCGTTTAAAAACTTTTGATCTTTAGTATCAAATCGCTTATGAAGCTTGTTATAATTTGAAAGTAACAATTATTGTTTTTGACTAATATAAATCATAGTAAACCAAGTTGTTACACAATCATGAACATAAACCACATCACAAACAATAGTATAGTGCAAGTATAAAAGTAAAGAGATAAAGAAAGGAAAGTGCAAACCGAACACGAGGATTTATAGTGGGTCGGTCACAGATCTCCTCTCCGCCCTACTCCACTCCCAGAGTACCCAACTCGAGAGTTACTTCATTAAATCAACAAGCTCCCTTCTCGGTGGAGAAAACCTTACAATCATCGCTTACACTTTTTCCGGTACAAAGCTAAATACCGGGTTCTAGTTCGAGGTAGAACCAACCTAATGTCGCCTATACAATATTTCCGACACTAAGCTAGATGTCGAGTTCTTTTACAAGGGTACAACCACTCCCATTATGTTTTATGGCCCAACATAACAAACCTTGTGTTTTATGGTACAAACACATAAACCATTTAATCTAGTTTGGTGAAAGTGTTGTTATGATGCAATGATGTTTACACTAATGATCCATGACACAAATGTCTAATGGATATGAATAACTACTTCTAAATGAACTTCCATTTGATAGGAAGCCTTCATGATGAAGATCACAAGTTCCCTAAACTTGTTGTGATAGATCTTCAGCTTGTGGTGAGTGGGGATGGCTAGATCTCCAAGCTTTCCTTGGTTGATCAAAATGTAGAGTATGCTTACAACAAAGATGAATGTTAGAAGCATTATGATCATGATCATTAGGGTGTTTAATGTATGTTACTACATTGTTAATGATTGATCTAAATGTATGCAAGAAGGTGGAAAAGATGTGTTTTGAAGTGGTGAAGAAATGGGAAAACAATGGGCTTCTATTTATAGGCAAAAGTGGTCAGGAGCGTCCACGGACCAAGGAACCAAATAAAGGGTTCCGTCCTTTATACATTTTGGTTCCTTGGGTGCCTGACAGAAAATCTAAAAAAATCTTTTTTCAAATCTTTCCAAGATATTACCAAATCTTACTAAGATCACATTTGATATATTGAGTGTCAATCTAACCAAAATATTCAAGAGATCTTCCAAGGATTTCAAAGATGATGATGTAATATGTATTTCCTTTTTAGATTAAAAAGTTTATCAAAGTAAACTTGTAAAATGTATTATGTAACTAGTTAACAAAATGTCTAGTTACCTTTTGAAATACTTGTGAATGCAAAATGTAAAATGAGGTTCGAAATAGAATGGTTAACCTATTAAAATACTTAGTGACTCTAAATGTATTTTAAACATTTTAAATGATTTGTTAATGGGTTTGATCATAATGCCACATAACAAACATGTACGAACCTGTGTTGTAACATATGAGGACTTGAGACATCGAGAGGTGTTGAATGTATGTTGAGACAAAGTGTGATTACAAGTAACTTGTACATTTTACGTTATGTATTACAAGTTACATGTTTGTCATCAATCAAAACAAACGAGACTGTATAGATTAAATATCGTAATATTTGCACTAACACACTCTAAACTCATACAAACCTAAAAACCTTATGAAAACCACTAGAAATCCAAGAACATGAAAAATGAGTGATCAAACCATGGCTCTTGATACCAATTGTTAGTTATTGGTTTTCACAAGCACACAAACAATCAATACTATGGGGCGTACACTATGATGAGTTTAGAGAGAGAAAGTAGAAGATGGGAGCTTTTCTAGAGAAAGAAAGTAAACAAAAGAAAGAAGGTTAGATTGAGTGAAAGGTCCAACCCTCTACCTTGGGAGGTAGAGGGTATTTATAGTTACACACTACACGTCCTCCTTCGGACTGTGGATCAGGCATACAGTGGGTAAAGACCCGTCCTTCCTCCACGGTGTTACTTAAACTAATAACTAAGCTAATAACTAACTAATAACTACTAAATAACGTAAAGTCTACGAGCTAAGATATGCTAAACAATAATTGGGGTGACCGACACTTCCTTATGGAATTTCCAATTCCTAACAACAACTCACATTTATACTATACCTTAGTGAACGTTAGGGACCAATCATGAATATGACTAAATAACTTGAGCATATCATCCCTGATACGCTATACCATGTTGTTTGGAGCTAATGCTATTACTAATATGCCAGATTATATTAGCAACATGCCAGATAACGTGATCACTAATATTATAAATCGTTTGCCAATAAAAGATGCGGTGAGGACCGATAGTTTAGCGAGAAACTAAAGGTTTAAGGGACTTTGCTCACTATGTCATAGTTGATGAGTATTTCTTTTATTATTTAACAAATAAGTTTGATGGGAGGCATATGATTCGCTCCAAACCGTCAAGTTTAATCACGCAAGCTAGCCACTTGTGAATGGCTAACTGTAACAAACTTAAAACAGTCTGGAAACAAATGCAATGAAGTCCAGGAGAGTATAGTGTTTCCCCAGGTCGTTATGTCCCAACGAGCCGTGCGAGAATAGTCAAACGTTTAGTGATCGAGAAGATTTGAACAGATAAGGAGATATGATTTATTATAACTACAGAAATAGCCAACAAATTACATGGGCTTAAATGCAAATTAAAGAAAATTAAAAAGATAAAAAATATTAAATAAACGCTATCACTATTTTTACAATGATGTTTTTGTTTTTATGTTTTTATAAAACTGGAATTTAAAACTACGTGACGTACAAAACAAAATGTGAAACTGGGACAATATTAACCCTAAAAATATGAAAATGATATTTTTATAAACCTAATGATAAAAGAAAATTTATAGAAAAAGAAAATTATTTTTATAACTATTTAACTAATTATTATTAATTAAAAACTAATTTTAACTATTTAATATTAGCCTAAAATACAAGAAAATAGGAAATAAAACTAGAAAAATAAAATTATGAATTGGAAAAGTCTAAAATATCAAAAGAGAATTTTCAAAACTATTTTTGTATTTTTCTGATTATTTTTGTATTTTTTATGAATTTTAAACTATTAAAAACTACTTAAATTACTAAAAATTACAAAATAAACTATGAAAAATCTGGAAAATTAATTTTTTTACTTTTTATATTTATCTTAATCTAAGAAAAATGAAAAATTATTTTTTTGAACTTTTTCTGATTTAATTGCAATAAAAGCTATTTAAAATGACTTAAAAACTGTTTTTAATTAAGAAAATTAGAAAACTGACCTAGAAAAATGTGAAAAATTCAGGAAAACTCTAAAATAATATACTGAATCTAGGAAAAATAGAAAAACATAGGCTTGTGTGTAAGAATTTGAAACTGCAATGCAAAGTACTTATCAATAAGCACTTGGAATAAGCACAAGGTACAAACAGGACACCAAACTTTCACAGAAGCTCTAATAAGCTATAAGTACTAAAAAGTGACTTATCACAACTGTCCTAAGCCTCTGATTTGTAGATTACACAGATTTGACTATATGAGCATATGTGCTTAAAACAGTGTGAGGGTACTACTTTTGAGCTTAAGCATAAGCCACCCAATAAGCTGAAACTTAAAAACAGGTATTGAAACCTAAACTAGATCTGGCCAAGTATCTTTAAACCAAATCTTAGACCCAGAGAAGCTCTGAGGAGTTTATGACAAACCTGGCAATAAGCTGAGAAAACTCAGCTTTGACTGAGTTTATGAACAGGGCACTTAAGCCCTGTTTGACAAGCAGTTTTAACACTTGTAAAAATTTGATAAAATTCCACTAAAATGACATTAAGAAAGTACACCAACAGGAGTTTAAAAACTCAAAGTTTTACTTAGATTGGCTCAGAAATGAGCCCAAGAAAATTCCTTTCAAATGGGCTCAAAACTGCTTTTTGTCCAATTTGACTTTTGATACAAATTTGAAAGTTTGACTTTGTTGAGTTTTAAGCTCAATTTGTTGACTGATCTAGGTGTATTATGATGAATTGAAGTTAAAACAAGCTGTGTTTATGATATCTAAGCACAAGACCAGTTTATGCTTTTCCAAAATTGCAACAGATAAGCAGTTAAGACAAATTTATATGATGTTGACTTTGAGAGCTTGCAAGCACAAAATATTGACTGATTTGAGTATATTGGAGATAAACAAGCATGAAACAACTAAAAACAACCACTGACTAAACCTTTGAGACAGTTTTGACAGTAAATCCAAACACACCTTGTAATCACTGATAAGCAATTTTTAAATAAGCTAACTACTAATCCACTTATTTCAATGATCAAACTATCTTTAGCTAACTTAGTTAACACTAATTGAACAGGTTTGACAGATTATAACTACAAAAAAAAACAGATTATGCAATGTTACTTGAATTTAACTTACAAATGTCCTAGCCACTATGGCTTGAAACTGAATGAAACCAGAGCCACTATCCTATCTAAACCAATCCAATAGAATAATAATCACCCCATTTCCATGACTGCATCAACCCATTCCATTCCTGCATCAGATTTGCCCCATTTTGACTTTTGTTGACCAGATTCTAAAGATGCTTGAAACTTGATTACAGGCTTACAAAAAGCTATTATAAGCTTATATAAGCTTATAGAAACTGAGAACAAAGCTGTTTGAAGCTTGGGTTTTAGTTCATTTGAAATTGCATATATAGAAGAAATCTTAAAAACATGAAACTTGGATAAACTTCAAATTGATACTGAAAATGAATTATAATAGACTTAACAGCTTTAGTTTAGTACAAGGAAGGTTTAAATTACAAATCATAACTTAATTAAAACATAAAACTTAAAAACGACATACATGTAAAAATAAAAATTAACTACTACTTTCTCTTTGCTCATTCTTCCTCTTTTTATATGAAAAATAGCTTTCCACGTGTCTCTGAGTGATTCCCACTTGATTCCTTGTCCACTGGATCACTTGATTGCAATATGGCTATTGGGTGAGTTTTGGCGGGAAATCAGTTTTTGACCTGTTGGCTCTGAAACTAGCACTAGGGGGTGGCATTTATTGTGGTGGGTAAAGTTGGTGAGTATGATGATGAGGGGGTGGAAAGGTGATGGGAGAGTGCCTGAGTTTGCAGGGCAACTTGTGGGGAAGAAGGATAAGGTGGGCGGGCAACTGGGTGTTTGACTTTGGTTTGACCAGAGGTTCAAAATGAGAGGGTCAAGGGTCAAATGGGTTTAAATGGCAGGGGTCTAATTGTATTTTGACAAGGCTTGACTTAGGTTAGTATTACAAGGACCAAAATGTAATTTTCCAATTCTTGAAGGACCAAATCTGCCCATTTCTCAAAGTTAACACAAGGACTGAAACTGACAAACTTTAATAGTGCAAGGACCAGTTTTGTCATTTTTAATTTTCCAAGGACTATTTTTGCCAAATTTCAAAGTTTAGGGACCTAAGTTGTAAATTTGCAATTTTTAAATCTCAAGGACTAATTTTGACAACTTAAGAATCCCTAGGGACTTAAAATGATATTTTCCTTTATTTTGTTTTACCAGGGACTGTTTTTGACAACTTTTGAAACTTGGGGGACTAAAACTGCCAATTATGCAAACTTGATACGTTTTTCACCAGATTTTGATATTTTTGCATTTAAAACACATAAAACACTTATTTGTGATATTTTTATCATTTTGATGCATTTCTGAGTGTTTTCAGATGTTTTTGCAGTTTAAACAGTACAAAAATGATGAGTATTTAGACACTCATCAATCCCCCACACTAAGATATTGCTAGTCCCTAGCAATGTTTTAAGAAAAATTAATGGATTTCATCTCTTTACCAAAAGCCATTACTTCTGGAGTAGCCAAATGTTTCAGTTCAAGTAAGAACTATGGTACACTGATAACCATGTGATTTTGAGCAAACCACCAGCTTCCAACGGATTTGATTTGTCTTTACCAGAAGCCGTTTGCTTCTGGACTAGCCAACTCTTAGATAAATTATCAATATTATCTTTGGTGAGCTGATTACCAATTATGGTTTTTCCACTGCCTTTACCACAAGCCATAATCTTGCGGGCTAGCGAACTCTTCACTTTTAAGGATATGGTGAGCTGAATACCATACAATTTTGGGCAAATTGCAAGCCGTCAACGGATTTGAGATATCTTTACCAAGAGCCATTTGCTCCTGGATTAGCCAATCCTTTTGTTTATTAGACAAGGCGGACTGATAACCATGATATGAGTAAGTGAAGAACACTTACTCCAAAAAAAATTTTGGCCAAAAATGGGGGAATTGGGTGGTATAATTACATGATAAAATTCGTGAGAATTCCCCCCCACACTAGAATTGAATATTGCCCTCAATATTCAAAGTACCGGCGGTTATGCCGAAACATATAACGTAAAAGGGAAATACTATGGCCAGCTTGACTCGACCCCGAATTCATTTGTCCATGGGGAAAGTAACGTGGAAAACCAATCTCGATCGGACTTTCGTTCACAATGTTAATAAACATATGAACATCAGAAAGTTCCACACCGACGAGACATAACCGCGGTATCGTTAATAGTAGAAACTATAAGGGATGATACCGGGGTCAAAGATGGTGTCCTTATTCCCGAAAGAGAAAAGGGAAAGAGCAACCACACCATCTGTGAAGAATGGAATAAAGACGTACATGAGAGTGCAAGTCCATTCCTCATCAGAGAGAAGCAAATCACCATTTTTGACACTTTTAAGCTTAAACTTGAAGCTTATATGGTGATTGTCAATAAGATGTCCGGGAGGGAGGGTGGGAAACGGTTCTTCAATCAACAGATTTTCTAGAAAAAGGATGTCCCCCTCCGAATCAAAGTAAGTATTATCAATTCCCATTGGAATTGACTCATCACTAAGAAAGGCATCGACTTCATTCCAAAAGTTGTCATTTTCCTCATCAGGAGTGAGGGAAGGGATGGAAGAGTCGGGAATAATAAGACTAGGAGATGATGGATCATTTTTGAGCAATTCATCAATGGGAAGAATGTCTCCCATTGGATCACAAACATCATCATCCAATTCAGATGAAACTGAAGAGAGTTTGGTTTCATCCACAGAGTTAACAAACTCGATACGACAAACTGATTCCGGAGGTGGGACAAGTGGTGTGCTCTTAGAGCTAGCAGTTTCCACCACTTCCGATAAAGTCTCCGAATCTAGATCATCATCATCATCAAGAATACTCTTGACTTCCCTGGTACAACTTTAAAACCATTTGTTTGAACCAGGGTTGATTTTCAAAGCTTTGAGCTCAGCACATTTTTTAAAACTCCTCTTAACCGTGAAATTTGAGAGTGTTGCATTGAATCTTTCAGATTTTTGATCAATTGTGGCAACACTCTGTTTGTACAGAGGTTTGGAGTTCTGGTTGATATTTAACGTGAGCTCTTCGTTGTCAACCCGTATGGTCAACTCTTCAGCAAACACATCAATCAGAGCACGACTCGTTCTCAAGAAAGCTCTCCCTAAGATGAGGGGAACTCTAGGATCTGCATCGAAGTCTACTACAACAAAGTCAGTAGGAAAGTGAAACTTTCCCACTTTCATCACAACATCCTCGGCTATCCCAAGTGGACGAGTTATGGTACGGTCCGCTAGCTCGAGTGTCATACAAGTGGATGAAAGTTTAGGAAGAGACAGTTTCTTCCATACTGAGAGTGGCATGAGGTTAATGCTAGCGCCAAGATCGGCCAAGGCGGAGCATTGAACCATCCCCAAGAAATCACACGGGATTAGAAATCTGCCCGGGTCCTCAAGCTTTTTGGGAAGCTTCTTGAGAAGGACCGCTGAGCATTGCTCATTGAGAGGGGTTTTAGCCATCTCTGATAGCTTATCTTTGTTGGTCAGTAAGCCTTTAAGCGTGGATGCAAATTTAGGCATTAGAACGAGAGCATCAACGAAGCTTATATCAAAGTGTAGCTCATTGAAGATTTGGAAAAAATTTTCCATTTGCTCTTTGTTTTTGTCTTTGAGCTTCTCATCATTCATTCTTGATGGGTAAGGAAGCTGACTAGACTTTTGAGCCGGGATGGAAGTCATTTCTGGCTCAGGATTTTTCTTCGAAACTTCGGGTTCCGGACTTAAAACTTGGACTACCGAAGGTGGGACGTGTGCGGTACTTCGTGGGCTTGAGAATTGCACCTTGTCCGTTGTATCCTTGGTAACTTGACTCATTGCCACAGGAGGAGGCATTGGAGTCGAAGGTCCATTGTGCGTCTTACCACTACGAGTGGTGACGGCTTTCAACTCGGCATTGGGATTAGTAATTTTATTGCTTGGAGTCCTCCAGAAGATGATGAAGCTTGGTTCATATTCATGTTCATGAAACTGCTCATCATATTCTTCAACTCATTTGTCTGCCGAGACATTGTGGTATCAATTTCCTTCTTTAGCTCAACCCTCATGTTATTGATCTGAGTTTGCATTGAACGTATGCTTGACTCAGTAATTTTCATGAAGTCATTTGGTGGGGGAGCATGAGAAGGTTGTTGATAACTTTGCTAATTTGGAGCTTGATATGGTGGGTTGAAATTGTTCCTGTTTTGATTGAAATTTTGAGAGTTATTGAAGTTTTGTCCTTGATTAGGAACAAAGCGATTCTGATTGCCATGGTTTTGCACAGGAGGAAAACCAGGTGGCGTCATACCGCTAGGTGCACGGTAGTGAGGATCAGCTTGTGGTCGGTATTGATTGTGGTTTACCGAAGCTACGGGAGCTTGGTAGAAGGAAGCATCGGTTGCTTGACAATCATAATACGCATGTGGACCACTACAAGTTTCACACACCTTGTTTACGGCTTTGATTGGTTCCGGCTTATGAATCTCGCTTTTGATTTCCTTTACATCCTTAATCATACAACGGATGGCATCCGTTAGAGCGGCTATCGGAGCTGCTAACTCAGAAGAGTTACTGGATGAAGAAGCAGGAGGGTTAGGAGTATTGACTTTGTTGCGAGAAATAGGAACTTTTGATTTTTGCTCGCAAATCTCAATCACATCTTTAGGCTTACGATTCAAGATATTGCCACCGGCGGCTGCATTCAAAGAATCTTGATCGTTACCGTTCAACCCATTATAAAAGATATTGACTTGTTGAAGCTCCGTGAATTCATGATGGGGGCATTTCCTGAGGAGATCCTTGAATCTATCCCATGCCTCTCCAAAGTTTTCATCGAAATTTTGACGAAATCCAGAAATTTCATTTTTAAGATTAGTCGTTTTTTATGGAGGAAAGAAATGATTGACAAACTTTTGAACAAGTTCCTCCCAAGTTTCGATGGATCGAGGGGGTTCTTTTTCCAGCCAAATCCGGGCTGTCCCCTCAAGTGAGAATGGAAATAGCATCAACTTGATGACTTTTTATGGCACATCCTTGAAATTGATAGTTGAAGTCAACTTGTTAAACCAACGGATGTGTGCATACGGGTCTTCTCGGTCAAACCCGTGGAATTGATTTGTAGACACAAGTGTGATCAAATGTGTCTTCAATTCGAAGTGATCAGAATTGATTACTGGTAAAACGATGGCATCTCCATAACCCTCGGTGGGTGCTTGGAGCATTTCCGCCATAGTGCGTTCGTCTGCCATATTGTTGTTTGAAATAGTACGAATCTCGGGTTCGACTATTTGGGCAGCACGTCTACGAGAACGTCGTCTAGGAATTTCTGCTAGATCACGAAAAGGACTCAATGATCTAGAAGAACGAGTGCGCATGCACTAGAGTTAACTCTAAGAGATCTCAGAGTTAAGGAAGGGAATTATGAAATTGATTCGCTCCAAACCGTCAAGTTTAATCACGCAAGCTAGCCACTTGTGAATGGCTAACTGTAACAAAATTAAAACAGTCTGGAAACAAATGCAATGAAGTCCAGGAGAGTATAGTGTTTCCCCAGGTCGTTATGTCCCAACGAGCCGTGCGAGAATAGTCAAACGTTTAGTGATCGAGAAGATTTGAACAGATAAGGAGATATGATTTATTATAACTACAGAAATAGCCAACAAATTACAGGGGCTTAAATGCAAATTAAAGAAAATTAAAAAGATAAAAAATATTAAATAAACGCTATCACTATTTTTACAATGATGTTTTTGTTTTTATGTTTTTATAAAACTAGAATTTAAAACTACGTGACGTACAAAACAAAATGTGAAACTGGGACAATATTAACCCTAAAAATATGAAAATGATATTTTTATAAACCTAATGATAAAAGAAAATTTATAGAAAAAGAAAATTATTTTTATAACTATTTAACTAATTATTATTAATTAAAAACTAATTTTAACTATTTAATATTAGCCTAAAATACAAGAAAATAGGAAATAAAACTAGAAAAATAAAATTATGAATTGGAAAAGTCTAAAATATCAAAAGAGAATTTTCAAAACTATTTTTGTATTTTTCTGATTATTTTTGTATTTTTTATGAATTTTAAACTATTAAAAACTACTTAAATTACTAAAAATTACAAAATAAACTATGAAAAATCTGGGAAATTAATTTTTTTACTTTTTATATTTATCTTAATCTAAGAAAAATGAAAAATTATTTTTTTGAACTTTTTCTGATTTAATTGCAATAAAAGCTATTTAAAATGACTTAAAAACTGTTTTTAATTAAGAAAATTAGCAAACTGACCTAGAAAAATGTGAAAAATTCAGGAAAACTCTAAAATAATATACTGAATCTAGGAAAAATAGAAAAACATGGGCTTGTGTGTAAGAATTTGAAACTGCAATGCAAAGTACTTATCAATAAGCACTTGGAATAAGCACAAGGTACAAACAGGACACCAAACTTTCACAGAAGCTCTAATAAGCTATAAGTACTAAAAAGTGACTTATCACAACTGTCCTAAGCCTCTGATTTGTAGATTACACAGATTTGACTATATGAGCATATGTGCTTAAAACAATGTGAGGGTACTACTTTTGAGCTTAAGCATAAGCCACCCAATAAGCTGAAACTTAAAAACATGTATTGAAACCTAAACTAGATCTGGCCAAGTATCTTTAAACCAAATCTCAGACCCAGAGAAGCTCTGAGGAGTTTATGACAAACCTGGCAATAAGCTGAGAAAACTCAGCTTTGACTGAGTTTATGAACAGGGCACTTAAGCCCTGTTTGACAAGCAGTTTTAACACTTGTAAAAATTTGATAAAATTACACTAAAATGACATTAAGAAAGTACACCAACAGGAGTTTAAAAACTCAAAGTTTTACTTAGATTGGCTCAGAAATGAGCCCAAGAAAATTCCTTTCAAATGGGCTCAAAACTGCTTTTTGTCCAATTTGACTTTTGATACAAATTTGAAAGTTTGACTTTGTTGAGTTTTAAGCTCAATTTGTTGACTGATCTAGGTGTATTATGATGAATTGAAGTTAAAACAAGCTGTGTTTATGATATCTAAGCACAAGACCAGTTTATGCTTTTCCAAAATTGCAACAGATAAGCAGTTAAGACAAATTTATATGATGTTGACTTTGAGAGCTTGCAAGCACAAAATATTGACTGATTTGAGTATATTGGAGATAAACAAGCATGAAACAACTAAAAACAACCACTGACTAAACCTTTGAGACAGTTTTGACAGTAAATCCAAACACACCTTGTAATCACTGATAAGCAATTTTTAAATAAGCTAACTACTAATCCACTTATTTCAATGATCAAACTATGTTTAGCTAACTTAGTTAACACTAATTGAACAGGTTTGACAGATTATAACTACAAAAAAAAAAAACAGATTATGCAATGTTACTTGAATTTAACTTACAAATGTCCTAGCCACTATGGCTTGAAACTGAATGAAACCAGAGCCACTATCCTATCTAAACCAATCCAATAGACTAATAATCACCCCATTTCCATGACTGCATCAACCCATTCCATTCCTGCATCAGATTTGCCCCATTTTGACTTTTGTTGACCAGATTCTAAAGATGCTTGAAACTTGATTACAGGCTTACAAAAAGCTATTATAAGCTTATATAAGCTTATAGAAACTGAGAACAAAGCTGTTTGAAGCTTGGGTTTTAGTTCATTTGAAATTGCATATATAGAAGAAATCTTAAAAACATGAAACTTGGATAAACTTCAAATTGATACTGAAAATGAATTATAATAGACTTAACAGCTTTAGTTTAGTACAAGGAAGGTTTAAATTACAAATCAGAACTTAATTAAAACATAAAACTTAAAAATGACATACATGTAAAAATAAAAATTAACTCCTACTTTCTCTTTGCTCCTTCTTCCTCTTTTTATATGAAAAATAGCTTTCCACGTGTCTCTGAGTGATCCCACTTGATTCCTTGTCCACTAGATCACTTGATTGCAATATGGCTATTGGGTGAGTTTTGGCGGGAAATCAGTTTTTGACCTGTTGGCTCTGAAACTAGCACTAGGGGGGTGGCATTTATTGTGGTGGGTAAAGTTGGTGAGTATGATGATGAGGGGGGTGGAAAGGTGATGGGAGAGTGCCTGAGTTTGCAGGGCAACTTGTGGGGAAGAAGGATAAGGTGGGCGGGCAACTGGGTGTTTGACTTTGGTTTGACCAGAGGTTCAAAATGAGAGGGTCAAGGGTCAAATGGGTTTAAATGGCAGGGGTCTAATTGTATTTTGACAAGGCTTGACTTAGGTTAGTATTACAAGGACCAAAATGTAATTTTCCAATTCTTGAAGGACCAAATCTGCCCATTTCTCAAAGTTAACACAAGGACTGAAACTGACAAACTTTAATAGTGCAAGGACCAGTTTTGTCATTTTTAATTTTCCAAGGACTATTTTTGCCAAATTTCAAAGTTTAGGGACCTAAGTTGTAAATTTGCAATTTTTAAATCTCAAGGACTAATTTTGACAACTTAAGAATCCCTAGGGACTTAAAATGATATTTTCCTTTATTTTGTTTTACCAGGGACTGTTTTTGACAACTTTTGAAACTTGGGGGACTAAAACTGCCAATTATGCAAACTTGATACGTTTTTCACCAGATTTTGATATTTTTGCATTTAAAACACATAAAACACTTATTTGTGATATTTTTATCATTTTGATGCATTTCTGAGTGTTTTCAGATGTTTTTGCAGTTTAAACAGTACAAAAATGATGAGTATTTAGACACTCATCAGCATACAACTAGACAGTTACTTCAGCTGAAAGGTCTCATAAGAAGGTTTGTTTTCTCCATACAGCCCAAAACGTCGTTTGAACAAGATGACTTAAATTATGAAGAGATTCATGATTGACTTTTGTTTTTGGCTCGACAAGAAATTGAGGAGCTCACAATTAGAAACTGGTATGGTGAACCAGTTACGTTGTCAACCCAACTTTACTCTCGTATGGAGTTAAAACATCCGGAGCTTCATTATTGTACTTTTCCTACTTTGGTATTTTTTAGTAGTTTTCAAATCTATTGAGTTTAGAATTGTGTTCTTTCAATTTTCAAAGCGGTACAATTTGGGAGTTTATTGTTGGTTGTCCCTTACTTGAGTCTCTTAAAATGAATCGTGCTATTACAAACGAGATGAGACTATTGGATATTGCAAAACTTAGGAATATGAAGAAGTTATATTTATCATTTGGTGTTTGGAAAAATGCGACGACAATCACAACTTCCAATATCTTTCACCTGACACGTCTTCCAAAACTTGAGACCCTTACATTGGATTTTCAGAACTGCAAAGTAAGACCAATTTGCATTTTACACTTCAAATTACAGAAGTTTAAAGTAATCTCTAACACTTATGAAATGTAAACTTTAAAACTTACGAAAAGTCGACCTTTTATAGTTGTTGGTAGAAGGTAACTCCTGGATGAATGTCCCTGTGGCCTTTGTATCCCTCAAGGCTCTTGAGCTATCCGGAGTGGATTTTGAGAATAATATAATGGCATCATTCATCATTTAAATGATTCGTGGATCTCCAAATTTTCAAACGCTAGAAACCAGAGTAAGTGGAATGCATATGTATCAAATAAATCATCTTAAATTGCCATGGTTGTGCATCTCAATACTGTCTCATTTTGCAGGCTTTATAAACGCTAAATGTTCTACCTTTGAAAATTTATTCATTAGATTTAGACAACAACACAATGAGGTCGGGCAGCTTGAGGTATGGTGTTTCAATCTTTTCCTAGATCAAAGAATGAATTAACCTTAATAAAGTTTGTACTTGCGTGTTCCCCCTTGCTGAAGATGATTTATATCAGGGTCAACGATTTGAGTGATGATGAGTCTGAAAATATCAAGATGAATTGGGAGTTGGCTAGGAACCTGTTGAAATTCCACCGAGCTTCCTCACAGCCTTACTATAATTCTTTTAGTGGTTGTAGTTTATGTATGGGTTGAATACCCTATGACAGTTAATCTTGTATAAAGTATTTTGCTATTTCTGTATATGGTTTGATTAAATTTAGCTTCTGAATATGTTGGTGATGCAAATGTCTAATTTAGGTTTTACATATATTGGTTGCCAAATTGTGGTAAATGGGATTTTTGCCAACTTTGGAAAGTCAAACATCCATATAGCATTTCCATTTAACTCTAGAAAGTAAAACTGCAATCCTTGATTCAAAAATTTAGCATTCCAATATAACTTTAGAAAGTAAAACTGCAATCCATGAGTCAATGGTAAATGCCATTTTTCATTTGCAGATTGACTTTCTAAAGTCAAAATTGCAAATCCATGAGTCAAATTGTGGTCCATAAGTTACCAATTTCCAGTTTGACTTTGTAAAGTCAAACTTGCAAATGCTAAATGGGAGTCAAATGTGGTCCAAAAAAATTATACATGAAAATGACACAAGACTCAACTACAAAGGAATTACACCATATTTGTGAGGGGTGTTTGGATATGATTTGCAAGACTCAACAAGAGTCAACCAAACTGCTACAAAAATCAATAACAAAAAATTTGCAAAAGACAATATAACCAACCAAACCGCTACCATTTAAGTTTGAAACTACATCCATTTAAACTACAGTACCATCAAATGTTTCATCATTCCAAGAGATTACCAGTTATAGAACTAATACTACCACAAAAGCTATTATTAGAGATCCTACACCATCTTCCTCTTGCCTTTCCCTTGGCTTCATTCAGGTGCTCCAAAACCTTTAGGTTTTTTTAGTCACAAATGTCTTGTCACCAATGGTAGTCCAAGTTTTCTTAGCTGCTAGTCCTAACACTATATCCTGGTTAAATTTGAGTTTGTGAGGCTTATGAATTGGGCCAGGAAGAGCTAGGATAGGATTCTAAGCTAGGAGAGGCTCTGAAGGTTCAATGGCTTGGATAGGATTTGCTCAGTATCAGTACTGGAATCTCCAATTAGATATTCAGAGCTTGAAAAATCTGGTTGTGGATAATACCACACAAGCAAATGAGGTGGGATTCTTGTACCATCAGTGCTTGAATCAGAGAAAATAGGTATAACATCTGCAAATAAGAAATGATAGATCAGTTTGATTGATGAAAATGTTAAGATATATCACAATCAAATAAAAATCTTTTCAAGGTATACCAATTAAGAATTTAGTGATTCAATACTCATTTGGTCCTCTCAATGTAATCCCAAAGAAGGTTGCAATGTAGAAGAATCAAGTGTGGTCTTTTATTCAGGGACCAAGTGTGATAATTTAGTGATCCAATACTCATTTGGTGGCCAATCACAAACTAGGCTGCATTATACTCTCATTGGTGGCCAAGCACAAGCAAGGATGCTAGGTACTCTCTTTGGTGGCCAAGCAAAAACTAGGCACAAAACACTTAACTAGTCATGAAACTACATTTTAGGCACATTACAGGCAATTATTCTAGGCACAATACAGGCACCACAAATCATTCTAAGTTCCAACTACTTTATAAACATTTAATCAAACACATAAGAATCATCATATATACTGATGGATCTAAACACACACCTTGTGTTAGTGATATTTTGAGTTATATTAATAAGCACGCGTAATATACTTAGTAATACTTAGAAGACAGATTATATGATGTAATGTAAGTAAGAACAATAAACACAAAGCTATAATATTATTAATAAATAATACGAGTGATCTTGCTTATCACTAGGGTTACACCTTGAAGCTAATATGAATAATGCGTATGTGATTCGTCTATCAAGCAATGACCTAGGATCTCCTTTTATAGCACAAGGAGTCTTTTACAAGATAAGTATAAACCTAACAATATAGAATATACACAAGATCTTTTCTATACTTATCAATACATGGATACTTAACAATTATCCTAACAGCAGTGGTAATATTTGTATTAGCAGTGGTAATGAGTTTCCACTGCTAATGTAATCTTTAGCAGTGTTAACCACAAGACTATCAGTGGTAACTGTTAGTATTATTCCCAACAATCCTCCACTAAACTTATGATTTCTCTGCAAATCAATAAGTTTCTTCAATCTTCATTATCTGCAAGGATTTGGGGAATTCTTTCAAACACTTCATCTTCTTCTCAATGCTTGAATAGCTCTTGAACATTGATCTTGAAGCCTGAGTAACAATGCTCTGACCTTCTCATTATCTTCATGAACTCTTATAGTAGTACACATCATCACAGTGAGAGTTCCAGCTCTGAGTGGATATTCTTTCTCAGCAAGCATGAATGCATCTACTCCATTTGTTGTAGAAACATGATGAACTTCACATGAATCATAGTAGAACCATTTAGTACCAGGACATGAACATGAGAATTTCCAGAAATCATCATTAACATCTGGTTCATAGAGCCTTCTAAGATTAACCCATAACTGCATCTCCTTCATATCTTTGAGATCTTCAACATCAAACCTTTCATGAACTAATTTCCATAATGTGTCAAGATCATCTCTGTCACAAGCTTTGATGAGATCTTCAAATTGAATGAATGATGAAGTTTCACCACCTAGCCTTGTAATCTTCCATGTTGGAGCAAAATTGCTAGCAGTAAACACTTCCCAGTCAATGATAGGATGTCTGACTTGCAGTGGTTCTGGATAAAAATCTTCTTCTTCTATCACAATCATTTCAGTCAGTTGTTCTTCAGTGAATTTCTCAGTTGGAACTTCTTGTTCTTCAACAAACTGTGTCTTCTTAAATGTCTGAGATTCACTATCTTTGGCCTTTCTCTTCAAATTAGGATACCTTCTTGCTTCTTCTTCATAGTCCATTGGAATAAAATCTTTATCTTGTCTTTGAACTCTGTAGTAGATAATTTCAACTTTATCATCAGGCATTCCTTTGAATTGATGTCTTTTCCATCCACCAACATTGAAACAATAAGTCTTTATGTAAGCAATAACTTGTGCCTTGGTTGGTTGCCTTGGTTTCTTTTGACCTTATCTGACTGAACCAATTACATCTTGTAGTGCTTGATTATTCTTCATCTGAATAAAGTCCTTTAACTGTGTTGTTCTTTGATCTTCAGTTAAAGACTTATCAGCTACTAGGTCAATTTCTTTCTTCTTGATCACCGGATCATTTGCAATCAAGAAATCAATTTCTTCTTCAGTAGGTACATAGCTGGACTCTGGAGTCTTCTCTCTGAATCTTGTAGGTGGAACAGTGGAAAGTGGATCTTCCATTCTATCCAGCCTTTTAGCCTCCATAAAGCTTGCATCTCCAATTCTTCAAGCTTTTTCTTTTCAGCAACTTCAACTTCATAAATCTTTCTTGCAACTTCTTTATCATGAGAAATCTGAACTTGTTCTTTCTTTGAAATCTTTCTTCTTGTTTGCTCCTTGCTTTGCATAACAGTTTTACCTTTGTCTTTCTTCTGTATATCAATTTCTTCACTTGCAGTGGCAATATCATGTCCAGCAGTGGGAATATTTTTCTCTGCAGTGGAAATTGGATCAGTCGTAAAATCAGCAGTTGCAGTACTAAAAACATCTTGCTCTAGTTGCTCTTCTTGAGTATCAGCTTCCTCTGCACCTTTACTAGAAACACCTTCATCTTCAAAATCAATTTTCCTCCCCTGAGTTTCAGCATATGTTTTCCTCCCCTGTTTGGGAGAATTCCCAAATCTTGATTAAAATTAGTTGAATCAACATCATCAGGTGAGGATGGAGATGATATCACTATCTTTGCAGTCTTCCTCTGCTTTTTCAACCCCTGCAACTCTTCTTTCAAGGTCTGAATCTCCTCCTTTAAGTTTGTAATATCCTTGGCATGCTGCTTCTTTACTTGTGCCAGGTCTTGTTGTAGAGATTCAACCTGCTTGGCTAAGTTGGTACACATATCCATCAATTCCATTTGTTGCCCACTGCCCTCAACACTTCCAACTGTGTGACCTATTGGGAGAGGTAAATCATGGGGCAATGGCTCAAATTCCTCCCTAGTTGGACTAGGTTGAAGTCTAGAACCACCATTGCTTGTTCCTAAACCAAAAGGATCAGGGACATGCTGTGTTTTAATGAGAGAAGTTGGCTGTTTTGACCTCCTTTTATAGGTGTGAGAAACTGGTGGTGTATAATCAATGTTTGGAACAGTGATTATGGGTGAGTTTTGGACTTGTGAAATCTTTGCAAACATTTGAGGAAAAAGAGGTGTAATAGTCCTGTTGCCATCTTTGTTCGTATTTTGAAAAACTTTAGGCTTAAGGCAACAGATTTTATAAATTCTTGTATGGGGTTGCAGTTGAAATTCATTTAGCACTGCTTGCACAAACCTTGGATACATCAAAAATTTTGTTGAACTCTTTACATTGCCTTGCATACTTGTAAATATATATTTTGACCAATTAAAAGTCCTATCTAAAGCTAGACAAACCGAAGGGTATGCCATGGTTGAACTGAATTGTTCATAAGAAGTTTTCTTAGGACTTAGGCAATGTAAAAGAGTATGTATAAAAAATCTCCAATGGGGACAAAAACCACTCTTTTTGAAAGTAGCCTTTTTCTTAGTGGTATCATACCCCATGGATGAAAGATGTGTATGAATTTCGGGCATAGGTAATATGATGATACCATTTAGATCATCCAATTGGAGAATTCTCCTCAAGGATGCCTCACTAACATCAATAGTTACCCCGTCCACAGTGGCTCTAAGAGCATCCACTATTTCATGTGTATCTCTAGTTTCAATGGTTATGGACTGAGAAGAAGTCCAAAACTGTTTGATTTGAGAGATATAGATTGTGGGATTAAGAAGTAAAGCATACCTTATATGGGTAGTATTAAGAAAGTCCGCAATCTGATGAAAAACAGGGCCACTCTTCTCGTTTGACTTTTGTAAGTAGGCCACTTGGTTGTGCTTATCTGCAAAAGTGATAGGTGCCACAGAATCTTTTGATGAAAAACATATTGTGTCAGTATGAATTGTATAAAGAACTCGCTAATTGAAAGATAAAGATATATAGTGGTAGGGTTTAAGATTTTTGCGCAAGAAAGACTATCTTTGGAAAATATTTGTCTTTAGAGGATAAATAGCAATTAGGAGAGTAGATAATCTTCCAAAAAATTTACCCTATATATATGGAAACAATGTTTTCTTTCAACTGTCAGTGGAAACTGTGAACTAGCAGTGGTAATTTTTCACAAAAATTTTCAAAGAGCAGTGGTAAAGAAAAACATATGAAAATTAACTGCTCTTTATCATAGTTTTTAGCAAACTACCAGCTATCAACGGATTTGATATGTCTTTACCATGAGCCGTTTGATATGGACTAGCCAACTCTTAATCAGATAGAAGATGGTGAGTTGAGAACCATATAGTTTTTGGTAAACTATCAACCATAAACGGATTTGTCAAGTCTTTACCAGTAGCCGTTTGCTCTGGACTAGTTGATTCTTATGTGGGTTAGACATGGTGAATCAATAACCATTTGTTGTGTGTCTCAGTTACACACCTTTTAAGATCAACTCCCAGTTATTGCTTGGTTATGAACCTACAGGTGTTAGTATAATACAAAGAATATGCATAACCGACTTATTTTAATACAATATCTTCCCAAAGTCAACCCAATAATATCTATATTTACTTACCAAAATAGGTAAAAGTAAATATCTTCGTAAATTAAACCTTTTGATTGACTTTGTCTATATAAAGTGATTTGACTCTGCATAATTTGTACCAAAACACATTCATACCAGCACAAGAACCCTAAAAATCGCAATGAGCAATCTTCCAGACATCATTGACATCTCATCAGATTCCTCTTCTGACACAGAGATATCCGAGTGGGAATACATTCCATGCTATTCCACTAGTTCTTCTTCCAAGGAGCCAACTAAGAAGACTGTGAAGCCTGTTGCCAAGCGTGCACCTTTTCTTGAGTTCTACTCCAGCTCATCAGATAATGATGATGAAACCTATGCCTTGTCCAAGAAATTTTCAAGTGCTCTGTCAAAGGCTTTGGGAACAGCTATCTCCAATATGAAGAAAATCTCCATACCAGAGAAATCTGCAAGACTACCAAGGCCTCCTTCACAAGTTCTTGGTCTTCCTTGTCCAAGAATGCAGTCAACCTTTGAGAACAAGAGGAAGAGAGCACAGAAGAACAAGCATGACTATCAGGGCAAGGGCAAGAAGCCAATGGAGTAGCTGGTGTAGAGTGTAGGAATGAAGGATGTGTTAGATTGTTGTCTTTTGTGTTGATTGTGGTTGTTAGCACTCCCTCTTTGAATGTAATGAATCTTCTTCATAAATGGAATAAAGTTTCTTGATTTACTTTTTCCACTGTGAGAGTCACTTTTACCACTGCTTGCATTATAGTTTCCACAGTTAGCCTTAAACTCTGCATAAAAATTAGTGGACAACTAAAAATACAAGCACTAAAAAACAATAACTCCAATGTAGAATCCTTCAAACCTGTATAACACAAACATAAACCATACACAGAAAGTATTGTTAAGGATAGCAATGGTTAGAAAATAACCAGAAGTGAGTTCAAGAGTATACTAGCAGTGGTTAGAACAGTACTTAACCACCCAGTCACCAAGTCAACTTCAAGTCATTAATTCGTCCACCAAAGTCAAAGACTTCATTTACTCCTCAACCACTTACACCTTCCCCACATTAACTTATTGAAACCTTCTTAACTTGTATTTAAGCATAAAAAAAACACACAAACCACTCATATCACATACTCTAAAAATATTTCTCTCACACAAACTTACTTCTCTCCAAATATCATCATGAGTCATTCCAACCCAATCAACCTTTCATCTAGCAGTTCATCTGATAGTTCCTGAGATTACTTTGTTTTGAGTAACCCTGGGAGAGTTGAGAAAGAAGAGTATGAGAAGGTTGTTTCAAGAAAGAGAAGACATTCAAGTGCTCTTTCAAATCCTTTTGTTGCTGGTCCTTCATCTCTCCAACCAATGCCTCAGGATGCCATCATCAAAGAGGATAACTCAGATTCCATTTTAAGCTACATTTCTCCATATGAAGGCACAGATGATGAAACATCTGCAAGAGTCCTGAGTGTGCCTCCCCTTGCTGCAATCCTTCCTCTAGGAGAGCTGCAAGCACCACCTTTTCCACCACTGTTAGCAGCACCACCACAAGAGGGTCCTTCATCATCCTCACCACCTGTTGGAGGAGTGGCGATGGGGCTAGCATGACCCAAGGTGTGGAGGGTGCTTGATAGGCGAATGGCGCCCAAAGAGATGCCATAGTGGGCCTTCCCTAAGAAGCCTTAGGTGGTAGATGGTGGTTAGAATGGAGTAGGGTTGGGGCAGGATGTGAAGTTTTTGTAATCATGTTGTAGTTGTGTGATGTGTTCAGTTTATCAGTTTATGTAATGATGCTTGTTGTCAGTATCTCATGGATGTATCTACTGCACTCAGTATGCAGTTTTGTTTGATAATAATAAAAATCCATGTTATTTGCTTTAAAACTCTTGCATCATACTTGTTGTTCCATTTTATATTACAATTAACTCCACCTCCAAAGCTGACATACTGCCCATCATAATGTTCAAAATTAGGACTTGTTGCCAGTCATGTGCCTTGAACATCCACTATCTGTGTAGCCTTGATCTGATCTTTTTGTCCTTAGATGTTCCTGCACATATAAGAAAAGAGTTAGATTCTTTTGGGGACCCAAGCCATGATTGACTTGGATCTTCCTCGTGTATCAATATAGTTAAATCTATCAAAGGTCATTGATACACCATTGGGATTGGTTGATGAGATAATTCCTTTAGGTTTCCATTCCCAACGTGCTGAGGCCTTCACAGCATTGCCCATGTCCCCCCTTTTCTTGTTTACAACCCTTGCAGTGGGAACTTTTGAATGAGCAGTGGTAACTGCTGGTTTGGTTTTAGGTACCCACTGTTGGTTATAATGAACCTTTTTATTTTGAAAAATTCTTTTCCCTGTTTGTGCAGATTTTGCAAAAGTTGTTTTGGATTTTGCACTTGTAACAGGTGATTTAGGGTGAGCAGTGTTAATAGTTTTAGTAGTGGCAAAAGTTTTAAGACCACTTCTTAATTGAACTGCTCTTGGCACCATTTTGCTGTGTGAATTAGGGTGCACATTATTTTGAAACTTGTTAGACTTCACCCTTTTATTCCCATGGACTTCCCTTCTCCCAACATGATAGTCACAATAAGCATGTAAATGATCAAAACTACCACATATATAGCATGCTTTATTGTTCATCACAAAGTCACTACCTAGTTGTTGAGATTTAACATGATTCCAACTCCTTTGGTTACCCATAGGAGCTGTTGACGTGTTCCTATACATCTCAGCATACCTTACAGTTGATCTAGGTTTATTAGCTTGTCTCCTAGGTTCCTCTGTAATAGCATTAACAACTTTTGGGATAGAAGCCTCTACATTCTTTTTAACATTCTCATCAACAACTGATGAGTCACTAGCACTTTCAAAAACATCAGTTTCATGCTTAACCTCTTCCTCACATTTCACAGTTTTGGGAGGACCATATTCACGAATAGGTTCCTGAAAGTCTTCTAGACCTGTATGAGCTAAATCTATACCTGGAGGTGAATGAACACCCCTTTTGGTGGAGGAACTGTATTATAACCCATATCAGACTTAACTTTACTAGTGATTTGAGCATTCCAAATTTTATCAATTGACTTAGACTGATTTGAGCATTCACAGCTGTCTTATGATCTACCTCTCTTCCAAGAAGAATCATATCATCATTATATTTTGACTCATTTTCTCTATAGTGCTCTATTTGTTTTTCTAATACAGCTATACCTCTCCTAAGGTTTGACACAGCATAATTGGCAGCAAACAACTCTGTTCTTTGACTTTCATAAGATTCATTAAGCCTTTCAACTTCTCTAGCAGCCCTACATGTTTTAGAACAACTTTCAAAGTTTTGTACCTCAGAGTTAGAGAAAGCCATGAGAGCAAATTTAGTAGACACAAGAGCAGCATCTGAAGGTTCTTCCTCCTGTTCATCAGCCATGAAACTCCAATCATAGCTCACACCATCAATTGCCAACATTGCCTTTGGTTCTTCCACAGTTGGTTCTTTCTTTTTCTTGTACCAAGTAGACTTGTTGTCCTTCATCTTTGGTCTTCTGCATTCCCTAGCAACATGGCCCAACTTGTGACAATCGAAACACTCTACTTTCTTTTTATCAAACCCTGCAATTTCACCACCATTGATGTGAATTGGCTTGCTAGTCTTCTTGTAGAATTTCCTAGCCCTCATGCTAAGAAGAGCTATTTTCCAATTTATGTCCATCTCCTCCAAGTCATCTTCATCAATTTACTATATGTCTTCATGAGTTAATATAGAGCCATTAACTTGAGTGGAGATAAAAGCATAAAAGGTAGGATCTCCAATACCAGCAATCTTCTTCTTTGAACCTGCAGTGGTAACACTAATATTACCAGTGGAAACTGCAGAACCTGCAGTGGCAATATCATCATCACATTCATCTTCAGAATCATCACTGTCAACAGAGGTTGACATCAAGGCCAAGCTGCTTGAGCTTGTACTAAGTTCCCAACCTTCTTCAATCTTTGTTCAATGAGTTTAAAGTTGTTGTAAAGATCATTGAGCTTCATAGTTTCAATATCTGGTTTATTTTCCCAGACTGTAACATTAGTATGAAACTCTGAAGGTAAACTTCTTAGAAACTTCAAGTTGAGGTCTTCCTTTTCTACCTCAATGCCAAACACAGTCAGTTGTGTAACAATCTTCTGGGGTTTGGTGAAGATGCTATCAAGTGAGTCATTGCTTGAAGCAGAGAAGTTTTCATAGCTTTGCTTCAACAATGTCTTTTGTGTCTTCTTTGTAGCATCATTACCACCAAACACTGAGCAAATCTCTTCAAAAAGTTCTTTTGCTGTCTTGAACTTGCTGAAAACAATGATTTGGTCTCTAGGAAGAGTCATTAGCAACAAACTTCTAGCCTTTAGATCATTCTTCTTCAGTGCTTTTTCAGTATTAGTCTCAGGCACAGAAACTGTCACATCATCTGTGTCACCAACCTTCTGAGTCTTCGTCACAGACTTGAAAGAATCACCAGTTAAGATGATCTCCCATAGAGCATAGTCTTGAATGAGAAAGTATTGCTCAATCATTATCCTCCACATCTCAAACTCATTAAGTTTGAGCTTAGGAAGTCTTGGAGTAGAAGAGTTGGACTGGTTTTCCATCTCCATTGAATTGAGTGAGTATATTATGCTTATTCCTTGGATCTTCTAAATCAAAATATCAGAACCTTCGCTCTGATACCACTTGATGGATCTAAACACACACCTTGTGTTAGTGATATTTTGAGTTATATTAATAAGCACGCGGAATATAATTAGTAATAGTTAGAAGACAGATTATATGATGTAATGTAAGTAAGAACAATAAACACAAAGCTCCAATATTATTAAGAAATAATACGAGTGATCTTGCTTATCACTAGGGTTACACCTTGAAGCTAATATGAATAATGCGTATGTAATTCGTCTATCAAGCAAAGACCTAGGATCTTCTTTTATAGCACAAGGAGTCCTTTACAAGATAAGTATAAACCTAACAATATAGAATATACACAAGATCTTTTCTATACTTATCAATACACGGATACTTAACAATTATCCTAACAGCAGTGGTAATATTTGTATTAGCAGTGGTAATGAGTTTCCACTACTAGTGTAATCTTTAGCAGTGTTAACCACAAGACTATCAGTGGTAACTGTTAGTATTATTCCCAACATATACGAAAAGCAAAGCATGAAAAACAAAATACATAGCATACAATACACATAACATAACGACCATTATAAACCCCAAAACAAGCACATTTAACAGATAATCACTTTGATAAGGTTTTAAAAGGTACATTTTTTAGGGGTCGTTTAAGCCCTTATTTGATCACTTTTGTATCCGTTATTGCTTAATATCGTTCCTTTTCACTTTTTAGGTCTCTTGAAGGCAAAATGCTGGAATGGCACTTATTTGGACGAAAAGGCGCGAGTATACGAAGAAAATGGCCAAAGTCATAATCGAGACACTCAAAGCTGCTGAAAACATAAGGTGACGGCGTCAGGTGTTAAATTGCGACGCCGTCGGAGGATTTTGTGACGGGATAGAAGCCAAAACTCCTATTTTCAAGTGACGACGTCAAGTTATAAAAGAGTAGGCCGTCGCAACTCAGACGGCCTAGATGTAATCCAGACGGCGTCAGAAGCTGAAGAGGACGGCGTCACAAGCATAAGGTGACGCCGTCGCAAGTCTAACGTGGCCAAGACGAAACCCTAATGACGGCGACACGAAGGCGTCACAAAACATAAGGTGACGCCGTCGCATATGTAATATTATATATAGAATCCAAATTTTTCAGTATTTGGTGTGTAGTCTTTTGGAGTAAAAACCTAAACCGAACCAAGGCTGTCTTGTACAGTATTTTAGGGTTCCAAACCCTATCTTACACCAAGATAAGTGTTTTACTTCATTAATACAATTATGTCTTTGATTATTTGTGTGTATGCTTGCATGTTCTCCATGTCCGGCTAATTTACTTGTGTATTTGCTTAGGGAATATTAAACTTAATTATTGAATATTGATTGGTTGTCTCTTATCTTAGTTGATTAATGATCTAGTAATGCGATAGGTCATTCGTTGTGTACTTAATGCTTGATTAAATCTTTGTGAACCTTAGAATATGACTCCTTGAGTAGTTGTAAGCTAAACCATCCAAAGAGTGCCTTAGAGTAAGAGTTTATTATCCCTAGTGGGTTTTGTAGACGAGACCCTTTGGTAAGTTCAAATTGTTAGGGAGAAATGCATACCCTACAACCTTAGACACACAACGCAACTAGGAATGAGGACGTGACAATTCAACCACCAATAGGAGATAATTAAGGAGTAGTAAAACCTAAGTAAACACATCTTTAAACTATCATACAAGCACACAATAATTAGACATAGACTACATACACCTTAAATTAGATAATTAGATAAGAAGAGTAATCGGTAGCAATACCAACCCCCCAAATTCAAACCCCGAGATTCGTACCTTTCCATTTCATAAAAATATAAAAATACAAAAATAATCTTCCTCAACCCCAACCTTAGCGTAGTAACTTCTCACTAGCATTCCTATTCCCCTAGAGAATGATATCAATACCCGTGGCTTACCCTAATACTACACTACAACGATTAGGTTCACTGCCTAGGGTGTTGAAAAACTTGCTCGACGAAAAGGAAGTTCCTTTGACCCCGAACGACGCGTGTAGCGTTATCAAGTTTTTGGCGCCGCCGCCGGGGAATAGAATAGCTAGTTAGTAGTCCACCTCGTTTAGGTTTCTTTACTTGATTCCTATCAAGTAAACTTTTTTTCTCATTTTTAGCTTTCTCTTAGTCTATCCCCCTTCTTCGTGACCCTTGTTCGTAATCCCATCACTTTTCATCATGGAAGGTGATAACCAGCCACCACTCATCAACCCACCACCAAATGACCCGCCAAGAGCCCGTACTCTTGGTGAATACTCGAGACCAAGCCACTTAGGCTATAGGAACACCATTGAGCTTCCCGACCAAGCCCAAACTACTCATCATTTTTGTACCAATTAAACTGCAAAAATATCTGAAAACACTCAGAAATACATCAAAATGATAAAAATATCAAAAATAAGTGTTTTATGTGTTTTAAATGCAAAAATATCAAAATCTGGTGAAAAACATATCAAGTTTGCATAATTGGCAGTTTTAGTCCCCCAAGTTTCAAAAGTTGTCAAAAATATTCCCTGGTAAAACAAAATAAAGAAAAATGTTATTCAAGGTCCCTGAAATATTCTAAGTTGTCAAAAATGGTCCTTGAATAAATCTTTTGTCAAATGGCAGAAAAGGTCCCTCAAGTTTTGAAATTGTCACAAATAGTCCTTGGAAAATTGAAAATGTCAAAACTGGTCCTTGTACTATTAAAGTTTGTCAGTTTTAGTCCTTGTGTAAACTTTGATAAATTGGCAGAAATGGTCCTTCAAGATTTCAGAAATTGCAAACAAGTCCTTGTCATTATAATCCAAGCCTTTTCAAAACTGTTTTGGACCCCTGCCATATACACATTGTGACCCCTGTCATTACCCATTTTGGACCCCAAGTCAAACACCAGTCAAACCCTTCCCTTTCCCTCCCACCTGTCCTGTTTATCCTCTTCCCCACCCACTTGACTGCAACACACAGGCCACTCTCCCATCACCTTTCCCTCCCCCTCATCATCACCACTACCCACCTTTCCCACCACAATAAATGCCACCCCCCTAGTTGCTAAATCAGAGCCTACAAGTCAAACCAGCTTTTCCCGCCAAAAAAACGTGGACGGCCTAGATTACTCAAAACTCATCCATTGGTCAAGCTTAGAGGTGGGATTTGCTCAGAAGGACACGTGGAAGCTATCTAGTGTATAAAAGAGGAGGAAGAAGCAAGAGAGAAGGTAGTAGTTAATTTTTAAATTTCATGTATTTCGTTTTTAATCTCAATGTTTTAACTTAAGTTCAAAATTGTAATTTCCTGTTTCTAAGCACTAAACATAAGTTATTTTGTCAGTGTGATCTACTCTCAAGTTTCAATTCAAAGTATCATTATGGTTTCAAATTTTATGCTTACTGTTTAAGAATTCAATTTCCATTTCTTATCTTCAAGCTTCAATAAGCTTCATTTAAGCTCAAACAAGCTTATCTAAGCTCAATATAGCTTTTGGTAAGCTTTAGAAACAGTTTCAATCAAAGGTGCTAAAAAGTCAACAAAAGTCAACTGTGCAGAGAACTTGGGTCAAGCAGGCATGGAAATGGTATTTGGTAATTGCAGAGTTGATATGGTTTGGATTTGAGTAGCTTAAGTTTGGTTTGGTTTAAGCTTCACAAATAAGCTGGGAACTTGTAAGTTTGTATCTCCTTTTCATTTTGTATGCAGTTTTCATATTGTGCTTATATTTGAAACTGTGGTCATTAAAATAGCTCAGACATGTTTAATTAGTAGTAATTAGGGTCACTGGACTTAGTTTAAAGGGTGGAATGAGTTAAATCAATAACTAGCTTAGTTTAAATCTTCAAAACAGTTCTATAGCAGTGTTTGGATCAGATGTTCATATTGAGCTTGAGCTCTTGTTTGCACTTGATATATGCATAGTCAGTCTCAAATAGGATCATTTGACTAATTTCTGTCTTAAAATTGTGCATCAAGTCTCTCAAAGTCAACATCACTTGGAATCTGTTTTAACTGCACAACTGTTGGAATTTTCAATTATCAAAAGCTTGATTTATGTTTGGAAATCAGTAGCATAGCCTAATATAGTTTCATTTAACCATATAACATCAATATCAGTCCACAAATTAGGATTAAAGTTCATAAAAGTCAAAATTGGCAAAACTGTTAAAAGTCAAAAAGGTAAAAACCAGTTTTGCACCAACCTAGGGTGATTTTTAACAGATTCATTACTGGGTCAAATTAAGTGAAACTCTGGGTTTTAAAACTTCAGTTGGTCAAGTCTCTTATTATTATTTTTATAGAATTTTAGTAATTTTTTTTAAGCTCCAACATAGCTTGTCAAAAAGGGCATAAGTGACTTGTGCAACTGAGTTAGCTTACACTGACTCTGCACAGGTTTTGTGCAGGCTTGTCAAAAGCTCCTCAGAGCTTCTCTTGGTCTAGTTTTTGGTTTACAAGCACATAGCCAGGTCTACTTTAGATTCATACCTTTGGTTTTGAGTTTGGACTTGTTTAAGTGCTTATTTTCTAGTCTCAAAGTAGCACCAAAAATCTGTTTTTAGCACTTACAGTCAAATCATCAAATCATAGCAATGTGCAATTCAGATGTTTAGGATAGTTGTATTTGGTTTCTTTTGAGTACTTATAGCTTAATAAAGCTTTTGTGTTCAGTTTATGCTCTTTTGGTACCTTGTGCTTATTCCAAGTGCTTATTACAATAGCACTTGCATTGCAGTTTCATTTTTCTACACATAAGCCACTGTTTTTCTATTTTTCTTAGATTCAGCATATTAAATTAGACTTTTCTTGAATTTTTCATATTTTTCTAGGCCTGTTTACTATTTTTCTTAATTTAAAACAGTTTTTAGGCCATTTTAATTAGCTTTTAATACAATTAAATCAGAAAAAGTTCAAAAAAATAATTTTTCATTTTTCTTAGGTTAAGATAAATATAAAAAGTAAAAAAATTAATTTTCCAGATTTTTCATAGTTTAATTTGTAATTTTTAGTAATTTAATTAGTTTTAAATAGTTTAAAATTCATAAAAAATAGAAAAATAATCAGAAAAATATAAAAATAGTTTTGAAAATTCTCTTTTGTTATTTTAGATTTTTCCAAGTCATAATTTTATTTTTCTAGCTTTATTTCATATTTTCTTGTATTTTAGGTTATTATTAAATAGTTAAAAATAGTTTTTAATTAATAATAATTAGATAAATAGTTCTAAAAATAATTTTCTTTTTCTTAAAATTTTATTTTATCATTAGGTTTGTAAAAATGTCATTTTCATATTTTTAGGATTAATATTGCTTCAGTTTCACATTTTCTTGTGTACGTCACGTAGTTTTTAATTTAAGTTTTATAAAAGTAAAATCAAAAACATCAGTTTAAAAATAGTGATAGCGTTTATTTAATAGAATTTATCTTTTTAATTTTCTTTAATTTGCATTTAAGCCCCTGTAATTTACAAATCTTTTCTTTAGGTATAAAATAACTCAAAATCCTTACTGATCACTATCTTTAGTGATTATTCGACATCTGATTGTGTTAAACACCATTCATCCTCCGTGGGACTTAACGACCCAGGAATCCACTATATTCCTCTGATCTAAATTGCATTGGTGTCTGAACTGTTTTAAGTTTCTTACGGTTAGCCATTCACAAGTGGCTAGCTTGTGTGAGATAAGTTGACGGTTCGGGACCAATCAAATTTTGGCGCCGCTGCCGGGGAGGCTATAAGCGTGTCCTAAACATTTTCAAACCCGTACTTGCACATATACCACCTTTTGTAAAAACAGTTTTTTTTGTAAAGTCATAACAAAATCAAAAAGTTCATTAACACTTTTCCTAAAGTGTTAAAAACACCAAACAAAATATAAAACAAAACAATCGTAACGTTTTCTAGCTTGTGTTTCTTTTAAGGTGATTCTTAAAGAAATACGATTTGGTTAAACGAGACGATACCAAAAATATTTTCCAAAAGTTTTTAAACCATCAGCACAAATCTATACCTACGTCTTTTCAGTGGTACTTAATTTATACATAAAAATCAACCACCGCAAATCAAGGCAGTACACCTACTAACTGGGGGTGTGACTATAATAAGTTCCCGAACCACAGATTTAAAACTTGCCTTTGTGTCCTTGTGATTTGGTGTACCTTTTTCAAAGAAGCCATTTCATTTGTGATTATTGGTTAAGTTCACTTGTCGTTTTGCCTCGCATTTGTTTTGAAAACTGATTTTTATACTTAGTGCATGCGCACTCGTTCTTCCAGTTCTACAAGTCCACTGTCAGAGCTTGCAAATATTCCTCGTAGACGTAGAGGACGTTCTGCTCCTTCAGCCGTGACTGAGGAACGTCTACCACCACCACCCCCTGCCGTAATGGCAGAAGACAAGCCGATGAATGAGCTTCTCCAAGCACCCATCGAGGGTTACGGAGATGCTATTGTTGTCCCAGCCATCGTGGCTGATACTTTTGAGCTCAAAACCGGGTTACTTAATCTGGTAACCCAAAGCCAATTCTATGGTTTTGAGCGGGATGATCCTCATGCACACATTAGATGGTTTAACAAGATTGCATCTACCATCAAATACAAGAATGTCCCACATGAAGCAATTAAGCTTCTTCTGTTCCCATTTTCTCTAGAGGGACAAGCCCGGAATTGGCTTGAGAAACAACCCCCTCGTTCCATTGAGACATGGGAAGATCTAGTCACAAATTTTGTTAACGAATTCTATCCTCCATCCCGAACTACAAGTCTTAAGAATGAGATAATGAAATTCTCTCAAAGATTTGATGAATCATTCGGGGAGGCATGGGATCGTTACAAAGAATTGCTCCGCAAGTGTCCGCATCATGGTTTTACCGAGTTAATGCAAATGGATACTTTCTACAATGGTCTGAACCAGACAAATCAAGACTCTTTAAATGCCTCCGCGGGAGGAAATTTCTTGAGCAAGACCACAAAAGAAGCCTTGCAAATCATTGAAAACAAGTCCCAGGTCCGTCCTTTCCGCACAAAGACATATCAGACTCAGTCTAATGCTGGACCTTCTACTTCATCTCCCGTGAGTACATCTAGCACCGATGCTAAGATTGACAAACTCACGGATATTGTTCAGGCTTTGGTTCTTGCTAACCAAAAGAAAGTCACTTTCACACAGACACCATCACATGGTGAAGTGAAGAAAGTTGAAGTTTGTGTTACTTGTGGTGGTCCTCATGCATACTACAACTGTACTGCCACCGATGGTAGTCCGTTTGAAGCTAATGTTATAGCCGGTACTTCAAATCAAGGAGGTAATCAATACCGTCCTCAAAATGAACCAAACTACCGAGCTAATACTTATCAGGCACCACCCGGTTTTAACCAGAATCCTAACCGGAATCAGAACCAACCTAGAATGAACCAAGGTTATCAAAACCAAGGTAATTTCTATCCCGGACCAAATCAAGGTTTCCAACATCAAGGAAATCTTAATCAAAACACTTTCAATCGAGGGAATCAATTTCAGGGAAATATGAATCCTAATCAAGGGAATTCTGGCTATAATCAGAACATACGGCCTCAAATTATCCCTCCACCTCCTCCTGTATCAACATCTGATGAGCTTTTAAAGCAATTCATGAAGTCTCAAGAGGAGACAAACAGGTTGTTGGTCAGTCAGATCGCTGAATTAAAGAAGTCTTTAAATGATCAACCCTCGGGCTCAGGTACTTTACCTAGCAACACGATCGCTAACCCGAGGGGCGATGCAAAGGCGATCACAACCAGAAGTGGTACTTCATATGATGGACCCGCTATTCCTACTACCTCTTCTTCTTCTCTCCCGAAGGTAGTGGAAAGTGAACCTGAGGCGACAAAGGACAAGGAACTTCCTACTAATAACGGAGGTACCAGCAATGTCCATCCTCAGGTTGTCCCGAAACCCAAATCCAATCCAGGAGTTGTTTTTGAACCTCCTGTAGCTCCCATTGAAAATACCAAATCCAAAACTTCTATTCCTTACCCATCACGTTTGAATGAACAAAAGCTCCGCAAAAAAGCCAGTCATCAAATGGACAAATTTTTTCAAATTTTCCAAGAACTACATTTTGACATAAGCTTTGCGGATGCTATCATGCTGATGCCCAAGTTTGCATCGAATCTCAAACACATGTTAAGCAACAAGCAAAAGCTGTTTGAAATGGCTAAAACTCCTCTGAACGAGAACTGCTCTGCAGTTATCTTGAAGAAGCTTCCCGAAAAGCTTGGAGATCCTGGAAAATTTCTCTTACCTTGTGTATTTCCAGGAATGGTTGAATGCTTTGCCTTAGCCGATCTTGGTGCAAGCATAAACCTGATGCCTCATTCAGTATGGAAGAAACTTTCTCTTCCGGACCTTACTCCTACATGCATGACTCTCGAGCTTGCAGATCGTACAATATCCCGTCCTCTTGGAATTGCCGAGGACGTATTTGTGAAAGTAGGAAAGTTCCATTTTCCAGCTGACTTTGTAGTTGTTGATTTCGATGCTGATCCACGGGTTCCTCTCAATGTTGGAAGAGGATTCCTGAGAATGGGCCGTGCTCTCATTGATGTATTTGAGCAAGAAATCACATTACGTGTTGGTAATGAAGCTGTCACCTTTAACCTTGATCAAACTTCGAGGTACTCCGCAAACTATGATTCTGAGTCGGTTAACCGAATAGATATCATTGATGTTGCTTCTGAAGAGTACTCTCAAGAAGTTCTTGGTTATTCTCATAATTCTGTGAGTGGGGATCCCACCACATCTTCTCAACCTATCATAGCCAATTCTACTCCTTCTCTCACTCCGTTTGAGGAAAGCGACTTCATCTTGGAAGAGATTGAAGCATACTTGGCTAGTGATTCTGTTCCATGGGAAATTGATCACGCTCCAATTGACATCGAGGGGGACATACTTCTCATTGAGAAATTGCTTAAAGATGATCACTCATCAACCCCTCACACTAGTGATGCAATTCCAGATGAGATTAATCACCATGAGATTAATCCGGAGGGAGATATTCTTATTCTTGAGAAGTTGTTAAATCAGGACACTTCTCCTACACTCCCTCCCGTCGAGCTTCATAACAAGGAAGTCAAGTCAGTTGAGAAAACTGAAGAACTTCCTGAAGTCAAACTTAAGGACTTACCACCTCATCTCGAGTATGCATTTCTTGAGGGTGATGATAAATTACCCGTCATTATTGCTCGAGATTTGAGTAAAGATGAAAAAGCTGCTCTCATAAAGATCTTGAAGTCACACAAGCAAGCAATTGCTTGGAAACTCTCCGACATTAAGGGTATCAACCCTGAGTTTTGTACTCACAAAATCTTAATGGAGGATGACTTCAAGCCAGCAGTTCAACATCAGAGAAGGGTGAATCCAAAAATCCATGATGTTATCAAACAGGAGGTTATCAAACTTCTTGATGCAGGATTGATTTACCCAATCTTAGATAGTCCTTGGGTTAGCCCAATTCATTGTGTTCCTAAAAAGGGTGGCATAACTGTTGTCACAAATGAAGATAACGAGTTAATTCCAACTCGGCTGGTTACGGGATGGCGCGTGTGTATTGACTATCGTAAGTTGAATGACGCCACCCGCAAAGACCATTTTCCTCTACCCTTCATGGACCAAATGCTTGAGAGATTAGCAGGGAATGAGTACTATTGTTTCCTTGATGGTTTCTCGGGTTACTTTCAGATCCCCATTGATCCACAGGATCAAGAGAAGACCACATTCACCTGCCCATACGGAACTTTTGCCTACAGACGTATGCCTTTTAGCTTATGTAACGCTCCTGGCACGTTCCAACGATGTATGATGGCCATATTCCACGACATGATCGGGGAAACAATGGAGGTGTTTATGGATGACTTCTCGGTCATTGGGGACTCGTTTCAAACATGTCTCTCCCATCTAGATAAAATGCTAAAACGGTGTGAAGACACCAATCTCTGTCTAAATTGGGAGAAGAGTCACTTTATGGTCAAAGAAGGCATAGTCCTTGGCCATAAGATTTCAAAAAACGGGATTGAGGTCGATAGAGCAAAAGTCGATGTTATTGCTAAACTGCCTCATCCTACTACCGTCAAAGGTATTAGGAGTTTTTTAGGTCATGCCGGTTTCTATCGTAGATTCATACAAGATTTTTCTAAAATCGCCCGGCCTATGACCCATCTTCTTGAAAAAGATGCTCCTTTTATCTTCTCTCCTCAGTGCATCGAAGCTTTTGAAACATTAAAGAAAAAGCTTACGGAAGCACCCATTCTAGTTGCCCCCGACTGGGATTTACCCTTTGAGCTCATGTGCGATGCAAGTGATTTTGCTATCGGTGCAGTCTTGGGGCAAGGAAAAACCAAGCATTTTCAGCCTATCCACTAAGCGAGTAAGACTATGACTGAAGCTGAAACCCATTACACCACTACAGAAAAAGAATTATAAGCTGTGGTGTATGCGTTTGAGAAATTTCGGCCATACCTTATATTGACCAAATGCGTGGTGTATACGGATCACTCGGCTCTCAAATATCTCTTTGCAAAACAAGATGCAAAGCCGAGATTGCTCCGTTGGGTTCTCCTCCTACAAGAATTTGATATCATTATACGTGATAAAAAAGGAGCCGAGAACCTGGCTGCTGATCATCTGTCCCGTCTAGAAAACCCTCACCAGGATGTTTTCGAGAAAAAGGAAATAAATGAAACATTTCCTCTCGAGACACTCAATGCGGTTTCTTTTCGTGGAAACTCTTCTACCCCATGGTTTGCTGACTTTGCAAATTACCATGCGGGTAACTTCATAGTGAAAGGGATGTCGACCCAACAGAAGAACAAATTCTTCAAGGATGTTAAACATTACTTCTGGGACGACCCCTACTTATTCAAAATCTGTGCGGATCAAGTCATCCGACGGTGTGTTTATGGACAAGAAGCTCTTGACATTCTCAAAGCTTGCCATGCTGGACCCACTGGGGGCCATCATAGTCCAAACTACACCGCCAAAAAGGTGTTTGATTCCGGGTTTTATTGGCCCACTATCTATAAGGATGCCCACGAATTTGTCAAAGCCTGTGACGCTTGTCAACGTCATGGAAATATCTCTCAAAGAAATGAAATGCCACAAAATGCCATTCAAGTGTGTGAGATTTTTGACATCTGGGGCATTGACTTTATGGGGCCATTTCCTTCGTCTCGCGGTAACAAATACATACTCGTGGCCGTTGACTATTTGTCAAAATGGTTTGAAGCTAAGGCTTTGCCTACCAACGATTCCCGAGTTGTTGTGAAATTCTTAAAATCCCTATTTGCTAGGTTTGGAACTCCACGAGCTATCATTAGTGATCGTGGTACGCATTTTTGCAATGACCAGTTTGATAGAGTCATGAAAAAGTATGGTGTAACTCACCGTCTCTCTACTGCGTACCACCCCCAAACAAGTGGGCAAGTGGAAGTTTCCAACCGAGGGATTAAAAGAATTCTGGAGAGGACGGTTGGTGAAAACCGTGCCTCTTGGTCGGATAAGCTAGATGACGCACTCTGGGCCTTCCGTACAGCTTATAAAACACCCATCGGGTGTACTCCATACAAGCTTGTGTACGGAAAGGCATGTCATCTGCCGATTGAGCTAGAGCACAAGGCATACTGGGCCTTGAAGCATGCAAACTTCGATATTCAGACAGCTGGTGATCACAGAAAAGTTCAAATGAATGAATTAAATGAACTCCGTGAGCAAGCATACGAGAACTCTTTGATCTATAAGGAAAAGACAAAGAAGATTCATGACTCAAAGATCAAAAACCGCGTTTTCAACGTCGGTGATCAAGTCCTTCTTTTCAACTCAAGATTGAAGATTTTCTCAGGAAAACTAAAATCCCGCTGGTCTGGACCATTCACCATCACTAAAGTATTCCCATATGGAACCATTGAGTTATCTCAACCCGATGGTCCAAACTTTAAAGTGAATGGTCATCGATTGAAGCACTATTTTGGAGAGGACATTCCTCCTGTGGTTGTCCCGGATCTACAAACTTTCCCCATGAACCAATGAATGCGGGGATCGAGTCAAGCTAGCGACTCGGGAATCAAAAACAGTAGCATGCTACATGGGTTTTCACCCGTGTGTACCACCCTAGTGTGGGGGAGTTGCCCCCCGCTGTTGTATATAAGAGTTTCATAAAAAAAAAAAATCTTGCTAAATAATGGCCGTAGTATTTCCCTTTTACGTTCTATGTTTCGGCATAACCGCCGGTACTTTGAATATTGAGGGCAATATTCATTTCTAGTGTGGGGGGGAATTCTCACGAATTTTATCATGTAATTATACCGCCCAATTTCCCCATTTTTGGCCAAAATTTTTTTTTTTTTTTTTTTTTTTTTGAGTAAGTGTTTTGCACTTACTCAACTTATGGTAATCAGTCCACCATGTCTAATAAACAAAAGGATTGGCTAATCCAGGAGCAAACGGCTCTTGGTAAAGATATCTCAAATCCGTTGACGGCTTACAATTTGCCCAAAATTGTATGGTATTCAGCTCGCCATATCCTTAAAAGTGAAGAGTTGGCTAGCCCGCAAGTTTATGGCTTGTGGTAAAGGCAGTTGGAAAACCATAATTGGTAATCAGCTCACCGAAGATATATTATCTAAGAGTTGGCTAGTCCAGAAGCAAACGGCTTCTGGTAAAGACAAATCAAATCCGTTGAAAGCTGGTGATTTGCTCAAAATCATTTGGTTATCGGTGTACCAAGGTTCTTACTTGAACTGAAACATTTGGCTACTCCAGAAGTAATGGATTTTGGTAAAGAGATGAAATCCATTAATTTTTCTCAAAACATTGCTAGGGACTAGCAATATCTTAGTGTGGGGGATTGATGAGTGTGTAAATACTCATCATTTTTGTACCAATTAAACTGCAAAAACATCTTAAAACACTCAGAAATACATCAAAATGATAAAAATATCACAAATAAGTGTTTTATGTGTTTTAAATGCAAAAATATCAAAATCTGGTGAAAAACGTATCAAGTTTGCATAATTGGCAGTTTTAGTCCCCCAAGTTTCAAAAGTTGTCAAAAACAGTCCCTGGTAAAACAAAATAAAGAAAAATGTTATTCAAGGTCCCTGAAATATTCTAAGTTGTCAAAAATGGTCCTTGAATAAATCTTTTGTCAAATGGCAGAAAAGGTCCCTCAAGTTTTGAAATTGTCACAAATAGTCCTTGGAAAATTGAAAATGTCAAAACTGGTCCTTGTACTATTAAATTTTGTCAGTTTTAGTCCTTGTGTGAACTTTGATAAATTGGCAGAAATGGTCCTTCAAGATTTCAGAAATTGCAAACAAGTCCTTGTCATTATAATCCAAGCCTTGTCAAAACTGTTTTGGACCCCTGCCATATACACATTGTGACCCCTGTCATTACCCATTTTGGACCCCAAGTCAAACACCAGTCAAACCCTTCCCTTTCCCTCCCACCTGTCCTGTTTATCCTCTTCCCCACCCACTTGACTGCAACACACAGGCCACTCTCCCATCACCTTTCCCTCCCCCCTCATCATCACCACTACCCACCTTTCCCACCACAATAAATGCCACCCCCCCTAGTTGCTAAATCAGAGCCTACAAGTCAAACCAGCTTTTCCCGCCAAAAAAACGTGGACGGCCTAGATTACTCAAAACTCATCCATTGGTCAAGCTTAGAGGTGGGATTTGCTCAGAAGGACACGTGGAAGCTATCTAGTGTATAAAAGAGGAGGAAGAAGCAAGAGAGAAGGTAGTAGTTAATTTTTAAATTTCATGTATTTCGTTTTTAATCTCAATGTTTTAACTTAAGTTCAAAATTGTAATTTCCTGTTTCTAAGCACTAAACATAAGTTATTTTGTCAGTGTGATCTACTCTCAAGTTTCAATTCAAAGTATCATTATGGTTTCAAATTTTATGCTTACTGTTTAAGAATTCAATTTCCATTTCTTATCTTCAAGCTTCAATAAGCTTCATTTAAGCTCAAACAAGCTTATCTAAGCTCAATATAGCTTTTGGTAAGCTTTAGAAACAGTTTCAATCAAAGGTGCTAAAAAGTCAACAAAAGTCAACTGTGCAGAGAACTTGGGTCAAGCAGGCATGGAAATGGTATTTGGTAATTGCAGAGTTGATATGGGTTGGATTTGAGTAGCTTAAGTTTGGTTTGGTTTAAGCTTCACAAATAAGCTGGGAACTTGTAAGTTTGTATCTCCTTTTCATTTTGTATGCAGTTTTCATATTGTGCTTATATTTGAAACTGTGGTCATTAAAATAGCTCAGACATGTTTAATTAGTAGTAATTAGGGTCACTGGACTTAGTTTAAAGGGTGGAATGAGTTAAATCAATAACTAGCTTAGTTTAAATCTTCAAAACAGTTCTATAGCAGTGTTTGGATCAGATGTTCATATTGAGCTTGAGCTCTTGTTTGCACTTGATATATGCATAGTCAGTCTCAAATAGGATCATTTGACTAATTTCTGTCTTAAAATTGTGCATCAAGTCTCTCAAAGTCAACATCACTTGGAATCTGTTTTAACTGCACAACTGTTGGAATTTTCAATTATCAAAAGCTTGATTTATGTTTGGAAATCAGTAGCATAGCCTAATATAGTTTCATTTGACCATATAACATCAATATCAGTCCACAAATTAGGATTAAAGTTCATAAAAGTCAAAATTGGCAAAACTGTTAAAAGTCAAAAAGGTAAAAACCAGTTTTGCACCAACCTAGGGTGATTTTTAATAGATTCATTACTGGGTCAAATTAAGTGAAACTCTGGGTTTTAAAACTTCAGTTGGTCAAGTCTCTTATTATTATTTTTATAGAATTTTAGTAATTTTTTTTAAGCTCCAACATAGCTTGTCAAAAAGGGCATAAGTGCCCTGTGCAACTGAGTTAGCTTACACTGACTCTGCACAGGTTTTGTGCAGGCTTGTCAAAAGCTCCTCAGAGCTTCTCTTGGTCTAGTTTTTGGTTTACAAGCACATAGCCAGGTCTACTTTAGATTCATACCTTTGGTTTTGAGTTTGGACTTGTTTAAGTGCTTATTTTCTAGTCTCAAAGTAGCACCAAAAATCTGTTTTTAGCACTTACTGTCAAATCATCAAATCATAGCAATGTGCAATTCAGATGTTTAGGATAGTTGTATTTGGTTTCTTTTGAGTACTTATAGCTTAATAAAGCTTCTGTGTTCAGTTGGTGCTCTTTTGGTACCTTGTGCTTATTCCAAGTGCTTATTACAATAGCACTTGCATTGCAGTTTCATTTTTCTACACATAAGCCACTGTTTTTCTATTTTTCTTAGATTCAGCATATTAAATTAGACTTTTCTTGAATTTTTCATATTTTTCTAGGTCTGTTTACTATTTTTCTTAATTTAAAACAGTTTTTAGGCCATTTTAATTAGCTTTTAATACAATTAAATTAGAAAAAGTTCAAAAAAATAATTTTTCATTTTTCTTAGGTTAAGATAAATATAAAAAGTAAAAAAATTAATTTTCCAGATTTTTCATAGTTTAATTTGTAATTTTTAGTAATTTAATTAGTTTTAAATAGTTTAAAATTCATAAAAAAAAGAAAAATAATCAGAAAAATATAAAAATAGTTTTGAAAATTCTCTTTTGTTATTTTAGATTTTTCCAAGTCATAATTTTATTTTTCTAGCTTTATTTCATATTTTCTTGTATTTTAGGTTATTATTAAATAGTTAAAAATAGTTTTTAATTAATAATAATTAGATAAATAGTTCTAAAAATAATTTTCTTTTTCTTAAAATTTTCTTTTATCATTAGGTTTGTAAAAATGTCATTTTCATATTTTTAGGATTAATATTGCTTCAGTTTCACATTTTCTTGTGTACGTCACGTAGTTTTTAATTTAAGTTTTATAAAAGTAAAATCAAAAACATCAGTTTAAAAATAATGATAGCGTTTATTTAATAGAATTTATCTTTTTAATTTTCTTTAATTTGCATTTAAGCCCCTGTAATTTACAAATCTTTTCTTTAGGTATAAAATAACTACAAATCCTTACTGATCACTATCCTTAGTGATTATTCGACATCTGATTGTGTTAAACACCAATCATCCTCCGTGGGACTTAACGACCCAGGAATCCACTATATTCCTCTGATCTAAATTGCATTGGTGTCTGAACTGTTTTAAGTTTCTTACGGTTAGCCATTAACAAGTGGCTAGCTTGTGTGAGATAAGTTGACGGTTCGGGACCAATCAATTACACACGTTTTCAAGGAAACGTAAACATGAGAATAACAATTAACTAAAAGATATATATGTGTGTTTGTTCGAGTCAAATGCTTTTATCGAGTCATAATGGATGTTTTGCAGAAATTTTTCCAGATTCTAAAGATGTAAATTTTCCAGAATTTTTTCCAGAAAATCGCAGACCAGTTTTTGTCAGGATAACCTGACGGCGTCAGGAAGGAGTAAAAATAACAGATTACTTTTTTTTCTCGTTTTCTGAGCTACTTAAAAAAAATTTGGAATTTTCCAGGTCTTAATTTTCTAGAAATTCTGTAAACATCCATTCCACAAGCATTATATCTTAGTTTAAATCGAGTCTTATATTTATTATTACCGCCGATTTTACGCGAAGGTTTCATTTGTTTCTTCAAGTGTGCAGGTTTAATTTATCAAGAAGAAGTTACATAAGAATGGAAGGAGCTTTTCACGCATAAATTCTTCTTGGAAAGGATTTAACCACCACTTTACACGGATCCTACCGAGCTAATCAGGGGAGTACTAGTTTCTTTCGTTTTTAATTACCTTCCATTATCATAACTTTGATACTTTCGGGGAACATTGGGGACAATGTTCAGTTTAAGTGTAGGGAGGGAAAATAAAACGGGAACTTTGAAACTATGCTTATCCTTGATTATTTGCTTTGTCCAATTGTATTTGTGTAATAAACCATGAGAAAATGTCGGTTAGGGTAATTTTGGCACCAAATTTAAAATTTTTCATGACATATAAGAGTGGGTCATTAGTCTTAACAAAAGCGTCTCACGGATAGGAAGTTGCATGACTAGCACAAAAACCCTTTACCACCTAAATTCCACCCAAAATGTGAGGATCGCCCTTAGATTAGTAGGAATTAAAAGCATTCATCTTTAATGTTTAGAGTGTGAACCGGTAGTATATTAGATTCTAGAACTTGTTTTGTGATGCATCCCGAGATCGCAAGTAAGACTACACTTGTGTAGTTAGGAATAACTAAATGATAAGAGGCATTAGGATAACCCTTGTTTGATACCCGTAATATAATTACTTCTTCCACATCGGTTGAGTAATTCCCCCACACCCTTTGCGTTGTACTCATCTTTAGTACACGATACCCCTAGTTAACCCCTCAGAGCCTATCCTTTTCGCGGTTCTCGTGATGTTTCGGTTTTTCCAGAATATCAATGAAGAGCATTGTTTACACCCCACCCCCAAATATACGCCCAAATCGCCTTAGCCTACCCTGTATGCAGTGCATTATTGTTATCACCCTAAACCCTTAGTTTAATTATCTAGTTGCTTGCATGAGTTGCTAAGTCGAGTCATATCCTTTGTATACAGTTTTGGGACGATTGGGATTCATGGGAAAAGTTAAAGTTTATGAAATGACGGGAAGGGAACGTTAAATTCAAATTCCCTTTGTTTGCGTATAATGTACCCAAGTGTTTTGATCTTTTCAATCCGGGTCAAATTAGTGTTAGAGTAATAAAAACTCAAGTGTAGGGATGTGCCTATAAATCCCTATCATTTTGATGTTACCGTAGAAGATGGTAGAGTAAAAGTGTATGAAAAAAAATCGAAAAAAAAAAAAGAGAAAAAGAGAAAAAAAAATAGAGTGAAAATAATAATAATAAAAAAAAAATACATACGGGCTACCATCCTACATCTATCCTTTAAATTCGTGTTTGTTTATTTCAGTTAGCTAGAGTTTAGAGTGTCGAGTCTTGGCTTAGCAACGACATTCTTCGTATGCTTGTAACATAAGAGATTTTTGACTTGCCACCACTAAATAGCCTATCCCACCAAACCCTTTATTTCCCTACCGTAAGCCTAACATTACAACCCTTTAAAGACCTCTTTGATAGTCTTTCCTAGGTGCTTACGCCAAAGCGATGGAGGTTTGATCTATTCTCAAGCCTATGGTAATCTATGTACTAGGACCGGTTAATGAGTGTTTATTTTCCATTTCCAATTTGTTATATTTCATATACACCCGAGAGAGATGTGAGTATCCAAACACCCCATGTGAGGTGCTAGTATGTGATTTCCGTGCTTGTTATGACTTTTGCGGGGCTTATATGTGTTGTGGACCGTTTTGAACCAATGCTTCATGACCCTTAACTTATAAATTAATTGGCTAAAAGCACATTTGCTTGAGGACAAGCAAATACCAAGTGTAGGGATATTTGATAAGGTTTTAAAAGGTACCTTTTTGAGGGGTCGTTTAAGCCCTTATTTGATCACTTTTGTATCCGTTATTGCTTAATATCGTTCCTTTTCACTTTTTAGGTCTCTTGAAGGCAAAATGCTGGAATGGCACTTATTTGGACGAAAAGGCGCGAATATACGAAGAAAATGGCCAAAGTCAGAATCGAGACACTCAAAGCTGCTGAAAACATAAGGTGACGGCGTCAGGTGTTAAATTGCGACGCCGTCAGAGGATTTTGTGACGGGACAGAAGCCAAAACTCCTATTTTCAAGTGACGACGTCAAGTTATAAAAGAGTAGGCCGTCGCAACTCAGACGGCCTAGATGTAATCCAGACGGCGTCAGAAGCTGAAGAGGACGGCGTCACAAGCATAAGGTGACGCCATCGCAAGTCTAACGTGGCCAAGATGAAACCCTAATGACGGCGACACGACGACGTCACAAAACATAAGGTGACGCCGTCGCATATGTAATATTATATAGAATCTGAATTTTTCAGTATTTGGTGTGTAGTCTTTTGGAGTAAAAACCTAAACCGAACAAAGGCTGTCTTGTACAGTATTTTAGGGTTCCAAACCCTATCTTACACCAAGATAAGTGTTTTACTTCATTAATACAATTATGTCTTTGATTATTTGTGTGTATGCTTGCATGTTCTCCATGTCCGGCTAATTTACTTGTGTGTTTGCTTAGGGAATATGAAACTTAATTATTGAATATTGATTGGTTGTCTCTTATCTTAGTTGATTAATGATCTAGTAATGCGATAGGTCATTCGTTGTGTACTTAATGCTTGATTAAATATTTGTGAACCTTAGAATATGACTCCTTGAGTAGTTGTAAGCTAAACCATCCAAAGAGTACCTTAGAGTAAGAGTTTATTATCCCTAGTGGGTTTTGTAGACGAGACCCTTTGGTAAGTTCAAAGAGTTAGGGAGAAACGCATACCCTACAACCTTAGACACACAACGCAACTAGGAATGAGGACGTGACAATTCAACCACCAATAGGAGATAATTAAGGAGTAGTAAAACTTAAGTAAACACCTCTTTAAACTATCATACGAGCACACAATAATTAGACATAGACTACATACACCTTAGATTAGATAATTAGATAAGTAGAGTAATCGGTAGCAATACCAACCCCCCCAAATTCAAACCCCGAGATTCGTACCTTTCCATTTCATAAAAATATAAAAATACAAAAATAATCTTCCTCAACCCCAACCTTAGCGTAGTAACTTCTCACTAGCATTCCTATTCCCCTAGAGAACGATATCAATACCCGTGGCTTACCCTAATACTACACTACAACGATTAGGTTCACTGCCTAGGGTGTTGAAAAACTTGCTCGACGAAATGGAAGTTCCTTTGACCCCGAACGACGCGTGTAGCGTTATCACACTTACAACCCAAAACAACAACATTTATACATCAAAAAAGCTGTTAATGATAAATTAAATCAGCAACTGATAGATCAAAACATAAATAAAAATACATTTTTTGTTATCTGGCTTCGTTATTTGTATGTGTTTTTGACAGAGTTTTAGGTTTTGAGTGATTAATGTGTGTGTTCGTTTTTGATTGAGGTGGGTAAGGATTTAATAGGGTGGGATTAATTACATAAAAGATGAAGTTGTCAAATTGAAGGACCAAATGTGAACAGTCAAGTTATTAATGGGCGGGAGTTTTAAGTATGACAACGGCAACATAGACAAATTCAGGGACTAAATGTGAAAAAAAATTCATTACTAGACCCCTTGACCGTCTCTTCCCTGAGACGCTATTTACTTTTGCGTGCGAACCAATAAACCCATACACAACCTTTTCCTCACACATTTTCCAATGGAAGATGTACTTATATTGAATCAACTAATGGAGGTCGTTGGGTCATCGCACTTACATGATCGTATGAGATTGTGGTTTGGGCAAGAGGCTGCAGATGTAAGGTTTTTTGCAAAGCTAATTCGTGCCTTCATTGATCACCTCAAGAGGATGATCATCAAGCGTAGGGACATGATTCTGGAGAACGAAGCTTTGGGACTACGTGGTTTGGCGTTTGACAATTGGATGCGCTAAGAGAAACCCAGGCCAGGCACACCGACCTGCTTGCTTGTTTGATAAAGATTTATGGTGAACTGATGATGGTATTCGTAAGTAGGAAGGTTATGTTGCGAAAATGGCTGAAAGTAATTAGTGGCTTTTGGGTATTTGATGGGGGTAGGTAAATGGGGTCTTTTGGTTGCTTGTTTTCGCTTATTAGGTTGTTAACAAGGGTATGTAAATGGATCTTTTGTTTGGTTGTTGATGATGGTTTGATCTAGGACCTGCTCTTCTTGTAATCCACTCTAATTATGATGAAATATAAATCTAAGTTTTAGTATATAATCTTCTTGTATTGTGCTATTTGGTGTACTGTTTCTGTTAGCAAAAACAAACACCCCTTTATATCAGGAAAATCAAACACAGTGGTTTTAATGTTATATGTTTTCAAAATGCAAAGGCTTTAGCATTACATCTTATTGTATTGACAATGGTGTATTGTTTATGAAAAAAATGGTATGGTGTTAGTGTCGACAGTGGCACTGAACAACCAAATAGCACAAATTGTAACTTCTTGATTTTTGACTTCCCTAAGTCAAACCTATTTAGCAAATACCACAAATTCTAACTTCTTGATTTTTGACTTCCCTAAGTCAAACCTATTTAGAAATGCACAACCAAACACTATCATTTACAATAATAACTCAATTTTATATTCAGGGTATGCTATTATTAAAAGCAAGAGCTTTTTATTGATCAATTTTACGTAACATATGTTTGACTTTCCTAAGTCAAACACTATTGCTTACAATATGTTTGACTTCCCTAAGTCAAACATATTTAGCAATGCATAACGAAATACTAGCAGTTATAATAACAACCCACATTTTTATTGATCGATTACATGTTGACAACCATTACAAATTTTCCTATCAGCTAAACACAAACTTAGCAAGAACCGCTACTTTTCGCATCATCCATTTCCTTCCTTTCCTTCCTATCCTTTAGATGTTTAAACACAGCTTCAAGATTTTTAATCCTCCTTTCCAAATCATCAACCTTTGATAACCCGGTATTCGCAGTCTCTTGCTTCTTCTCCGTAACACCCAAAAGCTCTTCATAGTAGTACTTTTGTTCCCTCGGCCAATTCAGAATCTTTTCTCTCAACTCCTTAGGTATCTTCCTGTTTGAACCTTATTCAACAATTGATTCATCGCCAAATCCCTCAAGAACTAAATCAGAGAGAAAAATAGTTGTCTAAAACTTTTGCCCTCTCATCTTCATCAGACTCGATGTACAAAGCCTTCCCCTTATCATTTTGTGCCATTTTTAGTTATTAGGGTTATGTGAAAATAGGGTGTGTTGTTGTTGAATAGAGTTTTATCACAGAGGGAAACAATAAGAGGGTAACGAGTTGAGTTGGATTAACTAAGGAGTAGTCATAAAAGTGTTTGGTCTATTATACCCTCGTTACTAAAACTCAAAACAGACGTTGACCGCGATAAAATAGGTCAAAGGACGCAATCGGCTTAAAAAACCCAAGGTTTAGACTTACGACGACGATTTTCTCAAGTTTCGGGCCTTGACGATAATTTTTGATAAGTTTAAGGACCAACGGTGTATTTTTGTCATTAAAAGTAGAAAAAGAATGATAATAAAAGAAAAGAAAATAAAAATTATTAGTGAAAAAAATAATAATAAAATAAAAAACTGAAAAAAAAAAAAAAAAAAAAAAAAAAAACCTTGTCACTATCTTATTACTTTTTTATAATTTTTAAACCTTCAACTCTAAACCTTCACTTTTCATAGATCCTAACTCATCACCACCGCTCATCGTTGATATACTATCCAAGTACTCGCGTCTAGCGGCAACGATGTCTAGTTTCGACATCATTACGACGGCGAATAATTGTTTGTCGTAACACATGTATTGTTAGGAATAAATGTTTCTCGAATGTCATAGTTGCATTGTTTTTTGCGATAGTTGATCCGTGTTTGAGAGTGTCTTATCTTCGACGTTAACAAACACTGAAAAACCATCAGATTTGGCCTAACGTTTACACCCTTTTTGCTGATTTACAATGTTATAAGAAAAGTTCAAACTAAAAAAATATGGTTTTCATTTACACAGCAAGAAAATCAAAGACAACCTATTATCAATAACCTCAAACACCCGTTTCATTCACAAATCGACCTCAAAAAAACATCATTGTTCACCAAAAAAATAATAACAAACACAAGTGGCCTCAAATTATCATCCACCATTTTTTCTTATTTACCAGAAACACTATCAAATTTCAGATCTATGCAATCTCGCTACACGCATATAAACCTCAGCTCCACATTCTAACACATAAGATATCAACATACACAAAAACAAAATATACTCCAACCACATAAAAAATATACAATGCTGAAACCAACCTTAAAACCCCATTGCAACCTCCACCAAAATGATATATGTAGAACAAACCACCTAGCAGACCGAGAATTTATGGTGTTGGACAGCCGAAACAAACAAAAAACCACTTAAACAACCAACAATTCTTTCTAAAACCCACCAAAACTACCAACCAGGACTACCTAACCAACCGAAAGAACCAAAACCACCAAGAGGTGGTGGCTATTTCGGCATACGACAATAGTTATAGTGGTGGCTATAGGTGCTAGGTTAAGTGAGAAAGGGGCTCGGTTTAAAGATAGAGAGAAAAGATAAATAAAATTACAACAGCTAGGTTATATGTTTTATTTACAGAATTATGTTTTTTTTTTTTTTTTTTTTTTTTTAAGTGAGTCCCTATTCAAAAATTTCTTTTTTCCATTAAGTTTGTAGAACAAGTTTCAATATTTTCATTTTCAAAAAAGTCAGCACTGTAGTGCCCATTAAGTTTCAACATTTAATTTTCAACATTTCCTTAATTATTTTAATTTTCAACATTCATTTTCTCTCACATTTGACCATTGTTGAAAAATTTAACATTCAACTTTAACATTTTTTTCCTTTTTATATAGTTAAGATGAGATATGTTCCTTTAGTACCAAACCATGAATGCAAATGAACGGGTTTGTATTTGAACTCTAATTTTACTCGAGTTTGTTTGAATTTTAGTTTTTTGTCACGTGACAAGTTTATGAAATGAACTCGATCAAGCTTGCAACGGCTCATATCTTCGTTATCAGATGATCATCGCAACATCCATAATACATCTATGATTAAAGAGGCTACAAATGCGGCCTCTAAATAACTAAAAAACAATAACTTTTTATTCGATGATTTGCCTAATTTGCACAAACCAATTTATTAGATGATTATGTTAGTCAGGCGTAGTGTAATTGTAAGCGTATGATTAGCTAACATGGTCCCAAATCCCAACTAACATAATCGTCTAATACATATTAGCCGATTAGTCTATTTCAAGCATTAGTTTAGTAAAATGCTTCAAACAGTTGCCAAGATCTTTAACACTTTTGGTAGAATTAGGGATGAGCGGCTCTGCTTATTCTCTCAATGGCTTTCTAAATACAACAATTAATTTAACAAAAACTTTTTGAGCGAATAACGCAATTTATCACATCTATAAATATTGAGACATAATAATTTAAAAAGCTATACTTTTAATCTACTAGACGATTACCCGTACATAGCAACGAGATTTTATAGCGACAGATCATTTTGTGTTAAAAAAAGTTTATGGGTTATAAACGAAAAATAATAAAAGTTTGAAGATTTGGGGATTAAACATAATGTTTTAAAACCTGGTTCGACCCAGGTGGTTCAACCGGTTGAACCGTTCCGGTCGAAAAACGGGTCGATTTAAACCGAGTCAACCCGACGGGTTGGGTCAAAAACCGGTCAAATTAAACCGGGTCAACCCACCGAGTTTGAAGCGTCTCGGGTCAACCCCATTTTCGATATGTATTAATAGTTTCCTTTTGAAATATATGTTTTCAAAATTTTCTTTTTTAGTTTCATGTTTTCACTTTTTACTTTTTGGTTTTTCATTTATATATAGTATAGCAGGGTACTGCACGTTACGGCGGCGGATACCCTGTGACGATTAACCGGAGAAATAAATCTCGATGAGACCTGATTCACCAGTTTGTATTGGTTTCAACGGGTCCTCTCTGGTTCATTTTCGGATGGCTTTTATTGCGCCACCGGTTCTCGGTTGAACCTGTTGGTCTGATCCGATTATCAAAACTATATGTACCATCAACTTGTTAGCTTGTATGAAGCTTTGTGTGTTTTATTAATTTGTATAATGTGTATAATAACATGTACTTTTCATTTTAGGGTGTTTTAAAAATAACATTAATTAGTGTGTTTAATTATTTTATATTTTGGATTATGTTATAGATTGTTTAAAGGGAAAATGATGCAAATAGACGGCGCGCCCTGAGACTTATCACTTTCCGGACCACTTTTATTTTTAATTTGAGAATGGACCAAGGGCAACCACTGTCATTGGGCAACCACTGTCATTGGGCAACTCATCGACATTGTGACAAGTGTCCCGTATATGTAAGGTATTGTTTTTTGGGCAACTAAAAAGCGCTGGGCAACCGTATATTTTTTAAAAAGGTTTTAGTTAGACAAAAAAGTACACATTTGAATAGTAAAAGTACAGTGGATTTATATTCAAAATCCAAAAGTCACTGACCAAAAAAGCATCTATAGTTACCATTTTTATCTGTTTTTGCTTCTCGCACAAAAGCATTCTTACTTACAGTACTATTTTCACAAATCAAACAGTCTTCTTCGTCAGCCCCCTCTCTTCCTTGTAACGTCAGTTATCTCACCATCTTTAAAGCTAGAGTGTTGATTGCAAACCACATTCGATTGATCAAGTTTTAAAAAAATGTTCCCAAATATGGTACATAAATATTCTTCTCGTTGTTTATTACATATGATTATTTCCAATTGGTTCTATGTTATAATAAATCGTTTTTGTTATTCGATTAATACCTATGTTAGATAGGTGTTAATTCCATTTTATAATCCATTGCTCTTTTTTATGTGTATCTGATTCGTAATTATGTAGGGTATGATACCTTAGATGTCGTTAGTTAAGTATGTAACATTACTTGGTTCATTAAAAAATTTAGTGGCAGTTTGTAGACTAATAAGGAGTGGTTTATATACATCATCTATGCAATTGTTTACGACGTTGGTGTAGATTCCTTCTATGGCCTGGATTATTTATGGTTTTTGTTGACCATTTTTAGGACTATGAAGCTAAGTTAATCATTACGAGTAAACTGAACTACTTTTCGTAATTATGTAGGGTAAAATACATCTGTTCCGTTTACCGCTCTTCTACAGCTTGTTTAGAGGCTTCTTCTGCTTTGCCCTTTCCTTTTCTTTAGCAATTTCTTTAGCATTTACTTCCATATGTAATCTTTTAGCAATTTTTTCATCAAAAGCTATCTGCTCCTCTGTACTTTGAAACACCAAAGTTGGATCTGCAATCCCTTTACCCTTTCCAATATCAGTTTCAGTAACTACATCTTTCTGCACAGGTTCACCAATGTTATACTCTTAGCAATAGGTCTAGGTGCAGGGATAGGGTGAGATTGCTTTTGGTTGACCAATTGTATGGCAATCTCATTGTCAGCCTCTTTTGGTTTTGGTGTTGGTGTTATTGTTGTGGTTATAACTATAGCAGTGGTTGCCTCTGCAGTGAAAACGTCTGAACTGACAGTGGGTAGAATAATAGCAGCAATGGTTACTCCAATACTAGCAGTGGATGCAACAATACTGGCAGTGGTTGCCTGCACCCCTTCATTCTCCTTTTCTTCAACTGCAGCCTGTAAAGAATCATCTATTACTGGTTCTTTACCTTCCATGTGAGCCACACTTAAAAAACACACACAAACTCTAACAAAAACCAGTTCTGGATAGTAATAGCATCTCCGTCGTCTCCGTCGTCTCCGTCATCTATTTTCAAATTGAATCCGACGTTGTTTATCTCCACCGTTGACTCTGGTATTGAGTCTGTAATTTCTTTTTTTTTATTGAATCTGATTCAGTTTTAAACAAGTTTTATCCGGCGTTGACTCCGGCGTTGAGTATCTAATGTGAATATGCTACTTGAATTTCATATTAATTTTTTTCACATGTGAAGATGTTAATTGATTTATTAGATAGTGTTTGTTTGTTACTTTTGACTATGTCATTATATGCTTTTTTATTACATATCTATTTTTGCACATGTAAAGATGTTTATTGATTTATTTAGATACTGTTTTTACTGTTTGTTTATTATGTTGTCTATCTGATGTTTTTAGATTGCATAAATCATAGTTTATCTTTGATTATTTGAGGTTTGGAAAATTTATGTTTCCTAGTGAATAATATCAATAACTAATGGAATTTTGAGTTTATTATTGTAATTAAGTCTAGTTAGAGTATATTCGCATGTAAAGAATATCGAGATTAGCTATTATTTTGATTATTTATGTTTTCACAAATGATATCATAAAATCATAACATAAAATTTGATGCAGTAATCTAGTACCTTGTTAATTAGATAAATACTTATTACCTTACATACCAAATAATTCCAAAATAGCACATTCTTAAACATATAAAAAACACATTCATAATCCTAAAAATCATCAGCATCAGCTGCAACTTCTTTGAGTATGTTGATAAGCTTTTTGGCACATTCAACCATCTCTTGATACTTAGCTTTGACAACAGCATTATGATCTTTCAAATTTTTAAAACTGGTTTTCATCTCTTCATACTTCGCTTCAACATCAGCATTATAATCTTTGTAAATCTTAAAATCAGCTATCGCCTCTTCACACGTTGCTACCAAATTAGCATTATCATCTTCGATCCTCTTGAAACGCGCTTTCATATCTTCATACTCACATTCATACTCTGGAAGTTGTTCAATCATTCTCTTCCTCTTATCAATCAGCTCTTGTTTCTCCCTAAAATTTCCTTCTATTGAGAAAGTCTTTCCCGGCTCACAAGCAATTACCATTCTCTTGAAATGGTCTATCATGTCTTTAAATAAAGAATCGTGCAAATTAGTACAATTTGGAGTGCATGTACAATCTTGACACAAAGAACACGGCATTTCGTAAATGATTGTGATGATTGATAATCTAATTGATCTAAATGTTAATTGACTAAAATATCACAGTAGAAGTGAAAGGTAAATTTCACAAATGAAAATGTGTTTTCAGTTTTTGTGTAGACAGCTGTATTATTTATTGACAATTTGAATTGGTGTATAGTGTGAATAATCCAAAGTAACTGTAAGAATTGGTGTTTGCAAATGGGTTTTTTGTGGTCACTAAGAGTTAGAGTATCAGTGACCTCTGCATTTTACTTTTTTTTTTACTTTTTTGTGAACTCTAACATTTGGCTATTTTGTTTTCACATGTTTAAAGGTAAGGATGTCAGTTGCTTTTTGGGAAATGGTTTTTGTATTTTTAAATCAATTTAATAATCTTCAACAATCAACATCCACACATTCCTCGAGCATGACCAATGCATCAAGTCATAAAAGACTTAATGCATTGAATACAATTAAATGGTTGAGGTAAAAAGCTTTTGCAAAACCAACTACTCCACTGCAAAAAGCTTTTGCAATAACTTTTGCGTATTTAATGTTGGGTGTAAAATGAAAGTTTAATAAATACAAAAGCTTTTTGACAATAGCTTCAAACGCTTGAAGTTTTACAAGTGTTTTTGTAAAAAGTCTTCTTCAAAGTTATTGCCACAATAGAACAAGTCATTTGAATATCTTATTAGAATAGTAAAAAGTCTTTCATCAAGTTGCCATTGCGGATGCTTACCCTGGCTGACTTTCATCGAAGAATCCAAATAAAAAAATCGTTGTCCTTTTCTTCTTTTTTATAAACAAATCCAGGTTTGTTGTACTCCCCCGTATGTACTTTGTTACCTTAATCGTTCATATATTTATAGAGTACATGAATATAAATAACTGTGCAGCTTTATATTTTATATTCTATTATTAAATATTTATTTAATTAAAAGTTATTGAAATTGTTATTAGGGTTTATGTTTTATAGTTATGGTCACTATACCCCTTAAAGTCTAGTGGTTAATTCTAGTTGTTATTAGGGTTTATGTTTTATAAGACATGTCGGAAACCAAAGAAGTCATATTTAAAGTTCACCACAACGGGAAATTTGAATTTCAGCCACTCCGCTATGTAGGCGGTCGCCTTGCTGATGTCTGGTATTTTAGTTCCACCAGGGTTGCATTTACCAGGGTGCTTGATCATGTTTTGAATGATATTGGAGGGGGAAAATGGGCTTTATTTTATGCTGCACCAAATAAGGCACTCGAAGATGGTTTAACATTGTTGCACACAGACAATGACATTCGACGAATGTATGACCTTGCGGATGAGAATTGATCCATGGACTTCTACATTGTGCACAAGCTACAGGCTTTGTCACAATTTTATTTCAAAAACATGGTATGGTAGGAAGAGGACGCTGGCATGCGCTGCGGTAGTGCAACACCTTTCAAAAGAAGGAAGCTAACAAAGCGTGTTTGATCACGAAAACTGAAAAAGGTTTCGAGATCATAGAAAAAAAGGGCTAGTGCACAAGGAATGGTTCCACCTGTTATGAATGTTTGTTGCCTTTAAAAAATAATTATGAATTTATGCTGCCAACCATGCGATAGTGCTTCTATGCCAAACTTGGTGCTATTAGGTTTATGCTGTTAAGTCTATCATTTATGATCATATGGTTAAGAATTATGATTGCCCGATCGTACAACAAGTATTGCCCAATTATGGCATTTAGTTGCCCAGATTGCAAATTGGACGGTGGCCTGAGGTTCAAACGAAATTGACCAATAGGATAAACTTGATTGTCAGAATTTTCGTGTCTAGATAGTAGATGACGATAACGGTTGCGTTTGCTCATTAGAATAGCACAATTGGGGATAAATACGTCCAAAAATACTAACAACTGCTACAAGAGTTAAAACAGTTGTTTTGAAAACAAATTCATTTTGATTCAATTGGGGATAAAAAAAAATAAAGAGTTACAACTGCTAGGGCAAAACATAGTTTAGACCCACACATCATAATTCGCAACACCTAACAATCTGTTGCAATCAATTTCGAAATAAACATCAATGGTGCCCAACTCTTCTGCTGCAACTCACAACAAGGTTGCATTTTTGGAAAAACCAAAGGAGGCTACAGGGTTTGAACAAATTTTCAATTATATTGCATATGTGAATACGCAACCACTGCTACAGTTTACCCAACCACTGCTAGTGTCGCTGAAACCACTGCTAGTGTCAACGCAAATATCAACTTTGTTTCTGTTTTCCAAATGACTAGTTGAAGTTCAAATTTTAAAAGTGAAATTTAAAGCGCCGATATGAATGATTTACTTCAGTTTGTCAAACGTGCATAAGCAACATTTCCAAAACCAACAACAGCTGTAGAAGCTACATTTTACCAAAAAAAAGTATATACAGACATAGCAAACTTTCAGTACAAAAAAGGATAATAAACCGATAAATTCAAATGGTTTGTAATTACGGATAAGGCTTATCCAAATACCAAAAAAGGAGAGAAAATCTGCAAGTAAATATTCACGTTCCTTCCCTAGAAATTTTATGACAAATCCAACAGGAAAAATAGATGCCCAGGGTAGGAGCCTAGGCAAGTGCCTACCCACAAAACAATAAATGGAAATTAATGATACCGCGTGCAAAAACAGTAAAATCCTCGCTATAAATACGCGAGTTAAATAAAGGGAAAGCACATGAAAAAAAAACTATTCCTCCACCAACAAAAAACACCAAAGAGAAGTTGAAGATGTTAACAACCCGTTGCATACGAACCGTCTGTTCCAAAAAGCCCATACATAGCCTAAACCTTTACCCCCCCAAAACCAAATCATAAGCGCAAAGCAGATGTTGCGACAACTGAAACATGTTCTTAAATGACTACTAATAACAATTAGTCGTTTCTAAGACGACTAAATTGACACATCTCCGCGACCATTCACAACATTCCTTCAACCAAAACCAGTGTCCTTTAAGGTTTGTGGAAGCCTGCCCTGACCATATGGCGTACAAAAGGTGGGAGTTTAAACCGATTAGACTCTCATTAGCCATTTGGGATGTTCAAAGTTCAGGAAGTTCCTTCTTAACCTCACTCTTCCCGAGCGGAAGAAGGAAGTATATCATGGGTATTGGGTCGAAGGAGTGATCGAATGTGCAAAGAGAGGCAAATAACACGGCTGAAAATTATGGTCTCAGTCCTCTGTTGATTGCAGCCCGGCCCCCGAAGCAAGTGTACGTCTACCAATCCTGGCATATCGGGTTGGATAGACTGGGTTAAAGGTAAAAATGACGAGCTTGCAGGCGCTGGGATTAAATTTAGAGCAAACCACATAAAGAATTCACAAAATAAATCCCATGCTAACGTGTAGGGGATGATTGGTGTATTTTGTGGCAGTTCTCTCTCCTCACTCCAATTCAAACCTATCACGTGAGCGTGTGGATGTGTTTTTTGTAAATTCTTTATTTTGTTCTATCATTGCTCTAAAATAAAAGCTGCGCGGATGGAAAATCAACCCCACTAAAAGCTCTTCCAGTACCGCACAGAAGGGCGGATTTACACGGGAAACCCCTTGAGAGGCCTATCGAACTTCTCAGGGAATCCCATAGGAAACTACAGCTGCCCCACAAGGAAGCAAGCCACGGGAAATCCTTCAAGAAAAAGATAGCAAACAAGAAGGATTCCACCCTCACAAGAGAGCGGGAGGCAAAATACCAAGCCCGTGAAGTAGCGTACCACTGCTAATGTAGTTTTTCACTGCTAGTATGATTGTGCCGGTTTAATATGTAACATTCTAGAATTTCTTGGGTAGGATGGTTTGTATTAGATAAGTATGCTAAGTATAATTATCCTGTAGAGTACATACTGTATATTGTAAAGGACTCCTTAGCCTATAAAAGGAGGTCCTAGGCTAGAGTTTGATATAACTTTTCGGCATATTTAGAGTCGATACACTTCAAGGTTGTAATCGCTAATACTATTCAGAGTATTTGTGTATTAATATTATATCCTGGTGTTTCATAGACCATACTTCTTGTAAAAACATCAACATCTTCACTTTGACGTAAGCACATAACGCTTTAGGTTATTAGATGTGTAGAGTGAGTTGATTATTTTGAGGTTTATGCGAATTTTCTAAACGTCAAAAAATGGTACAATGCTTTTATGCTTGATTACTTAAATTAAATATCTGTAATTATAAAATGAATTGGTTGTATACTTACAACTGCTAGTTAATTTTTACTACTGCTAGTTATTATGACTACTGCTAGTAAACTGAATAGGTTGTATACTTACAACTGCTAGTATTATACGCACAACTGCTAGTTATTCTAACAACTGCGAGTTAGAATAGCACAATTGGGGATAAATACGTCCAAAAATACTAATAACTTCTACAAGAGTTAAAACAGTTGTTTTGAAAGTACAAATTAATTTTGATTCAATTGGGGATAAAAAAAAATAAAGAGTTACATCTGCTAGGGCAAAACATAGTTTAGACCCATACACATCATAATTCGCAACACCTAACAATCTGTTGCAATCAATTTCGAAATAAACATCAATGGTGCCCAATTCTTCTGCTGCAACTCACAACATGGTTGCGTTTTTGGAAAAACCAAAGGAGGCTACATGGTTTGAACAAAATCTCAATTATATGCATATGTGAATACGCAACCACTACTACAATTTAACAAACCACTGCTAGGGTCGCTGAAACCACCGCTAGTGTCGACGCAAATATCAACTTTGTTTCTGTTTTCCAAATCATTTATAATAAAAAAAGTCCCTAAAGTACAATATGGTTTTTTTGCGAATTAAAAGGTTGACTAGTTGAAGTTCAAATTTTAAAAGTGAAATTTAAAGCGCCGATATGAATGATTTACTTCAGTTTGTCAAACGTGCATAAGCAACATTTCCAAAACCAACAACAGCTGTGGAAGCAACATTTTACCAAAAAAAAGTATATACTGACATAGCAAACTTTCAGTACAAAAAAGGATAATAAACCGATAAATTCAAACTGTTTGTAATTACGGATAAGGCTTATCCAAATACCAAAAAAAGAGAGAAAATCTGCGAGTAAATATTCACGTTCCTTCCCTAGAAATTTTATGACAAATCCAGCAGGAAAAATAGATGCCCAGGGTAGGAGCCTAGGCACGTGCCTACCCACAAAACAGTAAATGAAAATTAATGATACCGCGGGCAAGAACAGTAAAATCCTCGCTATAAATACGCAAGTTAAATAAAGGGTAAGCACATTAAAAAAAACAAAAACAACCATCCCTCCACCAACAAAAATAGTTCGACAGACAAATTTTAGAAACACCAAAGAGAAGTTGTAGATGTTAATAAAAAAAGATCACGATGGTACACAGTACAAAAAGAATACATCCGTCCGTCAACAGCAACCCGTTGCCCACACACGGTCGTTTCCAAAAAGCCCATACATAGCCTAAACCTTTACCCCCCAAAACAAAAACATAAACGCAAAGCAGATGCTTCGACAACTGAAACATGTTCTTAAATGACTACTAATAACAATTAGTCATTTCTCAAATGGCGAAAATGACGACTAATAACCCATCTCCGCGACCATTCACAACATTCCTTCACCCAAAACCTGTGTCCTTTGAAGTTTGTGGAAGCATGCCCAGACCATATGGCGTACCAAAGGTGGGAGTTTAAACCGATTAGACTCTCATTAGCCATTTGGGATGTTCAAATTTCAGGCAGTTCCTTCTTAACCTCGCTCTTCCTGAGCGGAAGAAGGAAGTATATCACGGGTATTGGGTCGAATGAGTGATAGAATGTGCAAAGAGAGGCAAACAACACGGCTAAAAATTATGGTCTCAGTCCTCTGTTGATTGCAGCCCGTTTCTCGAAGCAAGTGTACGTCTACCAATCCTGGCAGATCGGGTTGGATAGATTGAGTTAAAGGTAAAAATCACGAGCTTGCGGGTGCCGGGATAAAATAAAGAGCAAACCACATAAAGAATTCAAGAAAAAAATCCCATGCTAACGTGTAGGGGATGATTGGTGTATTTTGTTACAGTTCTCTCTCCTCACTCCAATTCAAACCTATCATGTCAGCGTGTGGATTTGTTTTTTCTGAATTCTTTATGTGGTTCTACCATTGCTCTAAAATAAAATCTGCGATGATGGAAAAGCAACCCCACTAAAAGCTCTTCCAGTACCGCGCAGAGGGGCGGATTTACAAGGGAAACCCCTTGAAAGGCCTATCGAACTTCTCAGGGAATCCCATAGAAAAATACGGCCGCCCCACGAGGAAGCAAGCCATGGGAAATCCTTCAAGAAAATGATAGCAAACAAGAAGGATTCCGCCCTCACTAGAGAAAGGCAAAATACCAACACTGTGAAGTCGCGTACCACTGCTAATGTAGTTTTTCACTGCTAGTATGATTGTGTCGGTTTAATATGTAATATTCTAGAATTTCTTAGGTAGGATGTTTTGTAATAGATAAGTCTGTTAAGTATAATTATCCTGTAGAGTACATACTGTATATTGTAAATGACTCCTTAGCCTATAAAAGGAGGTCCTAGGATAGAGTTTGATATAACTTTTCGTCATATTTAGAGTCGATACACTTCAAGGTTGTAATCGCTAATACTATTCAGAGTATTCGTGTATTAATAATATATCTAGGTCTTTTATAGACCATAACTTATTGGTGTTTTATAGACCATAGCTATTAATTAGCTTTATCTCTTCTTAAATATAAAATAGGTAACTGGGAAGTGGAGTAATTAATGTGAATTTAATTTGTTAACATTAATATTTGTTTTCAAACAAACTATTCAAGTTAACACTGATGAAACGGAAATGTCGACTTATTATAACTAGTTAGATTAAAAAAATGTTTCATAATTTTTGTTAGGTCACGGATTTTAAAAATACCACAAAATTATTATAAAGAGTAACACAAAACAAGTATTACCTTGTTTAATTATTTATTTATTTCATCTAATTTTGTTATAATTTTTTTTTTGTTACGAGATCATATTTAAAGAGCATATGCCCCCAATTGGTTGATTATTATTTTAATATAAGCTTCTTGTGAAATTAGAAATGAAAACGTTAAACATGCAATAGAAATAAACTGTTGATAATATTAATGTATAGAACTTATAAAAATAATACAAGGTAATGAAAGGAAAGACGAAAATATTTATCATGCGGTGCCAAACAGTTTTAGCCTTTGACCAATAAAAGTCCCACTTAATTACAGCTGCAAAATCCGAGAAAAGAAAAGTAGCGCAACTACCGAGGTTTAAATTTACCTTTTTGGTGTACATAGTGATAGTAGTACCCATTGTAAAAACATCAACATCTTCACTTTGACATAAGCACATAACGCTTCATGTTATTAGATGTGTAGAGTGAGTTGATTATTTTGAGGTTTATGTGACTTTTCTAAACGTCAAAAAATGGTACAATGCTTTTATGCTTGATTACTTAAATTAAATATCTGTAATTATAAAATGAATTGGTTGTATACTTACAACTGCTAGTTAATTTTTACTACTGCTAGTAAACTGAATAGGTTGTATACTTACAACTGCTAGTATTATACGCACAACTGCTAGTTATTATAACAACTGCTAGTGATAGAAGTTGCCCTACGTACAACAGTTAGTTGCCAAATTGATATTTGGAAACAACTACTAGTTGGCAAAATGAAATAAAAATGGATAATGGCAATAGAGGAAATACTAAATACGTTGACATACAACGTTTCATACAGACGACAACCTACTACATATTACGATTACTACATAATTATAAGTTTAATGGTTACATATTATATAACCCCTTGATAAACAGACACACCAAACTTTCTGTACACAAATTTATTTGACACAGGGTATTCAAACCATACATAAAACTACAACCACTAGAACAATTTTACAACGGTTGTGACGGAAGATCGGGGGAGTTTCAACAGCTTCCTAGCGAACTCCCAATTCTTTTTGATATTATAATAACCATCGTCCATCAAATCGCTGGCCCTGATATACATTTTCTTTAACGGCGTGGAACAAGCAAGTATAAACTTTATTATGTGTAATTCATTATGTGATCTAGGAAAGGATTGAAAAATCACAGTCTGAATCTGCCCATGGCTGAATGTGGTTGTGTCTAAATCTAATGAACGTTGTTCCAAAGGTAAAACACTAAGCGTGTGTGCAGCCTGGAAAATCAAATAGTATTGAGATACAAAAACATGCCAGTTTACGGATGTTTATTTGATACGTATGAAATAAAGTATTACACTTACTCTGGTTTCCAGCATTTTCAAGTTTGGAGATCCGCGAATCATTTGGACGATGAGTGACACGATAACAGTCTCGCCAAAATCAACTCCTTTTAGATTCAGATTAACGAGGGATACAAACGGCAAAGGGACATTCATCCTGGAATTACCATCACGCATCAACTACAACAGGTCGACTTTTGGGTTAGTTTCAAAGATTAAATGTCGTTACAGTTACACATATATTTAACATTGTAAAATTAGAAGTGTAAATCTCAAAACGGTCTTACCGTGCAATAGTCAAAATCCAATGTAAGGGTCTCAAGAGATGGAAGTCTTGTCAGGTGAAAGATATTGGATGCTATGATTGTCGTGACAGCATTCGAAATACCGAATGACAAATGTAACTTCTTCAAATTCCTAAGACTTACAAGATTCCATAGTTTCATCCCGTTTGTACTCTCAACATCCAATCTAAGAGACTCAAGTAAGGGACAACCAGCAATTAAATCCCAAACTGTACCGGTTAGAAATTTGACTAAACAAAATTCTAAGCTCAATAAATTTGGAAAAGTAGTGAAAAACACCAAACTAGGAAAATCACAACAATGAATTTCAAGATGTTTCAATTCAATACGCCCGTAAAGTTGGGTTGGCAAGGTAACTGGTTTTCCATACCAGTTTCTAATTTTCAGGTCCTTAATTCCTTGCAGTGCCAAAAACATAAGCCAATCACGAATCTTTTCATAATTCAAGTCTTCCATTCCAGACAACGGTTTGGGATCTACAGAGAAGACAAACTTTTTTATGGGACCCGTAAGCTGATTTAAAAGTCTAGTAACATGTCTCCCATCAAACTTATACGTTAAATAATAAAAGAAATCCTCATCAATTATGACTTCGGTAAGCAAGGTCCACTTAAACCTCCAGTTTGTAGATAAAATGGAGGTGCTCACCGCTTCTTTTATTGGCAACCGATTCAAAATGTTACCGATCACTGTATCTGGCATGTTGCTAATATAATCTCTCATACTAGTGATAACATTAGCTCGAAATGACTTGGTTTTCAAGGAAATTTTGTTGGTTTTTTTAATTCTCGACAGGAGGCTTTGGATGAGGGTTGTTGATTTGCAATTGATGGTCAGAACGAGGGTGTGTTATTATGATCATTAAATGTGGTTGTTGTGTTGGTTCATTGATTCGCGCGCCCAAGATACAAGCTTTTCAAATTTGGTCCGTAAAATATTACGAAATGGTATATTTTAGTAAGCCATGGTAATATGGCGGACCTATTACACAATCAATGTGCTGTGAGCATCACTAATTCTAAAAACGACGACGTCTTCAGTTTGACGTAAGCACATAACGGCATCATGTTATCAGATGTGTAGAGTTACATTCATTTGAGTTGACAATTTTGAGGTATATGCGACATTTCTAAGTGTAAAAAAAATGCTACACTGCTTTTATGCACGATTACTTAAATTAAATATCTCAAATTATAAAATGAATTTGTTGTATACTTGCTAGTTATTTTTACTACCGCTATAGTTATTTTTACTACCGCTAGTAAAACTGAAGTGGTTGTATACTTACAACTGCTAGTCATTTTTACTACCGCTATACTTATTTTTACTACCGCTAGTAAAACTGAAGTGGTTGTATACTTACAACTGGTAGTTATTTTTACTACCGCTATAGTTATTTTTACTACCGCTAGTAAAACTGAATTAGTTGTATACTTACAACTGCCAGTAATTTGGTTACTACTGCTCGCTATTTTAACCACTGCTTGTGATAGAACACATCAACGAAATGATGCCACAGTCGTTAATACTGTTGTGTATGGCCGTGTTTGTGCTGCCCGTGTGTAGGTGCTTCTGATACCATTCTGGTGCCCTTGTGTAGGTGTTGCTCTTACTATTCTGGGCCTGAATAGGCACATACTGGTTTAGTTCTGCTAGTATTAAACTTACAACTGCTAGTTAAATTGTACTAGTGTTGAATGGTAAATCTGATAATTTCAAGTGTGCATAGTCACTAGTTGGTAGTTATTTGTTGATTGTAGAATACGAATTGTAACAACTAGAAGGACTCCTCGGTTTATAAAATTAGTCAATAGGGAAAAGAAGTTGTCCTACGTTCAATAGTTAGTTGCTACATTGTTTATTGGAAACAACTGCTAGTTCACCAGATTAAACAAAGATGTATAATGGGATTAAAGAACATAAGAAATAGTAAATACGTTGACATACAACGTTTCATACAGACAACCTACTACATATTACGATTACTACATAATTATGAGTTTAATGGTTACATAATATATAACCACTTGATTTATAAAATTCACCAAGTACGCAGAAAAAGCTAACCACTCCATGCTTCCTTCACATACAGACATCGTACTAAAACCACAAAGCTTCATTCCCATTAAGCATGATCCCTAACTTCTGCCGAACAAACCTGTTGAACATGAATATAATGGTGTAAGTTAAAAATAAAACATTAATAGAATGGTAAGTTAAGAATAAAACATACTATAAACAGCTTGGTCTGGCTGATTTAACAAAAGAAAAGATTCTTTGTATGGGGCGATGTAGAAAGATCCCGCATCTCCTAACATTCCCATGCAGACAAATAATTCAAGTTGTTTGTTGTACACAAATACCGACTGAACCAAATGATTGCCGCTGTACGCTTCCACTATTGGAGCTTGATCCTTTGTAAACCCAAGCAAACGAACCGAATATAGGGTAGGGATGGCGAATAGGCTTCTAAATGATGTTATGGAAGAACCATTGATGTCCAACAACCATCCGCAAAACAATGGAATATCTTCACCAATGATTGTCCTAGAAATCACTAGAGAGGTTCCAAGATCGAAAACATTGAATGGAACTGGGAGTTCATTTTTTAAAATTTGCGGTAGGTCTATAACTTTAAATTGGCTGGTTACCAAATCAAAAGAAATCAACATATAAATCTTGTAAATAACACCGTCCTCATTAGTTAACTTTTCACTCCCAGTCCAATAGATAAAACGACCTACAACTGCATGACTTTTATGTTTCAATTTGATAGTTTCACGAGGGGGTGGAAATTTTCAAGGATTGTCCACCTTAACGAGTTCAAAGAAAAGACAGACACATACCAGAATCCACTTTCGAAAACAGGATAGGAGACCTTCACGATCGTCGGGTCAAGAGTGTCCGGACGGACGGAAAAACCAAACAAATCTTTTGACGTTCGATTTGATGCGTGTAAACCGGGACAAATACTGCAAGTGATTTTTTGATTGCCGGGTTCCAAATAACAGTCATTAGATTAGAACCATAGACAAAACACCAAAGACCATTAGAATTGCCAACTGTAATCATAGATGAAAGCATTAAATCTGTATTAAGTGGCGTAGCGATTGGTTGTTCATCTAAAGCTAACACAAAACCTTGGTCACCCATATCGAATGTTAGCGTAAATAAACACTCATCATTACGACGAACACCGTAATTAAAGATGAGGCTTCCACAATCTATACTAGCCTTCCATAACTTGCAAACACTACGTTGCTGGAGTATAGACTTAGGAGGTAGCCTACAGATGATATCTAGTTGAACATCCAGTGGGATATTGTCAGACATATTTTTTAAACAAAAGCAGAAAGATTGGGATAAAGATATGAAGTCAATAGACCAAAAGAAGAAAGAAAGATTTTGTTAAACAAATTGTATTGAAGAAAGTGATTGGGAACAGAAGACATTAAAGGACATGTACCGTGATATACTTTTGGCCAACCAAATATTATATTCTGCTATATAGCAAATATTAAAAAAATTATACATAACCAATATAGAAGTGGTTTGCAAACCTTAGCCATTTTTGTATATGTGCACGGGTATTTACAAAAGAAATGCCGTTGATTTAAAATTTTTTTTATAATAATCGACTAATATATAACACAAGTAAAAATACATATAGTAAAAGTTGAAAGAAAAAGACTTCATAAATGAACATTTGACAATAATTATGGGTCAAACGGACATTAAGGATCATACCTTGAAAGACGGCTATCAATTTGTATATTCAACCTTGTGGTTCCAGAAGTATTTAAGGATCCGTTCACGGTAAGCTAAAGCCCAATCTGCATCGGCTAGTCTAAACAGCCACATCAAATCAACCCAGACATCCAAGTGCTGCGGACATATAAAAAGTACGTCCAAACGGCCCTTTTAGACTGAAAATAGTAGATATAAACTTCAACAGCTACTTGAAATGCTTAAGATAAGATATAAAAGCTTAAAGGTTAGAAGTACTTGTATGCTAGAGAAAATCAATTCAAACAATACCTTAAATATCATAGAAAATAAGTCCTAACAAACTATAGTTGCTCCATTTGCAAATCAATGTCACACATTCAGAACACCATTCCTCCTAAATATATCTAGAGTATAAAAGAAGATATAATATACAATAATCAATACCGAGCCTGAATCTAGAGTATAAAAGAAGATATAATAATTTAGATACAATAATCAATACCGAGTCTGATTCACATGTTTTTTAGCAGAACATAATTGCATCAAATTAAGAGAAATTTACAAAACCTGATTTTCGGTTTAGGGGTGATAACCCTAATTTTGACTTTCATCAAGGGAACAACCACAAATGCAAATTTAACTAAAATTACAGATTAAATCGAAGATAAAACACATTAAGTAGATAATAATAAAAGATTGTGTTTGGATAGGAGCAATTTTGAGAGGAGTCCTTTTTTGACACTTAAGTAGATAATAACAAAATATTTCTTCAGGTGATTTGAATTACCTGTAACAAGGACAGGCCACTGCAGAAGAAAGTTCAGTTGTGTGGTGGTGCCGCCGGATGGTGGTGGCGTGTGTGGAGGTACGACCGGATGGTGGTGGCGTCGGGTTGTTGGGTGGTTGTAGTGGTGTTAGTTGTGATGGTTTATGTGGAGGACAAGAGGTGTGTGACTGTGTGAATCTGTATTTTGTGTGGGCGTTTGGATTTTTTTTTTTAAATGTGAAATGACAAAACTATCCTCGTGTATAAATACAAGTTGCCCAAAAAACATAAAGATGCCCAAATAACAATGCAAGTTGACCAGAAAACAATACGTTACAATACATGACATATACCTTCAAAATACGTACTTGTGTCATAAGTTGTCGGACACATGGCAGCAACTGGTTGGGTCCAAGAAAATCGGTGGGCAACTGGCCTAGTTTCAAATTAAAAAAGGGCGTGGTCCGTAAAGTGATAAGCCTCAGGGCGCGCGGTCTATTTGACTAATTTTCCCTTGTTTAAATTGTACATTGTGAAACGTTTATTGTACTTTTTAGTAAAGGGTGTTTTAATTGGTTGTTTTTAATTTGGTAGATATGATTTTAATTGATTGTACAATGTGAATAAATTATTGTACTTTTAAGTAATGAAGTGTTTTAATAAGAGTATTAATTATACGCATTTCCCTCACATTTGACTTTCAACATTTCACTTTTCAAGGTTTGATCGTTTTTCTATTATATGTAGTATAGTTTGGTTAAAACATAAGGTGATATTATTGTTACCCCTCCTGTCCTGCTTTTACCTTTTTAATAACATGACAAGTCAATTTTTTATCCTTTTTTGTTACGTATTTTCTCTTTTGTTTCGTCTTTTCTATTTTTTAATACTTTTTATTTTGTCAAACTTTATATTTTCAGTACTGTAGTTTTATAAAAACAAAATTATAGAAATAAAAAAAAGTAAAAAAGTTAAGAAATAAAAATAGAAATAAGAGTGTGAGGGGTGGGGGGGGGGGGGTGGGGGGTGGGGTTATTAGAATCAATTTAGGGTTATTAAAAACCTTTCATCCCGATGTGTTCTCTACTTTTTATTTGAAGGATGAGAAAAGTAAATGAAAGTCTAGAAAGCGGTGGGGAAAAAAATAAAGATTGTTAAAAATTTGTTAATATTCTTGTGTTTTAAGAAGAAAGGTACAAATTTGATGTGAAAAATACTATTCGACGATTATGTCATCGATAATATATTTAATTAAGGCTCAAATTAAAAAAATAAGAGTCAATATCATAATAAGAAAATGTATCAATTTTATTTCGAGAAATGCTATAACCACTCACAAAATTCACAAATAAAATTCACTCGCTGACGTGTCAGCGGATGATTGATTTAATAAGACAGAGGAGAGAGAAACTGCTAGAAAATGCATTAATCATCCGCTGACATGTCAGCGAGTCAATTTTTTGTATGAATTTTGTGAGTAGGTCTAGCATTGCTCTATTATTCCTCACACCTTCATTTAAAAAGAGAAATGATAAACCACAAAAGAAGTTTCACAAAAACTCTTATAAAATTGCGTTTGATATGATGTCATGAATGACAATGGATATGAGTTTGATAGTAGTGGTGAGTCCCTCACCTATGAAAGATTCATATATAGCCATCTTGATGTATATGAAATATGGATTACATCTATCATTCATTACTATAGTAGTAGGCCCCTCATCTTAAACAAACATCTTTAATCACTTTCATAGTTATAGTCTCATTCCCATAGTAGGATACCAAACGCACTTGGTTTAATTAAAGAGATGAGAGATAAAATATAAAAAAATACATCAATCACCAATCATGAAATGACAACTCATTTTATAAAAGTTTTTGTGAAAGTTGTTTTGTGGTTTTATCATTTCTCATTTAACAAAAATGAAATGAAAACCCAACCATTTTCTCCCCTTTCCAAGAATTTCTTATACCTTCCATATTAAAGAGGTAGGACAGACAGACTGACGATTATGTTCTCTTGCCTGCATTGCAAAATTAACAATTTTTATATAGTATCATTCGTCGACATGTATATGTATCCATATCAGGGGGCAGATACTCAAACCCTCTTTAGTTAATTTCCTCCAAGTAATTAGCTCTTTCTTTCATTTTGTCTTCCTAATGATTCGTAACGTCAGTAACTCCAACAATACAAAAGGCATCGCCGCCATTGTTGGCGTCGGTCCTAACCTCGGCCGCTCCATTGCTCGCAAATTTGCGCACGAAGGTTACACTGTGGCCATCCTTGCAAGAGACCTAGGTAATATCTATTCATCTTCTAGTCTTCTACCACCTCTTATTTTTAAGGGTTTTGCTAATATACGCTTACTGGTACATGTTTAGCTTTTTATATATTGAATGTTTAAGTTAATGAATATCAAATTTCTATTTAATTAATGTAATTTTAGAGTTTAATTACTACTTGAACTTTACGATGTGCCCAGTGGGCACATATTAGTAAAATCTTTTTTGAAAAGCTAAAATTTGTTAATAAAACTAGTAAGAAGCTAGAAAATAAAGCGGGAACATGGCAAGAAATATTGTATTTCCTTATAGTTTATGCGTTGATTTATGCCAACTATTGGCAGGGAGATTGTCGAGATTTGCTGATGAAATAGCACGTGAAGAGAAGGCGCAAGTGTACGCTATTCGAATAGATTGCTCGGAGACACAAAGTGTACGAGAAGCATTTGAAGGTGTTTTGTCTTTAGGTTTTGTGGAGGTTTTGGTATACAATGCCTACCAACCTATTCCTTGGCAATACGGCGGTCCGTCTAACTTTTCAGACATTCGTGTCGAATCGTTTCAAAAATCGCTTGCTGTATCGTCCGTAGGTGCTTTCCACTGTGCTCAGCTGGTAAGTATATTCCTCATGGCGAAGATTTCTGAGACGAAACGAATACCATTGCATGTAAATTAGTTGAGTGTAGCCAAAAAATTGTTAACATATGCTACCAATCACTGTGTGAAATTAATTGAGTAATTACTTTTGACACTATTTAATTCCATAGACTATATGTTTGCTCCTATAGGTGTTGCCCGGAATGGTAGAAAGAGGAAAAGGGACCATTTTATTCACCGGATGTGCTGCTTCTTTATCCGGTGTTGCCGGATTCTCTGAATTATGTGAGCACATTATATATCCTTGTTAATTATAAGCTCACATTGATCGTTAATTACCTAAATTTTATCTGTTATTGGTGTCAAATAGTACCTTGGTTCTTGATCATATGATGAATGTTTAGTCAAACAATGTACATCTATATCCAATGAGTACTTGGTTGTTGGTGTCAAGTATTTGTACAATAAAGGTATCTTGATAATTTGATGTAAAACCTTCGCCACACAAGTACATATGGAGTGAAAAATTATGTCTAAAGTTGCTTTAGGAACATGCATGTTTATAACAAGTGCAACATCCAACACCATGATTTAAACCACCAAAATTTTGTACACTTTGTCCTTGGTTGAATACGAACATTCCTATAAGTGTATATTGATCAATTGTTATATTTGTTTCGAATTTTAGGTTGCGGAAAATTCGCGTTAAGAGGATTATCCCAATGTCTAGCTAAAGAATTTCATCCACTTGGAGTGCACATAGCTCATGTTATCATCGACGGTGTAATTGGTGCATCTCGGTAAGTTCATTCTCTTTATAAATTCTGGACATAATCATTATACACGGATCATTAGAAAATACACAATTGACGAATCACAAGACATGTTTTGATCCTTTATTCATTGATAAAGAGAATTTTTTTCGTTGATTGTAGATTCTCAGTCATTGTGATTCTTTAAATCCTTGTGGTAGTCAACTAACTCCTTTCGTTCACTCATTGTCAAATTGAATATGCTTTTTTTTTTAGCTTCAAGTTCTACAAACATCTATTGGTACAGTTGCACATAGAAAAAAAAAAAAAAAAAAAACCCCGAATCCGACGGAAAAATTTAAAAACCGAACTTAGTAGGACGGGACGGGGCGGGGCACGCTTATCGAGTTACGGGACGGATTTGGGGCTTAAACGGGGATTTTAATCGGGTTTGAGGCAGGGGTTGAGGAATAATATCCCCGCCCCGCCTACCCGAGTAATATACATACACATACATATATATCTATGTCTATATTCATATAGTATTATGTTACTCCATTTACGTAATAAAAGCATCTTTCTCAATTTTTTTTTTTTTTTTTTTTTTTTTTTTTTTTTTTTTTTTATTTTATTTTTTATTATTATTATTTTTTTTGTAAGATTGCAAAATTATGATTATAGAACCTTGTTTAATTTCATATTTGTAAGGTGTAAGTTTTTTTTTGAACAAATGTAAGGTGTAAGTTGGGGTGGTGTAATTTATCATTATCTACGTATAATACTATCGTTGAAAACTTAATAAGTCTTGTTGGTAATTTATTATTATGGGCAATTTCATATTTCTCCTCTTTTTAAATGGTAATTTCATATATACTCAAACATGCATTAAAAACAATGTACATTATGCATTTAATACTTGCACTTTGGGTATATATGAAATTAATCATGAAAGTAGGGTGATATATGAAATTAATCCTTATTATTAATAGGTTCTTAATTCTTCAAGTTATTGTTAATGGTGTAAAAACAATAATAAAGGTGAAATGGTGGCTTTGGTCGAGAAACACACCCAAATAGGACACCCCGACAAGATCCCCGCCTAGTATTTTGGTAATCGGGTTTGGGGATGAAAATAACTGCCCCGCACTTAACCCGCCCGTTGCCATCCGTAGCTGCAAATTTAATTTGGATAAATATGTTTCTCTTCTTGGCCAAAATTGTTTTGCTCTTTGTTCAACACTCTTAAATTATTCTTGTAAAACGAACAAGTATCGACTGTGTGTACAATTAAGAGTCTATGCACTTATAGATTAATGTTCAATTTATCTTTGATGATTGTCTAAATTTGGAATCATCTTTCGCTAGCATATAAGGTTGATGATGGGCTAATCTAGGGCTGAGCAAATGACCCGAATGGACCAGACCGACCGTCGGATCGACCGAGACCTGACTGGACCGGACCAGACCGACCACATTCGGTCCGGTCCGCGGTCTCGGCTTTTGGGCTAATTCGGTCCTCGGTCCAGTCCGGTCCGGACCAAAACCGACGAATTTAGGCTAATTTGGCCTTGTTGGACCGGACCGACCACATTCGGTCCCGTCTCGGTCTAAGGATTTTGCCAAAATCGGGTCTCGGTCCGGTCCGGTCTTGGCCGGTCCGGTCCGGTTTTTAGACCGTGCACACCCCTAGGCTAATCACTTGACTTATTTTTCAGTTCTAATCACTTAATTAAAATCTGTGCACATTAATCACTAACATTTTGAATTAATGCGGTTTCGGGTATTATGATACCCAAAACTAATTTAATTCAGTTACCCAAAACTAACCTATGTAGGTAAAATGTTACCCAAAACTTACTTTAAAAACTCAAATGTGGGAAGATTTTAGCTCAGTTATTAGAACTGGAAAAAGTGTCGAATATAATACATTTTCAAATGATTTGCCCGGTTGATGATTATAGTTTTTCATTTTTAATCTAAAAAAAAAAAAAGAAACTAAACTTCGAAGCCCTTTACATTTATTATGCGCAAAATTTAGGGATTGTTAACTGTTTATCTTGCTTAATGGTTCCTAATTCAATACATCTAATTATTTGACACCGAATATGAACTTGAAACATGATGACCAAATAGCGAGCTTCATAATTAATTGCCCCACCCAATGAAAAGCTTAGAAAGAAATTGCAATGTCATATTCTGTTCTTTATGCTCAACTTTACATACTGAGACCCCCACTTGCATCTTTTTTTGTGGCTACGTGTTATATTCTTTGTCTTTCGTTCATCGTTCTATGTAATGTCAATCTCCAATCAACAGATATTGATAGCTATGACGATTATAATGTGTCGGTAATCTGGATGGTAAACCGGTCTATATGATCACATCTTATACGAACAAGGATACATTACCAAGCAATATCATTTATTAAGCAGTTTTGATGCACTTTTTTTTTTTTTTTTTTTATTTTATTTTTTAAATTTATGTCACACACAACTTATCAAATCAATACTTACAACAGTAATGGATATAAACAAATTGCTGGACTATATAAATTTAAGATGTCTTGAGCTTATTTTAATTCTCTTTAATAGTTAGAGCTAATGAATGAAAAGAGACATGAATAGACAGCGAAAGTTAAGTGGATGACGAAGACAATGAGATATATGACTGTTGAATGTGTGATTTTCAGGGCATCGACGTCATCACAAAGAGCGTTGGTTGGGGAACTACAGAATGCAGGAGACGGATCTTTGGACCCTGACTCGGTGGCTCAGACCTATTGGTATTTGCACATTCAGCCTCGGGCTGCTTGGACCCAAGAAATTGATGTTCGTCCACCCAACCCCAGATTCTTTTAAAAGGTTGCAGCATATATATCATTTGTATATCACTTCTTCTTTTTTATTTTCTTTAATAATTTGCTATTGTGATTATATGTGTGAATATATATGCTCAAGATTTCCTTTTAATAAATAGGAAGAGAAGTTCTTGATTCAACCATTTTAAACTCGAAAAGTGTGAAATATTGTTTCAAAACGTTGTTGTACATCTTTCAATACACATGGTGTCATTGTTATGGATTTGAATACCAGATGTTTAATGGTAACTCAATGATGTGTCGGTGATTGATGATTTGATACATGGAACATGTCATATGGTGATATGTAAAACCTTTTCCATAAACGAACGAAAAAATTGTAAAAATCATCCCCGTAGTATATTCAAATTGCATGCACTATTCTTACCTTTTCAAAAGTGCATGCGTCGTCCCTGTGAAAAACCTTTGGTGAGGATTTCATCCATGCCTCAAAGTGAAATGACTAAAATTTCACTTTGGACATTTTAGTCATTTCACTTTGGCCCATAGACGATATCACACCAATAGTTTTTCACTGGGGCGATGCACTTGCACTTTCGAAAAGGTAAGAAATATATTTGCAATATAGACATACGTGTCAACTGCATCATTTATGGATTGTATCTATAGTCTTGGACAAATCAGATAACCAAGTGCATCACTCCTTGTTATCCCGTATATGATCAAAATGAAATATGGAATACTTGGTTGACGTTTGTACGAAAACAAATGCACATGTGTGCACACCGGATAATCCACACTTACATGTCTTTCTCAGCTCGTATAAATTGTCCCCTTATATATTCAAGCAAGAACCACGATACACATGCATGCCTCACACATAATCCGTTCGTGCACATGTGCATTGGTTATCTTATGAACCTTATGGATGAACGGATACGATCTTATACAGTATAAAGGTAAAAGCTTAAGGGTTTCCTTTATCCCTTCTTTCTCAAACATATAAAGGCACGCTTGATAAAGAAAATTTCACAGATTAGGATCGAAGCAGAAAATAAATATTCAGAGAAATTAATTAAACTGAGAAATTTTGGTAAATTTCATTGTTTGGTAACAAAAATTAACATTAGAGAATTGGTTAAAACCATTATTTTTTATTATATATGTTTTTTGTTATGGACCAAAAGAAATGAAAATGATCTTATTTACAATAATGCCATTAATTTATTAATATTAATGCCATCTCTTGTTAACTGTACACTAAAAACAACAACAACATATCTAATTGTGCCAAAATGAGCTATGGGGGAAATAGGATGTAAACAGATTCTATCCATACCCTAGAATTAACTCGAAAGTAAAGATACTGCTTTCAGAAACTGAACACTACACAACAATTATACAATTATCAAAAAATCTAACATCTACATGCAACCTATCACAATATAATCTTCAAACCTTAGCAATTTCCTAGTGAATCCAAGATACAAAGGATCTAATTTCTCGAGAGTTCCAACACTCTCTTAGTGAGTGGGTGAAAAAGAGCATAGATGAAATAACGCTAAAGTAAAAGTGAGTTGAGAATAAAACGACAAGGACTACAAGGTAGTATGACATAATTCTAGCAACGTCACATTAGTAAAAAAGAATCTTGGTCACTTATTTTTTTAGCGGTTTACCAAATTTGTGGGAGGAATAAAAAAAGTAGAAAATATCAGATATGGTAATTCTCATAATGAATCATTATCATTAACCGATATTAGATAGAGTACATGGCTTGCAAATTAAGATAACTAATATGAGCTAAGCCCGTGATTACGTATGAATAATAAGCTGGGCTTAAGCTATGATATCGACATAATATTATGTTGGAAAATGAGTATTGCAAAATGAGTTTTTGCAAATTTTGGACAATATTTAATATATGTATATGTTATATATATTTATATTTCTTGGTAGCTTTGTGTTCTCCTTGATGAGAGCTTCGCAACGAGCTAAAATATGTCCAAATTGGAGTAGAAATGAATGAGATATCGTGTCTCAAAGTGAGGCACAAAATCTGGAAATACTAAACTATCCCACATCGCCTAGAAGAGGAAGTGGAGACTAGTTTATAAGGAAATCATACTATTGAATATTAAATTCCTTTAGTTTGGTTATGCTCCCACTCCTACGTGCGCGCGCGCAGGGGGGGGTGCAGAAAATGGGATTTCCGAGCTAAAATGAGTTCGAGGCTTCTGAACTCATGCGAGCCCGCGCGACCTGCGGACACGAATGCAGCTCCGAAATCTCACCTACGCGGGTATCTTTTTGCTGAGAATTATGTGAATTGATTCTACTGAAGCACATGGGATTCTGCTGAAGCGAATTATGTGATGCACAGATTCTGCTGAAGTTCTACTGAAGCACATGGGATTCTGCTGAAGTGAATTATGTGATGCACAGATTCTGCTGAAGTAATAAAACCGTGTAGATGGATAATTTCCAGAATATTCTGTAATCTATTTAGGAATAGATTTAGACTTTGTGCTTAAGTCTTAACAGAAATATGCATATCGTGTTTTGGAATAACAGATATGCATATATATATATTCCAGGCGTATATTCTGGCTTGGTGACCAAGCTAGGTATTGCCTATAAAATAAAATCTTCTCATTCAGTTTTGATACACAGAAAAACGCAACTCCATTACTGTTTCGTTCCAGCAACCTTCGATCAGTAACACGCAGGCTTCGGTGATTTTTCAGGCAAGTAGGTTTAGTCCGGCTGTACAACAGCTGTGTACGTTGTACCCTGGGAAACAGACGGCGAATCTGTTTTAAGGGAATCGTATTCAATACGAGCCTCGTACAAGTCTATTTACTGCTTTCGTTTTAATTACGTTTAATAGTGTCTGTCTTCTTCTTCTACACCTTTCTGTCTGCGTTTATTTACTGTTTTTTACTTTCTGTTATTTATTATTGTAATCTGATTTATAATTATAATAAAAAGTGTACACCGTTTCCCACAGTCTTAAAACAGATTCGGTTTAACCGAATTTAGAACACTTTGTTATAAAATCGGATTATTATTTAACAGGATTTTATAAACTGTTTTCTGTCGAAACCTTGTTGAGTTTCTTTGGAAATCAGTTTCTTTTAACAGTTTTATACATACAGTTTGGTTGAACAGACTAACGTTTTTTTTTTAAAAGCAGTTTATTATCAGTTTACCGAAACCAAGATAGAGTTTCTATTAAACTGATTTACTCGATTCATCAAAACCAAGCTAGAGTTTTGTTGAATCAGATCTGGTACAAGTAGATACCATTTAAAACAGTTTGTTTAACTGTTTGTGTTTGATTTTTCAGGATGACAAACACGACTACCCCTCCAGTGAATACTACTGTGAACGTACCTGGTGCGCCAGTTACCAACACAGTTGCTAATCATGCTGAGAAACCAGAGAAATTCAATGGGCAGAATTTCAAGAGGTGGCAACAGAAGATGTTTTTCTATCTGACTACTTTGAACCTTGCGCGGTTCTTAAAAGAAAACCCACCTAACGTGGAACCTCCTGCAGAAGGTCAATCCTCTAATCAACAGGCTGTTCAAGCCTTGGAAGCATGGAAACATTCAGACTTTTTGTGTCACAACTATGTTCTGAATGGTTTGGTTGATTCTTTGTACAATGTGTACTGCAAGACCAAGACTGCCAAAGAATTATGGGAGTCATTGGAGCGCAAGTACAAAACTGAAGATGCTGGTACAAAGAAGTTCGTGGTAGCTCGTTTTTTGGATTACAAGATGGTTGATTCAAAGAATGTGATAAGTCAGGTTCAAGATCTGCAGGTTCTGCTACACGACATTCATGCTGAGGGAATGACTTTGAGTGAAACTTTTCAAGTTGCTGCTATTATTGAAAAGTTACCTCCGAGCTGGGTAGAATTCAAGAACTACCTGAAGCATAAGCGAAAGGAGATGAGTGTTGAAGACTTGGTTGTTCGTCTTCGTATTGAAGAGGACAACAAGCTGGCTCAGAAAAACACGTATACGCCTGATTCTGCAAAGGCAAATATGGTTGAGCATGTTTCGTCATCTTCAAAGTCCAATGTCAAAGCTAAAGGCAAAGGAAAAGGAAAGAATGACAAAAAGGGCAAAGGGAAGTCTGAGTACCTTGCGCCTAAAGCTGCAATTGTGAAACAGAAGTTCCAAGGGGTGTGTTTCAACTGTGACCAGCCAGGTCACCGTGCTGCTAATTGTAAGATGCCGAAGCGGGTGACTCCACGCCAGGCTAATATGGTGAATGAAGATGTGGACATGATTGCTATGGTGTCTGATGTCATTGCCATGATCTCTGAAGTTAACCTGGTAGGTTCCAACAACAGGGAATGGTGGGTGGATACTGGGGCTACCCGTCATGTGTGTGCTGATAAGAGTATGTTTCACTCTTTCAGAGCGGTTGATAGTGGAGAGAAGCTGTACATGGGCAACTCTGCAACTGCTGAAATCAAGGGTGAAGGAGATGTAATCTTGAAGATGACATCCGAGAAAGAGCTCAAGTTGACTAATGTCTTGTATGTTCCAGAGATTCGCAAGAATCTTGTTTCTGGTTGGCTGTTGAACAAGTTTGGTTTTCGTCTTGTTTTTGAGTCTGATAAGTTTGTTCTTTCTAAGAATCAAGTTTATGTTGGTAGGGGATATGCCCTGAATGGTATGTTTAAGCTCAATGTAATGGTTGTTAAGAAAGATATCAATAATATGGATTCTTCTGCTTACTTGATTGAGTCTTCTAATATGTGGCATGGCCGTCTTGGACATGTAAATTTTAATTCGATGCGTCGTTTGATTAAATTTAATTGCATACCTAATTTCCATATTGACTCAAAATATAAATGTGAAACTTGTGTTGAAGCCAAACTTACAAGAGCATCTTTCAAATCGGTTGAACGAAAAACCGAACCACTTGATATGATACACACTGACATATGTGATTTGAAATCACTACCCACAAAAGGTGGCAATAAGTACTTTATCACGTTTATTGATGATTGTACAAAGTATTGCTACGTTTACTTAATGAAAAGTAAAGATGAAGCTATAGACAAGTTTGTTCTATACAAAACCGAAGTTGAGAATCAACTTGGTAAGAAAATCAAGGTGGTCCGAAGTGATAGAGGAGGTGAATATGTGTCTCCATTCGCTGATCTATGTGCGAAACATGGAATTAGACACGAGTTCACGGCTCCCTATTCACCTCAGCAGAACGGTATTGCCGAAAGGAAGAACCGTACCTTGAAAGAAATGGTTAATGCCATGTTGATAAGTTCTGGTTTAAGCCAGGACATGTGGGGGGAAGCCATTTTGACGGCAACTTATCTTTTAAATAAGATACCTCGTAAGGAAAAAGAAGAGACCCCTTATGAATTATGGATGGGAAGAAAGCCATCATATCAGTACTTACGAGTGTGGGGGTGTCTAGCAAAGGTCGCTATACCGACTCCCAAGGCCCAAAAGATTGGACCTAAATCTGTGGATTGTATATTCATTGGATATGCTAAGAATAGCAGTGCTTATCGCTTCATCGTACATGAATCGAAAAATCCGGATATACAAAAGGGTACTTTAATGGAATCAAGGAATGCTTCATTCTTTGAAACTATTTTTCCTTGTTTAACGAAGGAAACTGGAAGTTCATCTAGAATAGATGACGAAGTTGTCCAAGATAAGAGACAACGAGATGATAATGATCTCCAAGATGAGAGACAAGATCAAACTGAGGAAGAAGAGGTTGAACCTAGAAGAAGCAAAAGGGCAAGAACCGAGAAATCGTTTGGACCTGATTTTGTTTCTTTTATGGTTGAAAACGAACCTACTTCATACCGAGAAGCGGTTACTTCCTCAGAAGGGCCTCAATGGAAGGAAGCCATTAAAAGTGAAATAGATTCTATTTTACAAAATCATACTTGGGAGCTCGTGGATTTACCTCCTGGTTGTAAACCACTAGGCTATAAATGGATCTTTAAGAAGAAGATGAAAGCCGATGGCACCATTGACAAGTACAAAGCAAGATTGGTTATCAAAGGATTTAGACAACGAGAAGGTCTTGATTACTTTGATACATATTCGCCTGTTACGAGAATAACCTCGATTAGGATAATACTTGCTATTGCCGCTTTAAGAAATTTGGAAGTTCATCAAATGGATGTGAAAACGGCATTTCTAAACGGAGATTTAGAAGAAGAAATCTACATGAACCAACCTGAGGGTTTCATGGCTCCTGGACAAGAGAACAAAGTTTGTAGGCTTGTTAAGTCTTTATATGGCTTAAAGCAAGCTCCCAAACAATGGCATCAAAAATTTGACCACGCCATGCTAGAGAGTGGATTCAAAATTAATGAATGCGACAAATGTGTTTATGTCAAAGACACAAATAGTGGATATGTAATCTTGTGTTTATATGTTGATGATATGCTTATCGTTGGCAGTAATGACAAGATGATCAAATCTACTAAAGACATGTTGAAATCAAAGTTTGACATGAAGGATATGGGTTTGGCTGATGTGATCCTTGGAATAAAGATCATACGAACTCAAAATGGACTTGTGTTAAGTCAAGCACATTATGTGGACAAAATTCTTAATACTCATAATGCGGGGGATTCCGGCCTAGCTAGAACTCCAATTGATACCAGTAAGCATCTATCTAAAAATAGAGGCTTAGGTGTTGCCCAATTAGAGTATTCAAGAATTATTGGCATGTTAATGTACTTAATGACCGGTACCCGACCTGACTTAGCATATGCTGTTAGCAGGCTAAGTAGGTATACTAGTAACCCAAGCTATGCACATTGGGCAGCTATGACTAGGGTACTTCACTATTTGAGATACAGTCGCGATTATGGACTGCATTATGATAGATATCCAGCTGTTATCGAGGGATACAGTGATGCAAATTGGATATCTGACATAAAGGATTCTAGATCGACTAGTGGATATGTGTTTACACTAGGAGGAGCAGCTATATCTTGGAAGTCTTCCAAGCAAACTGTTATAGCTAAGTCCACAATGGAATCAGAATTTATCGCGTTAGATAAATGCGGACAAGAGGCGGAATGGCTACGTCAATTCGTAGAGGACATACCAAGGTGGCCTAAACCGGTAACGGCCATCAGTATACATTGTGATAGTCAATCGGCAATTGGCAGAGCTCATAGCATAATGTATAATGGAAAGTCCAGACATATCCGTCGTCGACATAATTCGATACGACAACTACTCTCAACAGGAGTTATCTCAATTGACTATGTGAAGTCAAAAGATAACATCGCGGATCCGCTTACGAAAGGCTTAAGCAGAGAGTTAGTAAGTAAGTCGTCTAGAGGAATGGGACTAAAGCCCTTGAAGGAATGAGTTTCTATGAAGGAAAACCTAACCCAGTTGACTGGAGATCCCAAGATCTGGGTTCAATAGGACAACCTAATCATAGAAATGTGGGGGAAGTCACGTCAATGTGGGGGAGTTACTAAATATTGTAACTTTCCTAGTCCATTCCTATAACAAATGTGACTTGTTAAGAGGTTAAACATATGGCTTTAATGATTCAGGATGAAATCATAAAGCATAATGATTCAAGATGAAATCACAACACATATGTTTTTAATGATTCAAGATGAAATCACCTATGTGAGAGAGAAGTGGGGTCGCTTCGAAGGGAAATGTGGGGGCGCAATTCCTAAGAGCTCTTGCAGAACCAGGCTAGTGTTCATGACCATAACGAACACGACTATGAGGACTTGACATTGTCAGGGAGAGTCTTGTGTGAAGTGTAATGTCGTCTACGTAAATGGATGATGAGTTCAAGGACATCGCGTCTACTCAGATCTAGGAGACTAAGTGCATCTCACAAGGGAAGGTTCAAAGGGTTACACCTACCTATCCTATGCAAGACTTAACCGCAGAAATTTCACCAAAACTTTCGTGTGTTTTCGACCGATTTCCATTCATGTGGGGGATTGTTGGAAAATGAGTATTGCAAAATGAGTTTTTGCAAATTTTGGACAATATTTAATATATGTATATGTTATATATATTTATATTTCTTGGTAGCTTTGTGTTCTCCTTGATGAGAGCTTCGCAACGAGCTAAAATATGTCCAAATTGGAGTAGAAATGAATGAGATATCGTGTCTCAAAGTGAGGCACAAAATCTGGAAATACTAAACTATCCCACATCGCCTAGAAGAGGAAGTGGAGACTAGTTTATAAGGAAATCATACTATTGAATATTAAATTCCTTTAGTTTGGTTATGCTCCCACTCCTACGTGCGCGCGCGCAGGGGGGGGTGCAGAAAATGGGATTTCCGAGCTAAAATGAGTTCGAGGCTTCTGAACTCATGCGAGCCCGCGCGACCTGCGGACACGAATGCAGCTCCGAAATCTCACCTACGCGGGTATCTTTTTGCTGAGAATTATGTGAATTGATTCTACTGAAGCACATGGGATTCTGCTGAAGCGAATTATGTGATGCACAGATTCTGCTGAAGCACATTTCTGCTGAAGTTCTACTGAAGCACATGGGATTCTGCTGAAGTGAATTATGTGATGCACAGATTCTGCTGAAGCATATTTCTGCTGAAGTAATAAAACCGTGTAGATGGATAATTTCCAGAATATTCTGTAATCTATTTAGGAATAGATTTAGACTTTGTGCTTAAGTCTTAACAGAAATATGCATATCGTGTTTTGGAATAACAGATATGCATATATATATATTCCAGGCGTATATTCTGGCTTGGTGACCAAGCTAGGTATTGCCTATAAAATAAAATCTTCTCATTCAGTTTTGATACACAGAAAAACGCAACTCCATTACTGTTTCGTTCCAGCAACCTTCGATCAGTAACACGCAGGCTTCGGTGATTTTTCAGGCAAGTAGGTTTAGTCCGGCTGTACAACAGCTGTGTACGTTGTACCCTGGGAAACAGACGGCGAATCTGTTTTAAGGGAATCGTATTCAATACGAGCCTCGTACAAGTCTATTTACTGCTTTCGTTTTAATTACGTTTAATAGTGTCTGTCTTCTTCTTCTACACCTTTCTGTCTGCGTTTATTTACTGTTTTTTACTTTCTGTTATTTATTATTGTAATCTGATTTATAATTATAATAAAAAGTGTACACCGTTTCCCACATATTACTCTCTCACAGTTTGAAAGGGAGGCTTCCGAACGTTCAAACTGACACGAAACTCAAGAAACAAAGCAGTACTGAAAAGAGGGAACATGAAAAACATGTAGTTGTCCTGATGCCACATAGTCTCGAGCAAAGTGTATATCAATCTTAATATATTTAGTGTGTTGATGCTAAATATGATTAGTAAAAAAGAAGATCGCACTAATATTATCATAACACACAAGCGTAGCTGCAACAAAAGAGCATATAAGCAAAAGATTTACGTACTCAGGCAGAAAATCTAATAGAAATGGATGTATGGTACATAAGAGGACTCGTGTCCTCATAGAGCACACACAACTCCATTGCACCACTTGCAAAAGACACCTAGTGAACCCAGAATTCACAATTCATGTCAGACTCAGTCATGATGAACAGCCGTCATGTGGTAGGCCTTCCTTTATTTTTGTCTACTTTTGCATGGGCGGTCCCGGTATTTCTTTCCAGTTTGTTGCAATCACTACTTGTACCTTCTATCTTCAGATGGTATAATACTATAACCGTATAACAAATAGGATAACATATTATAATGTGTAGTGGACATCTAAAGTGGCGTATGTACCTAGCTAGGTTGAAACATTTTGATTGGTTAACCTGTTGAAATGAGTTGCAACACCACACAAGATTATAAGCTATCCGAATAAGTCAATCATTTTGGAGTTTGATGTTAATATTTACCTCTGTTGTAAAAATCGGCCCAGGCGGCCGATTAATCCTCGCATAATCATTGATCGCTCGCTAAGCGCTTTGATTTATCGGAATCGGTCTATTTAATCGGTTTGGTCAAAGTTCGCTTAAAAATCGGTCAACAAACCGATTAATCGGACAAAATCGGTCTAATCGGATTAATCGGATAAAATCGCTTAAAAATCGGTCAACAAAATCGCTTAAAAATCAGACAAAATCGCTTAAAAATCGGTCAACAAAATGATTAATCGGTCAAAGATCGCTTAAAATGGTCAACAAACCGATTAATATCTATGTTTAACTTTGAACATTGAAGAATTATGTATTATGTTTATATTTGAACACTTGAAATATTTAAACTTTGATGCACTGTGCTTATCTCATACATATAATATAATATAATATCTAAAATTACAATTTTGTGCATAAAAATTTCAATCCGATTAATCCCCGAATAATCCTCGCCGAATTGATTAATCGCTAAGCTCTACCCAACCGCCTCACAAGCGCCTAGCGATTTTTACGACCTTGATATTTACTAAACTTTTCATAAGAATTGGTTCAAGTTACTTAACTTTTTATTTATTTATTTATGTTACTAAACTTATAAAACATGACAATTGATGTCACTGAATTTATAAAAAATACTCACAAACAACACAGAATCTGTAAAAATACGATATTTATGTTACTTAACATATCCAAAAATATACAATTAAGTCACTTCTACCAACATTAAAAAAATACTTTTTATAAGTTCAGTAACATAAGTAAACAAAATAAAATTCGGTAACTTGTGTGTACTTTTTTAAAAAGTTTAATATTTGTATATTAACCCTTGATCAGATAGCTAACTTAAGTGCTTATCCACTCACTATTTTCTTCAAAGTAATCCCAAACACCCCTTAATACAAAATGAATTAAAAGATTTCAATTATTTGATACAATTGGTTTAGCTCTCAATCCACTCATTTGGCATGTTCAAAGTAATGTTGTATGTACTATACTTATATACCTTTGTGAGCAAAGGATTATAAGAATATGTTATAATAAAATGCTTTAGTTTATTACAGTAAAATAAAATGTTGTAATGTTGTAAATAGTTTAATTACACTTATGGATATCAAGAAAATTCAAATTGATCGAATATCGTTGTATGTAAATACGTTCAAATTGCATTTACGCTTTATATTTAGAGTTTCTTCTTTTCTAATTTTCGTACCAAATTTGACAGTTGATATAACCAATTGAATTTTCAGCGAGACAGTGACAGTGCCTTGGTCCACTAGTAATTTGTAGCGAGACTAGTGTGTAACGACATCTTGGTAATTAAGCACTCAGTCGATGTAACATCTTGTGCTCTAGGCATCTTTTTACAACTCATTTCATAGATCTCATTCATTTTTTAATATTTTTAGTTAGTTATCTAGAAGCATACGTAATTCGTTTTGAAACAATCTTTAACGTAATTTACCTTTTTGTTAGGCATATCGTAGTGGTTACCTCAGGATTTTTTTGTTTAAATCTGTTATTTCAGTGACACTTTAGCTTTTTCTTTATTTTTTTTTGAAAAGCAAATATATTAAGCCATTAAAGCAAGAAAAAGAGAGAAAAAATAATAAAAAAATGGCGTGCTCTAAGGAGCACTTAAAAAAAATAATAATAATAATAATCCCATATAGAAACGGCTATACAACAAGCAATTCACCCAGATTTTGGATCCATTTAGCTTTTCTCTTAAAAACCAAACACATAACTCTAAGCTTCTAATAAATCGATCATAGTCACAACAAAAAAACATACACCACAAATTTAATTTTAAAACAATCGCACACACAAACCATGCAAACCAAGTAAGGTCGCTTGAGCGACCCAACCAAGCAAAAAAGGGAGGGGGTAGTGTTCGGTGGGGTCACCGTAAGGGGAGGGGACGCGGCTCATAGGGGAGACCGACCCCAGGTTCGGTCGCCACTACGATTAGTCATATGTACCAGCAAGGTACTCGCGCGTTGCAGCAACAAATTCCTAAAAATTAAAGTTTCTTGCAAATTATGTCTTTTTATTATACGTTTTTCGTGACAAAACATTTACGGATGGCGCATCTTTAAGGTGGAAACGACTTAAAACAATATCAAACTATTTTGTATGAAGGTATGTATAAACAGAGTGTAACTACTCATGTTTTTTAAACATGTATTGTATCAATGAAATTAAGAACAAATATTTTATAACTTATTAAAGCATGTGTAATATTGTTTTTGAATATTAATCTGGATCGATTGAGAAGAGTTTGAGATTGAGAAGATTGAGAAGCAATCTTAACCCTTTATCACATTACATCAAGTCAAGGGTAAGATAGGCAATTTTTACTTTTCATTAAATGATTTTATGATTCAATTAATGTATTTTAAAAATGCAACCGTTATTTTTGCTCCATCAAATCTGGATGTGCCTCCCATTCTACTTGTATTTACATTAAGGAAAACAACTACCCTGGCCAATTAGGAAGACCGAGAAAGAGTATTTGACACTATATTTCAAATGCCATTTGTGAATCGACATTTCTTTAGTTAAAATATTTTTTAAAAGAAATGCATGGTGGAAATTCATTAAGGACGACAACTACGCTTGCAAATGAAAATTTATATATAAACATGCAAGAATACTCAAACCATTCCATTAGTTATAACATAACTTGTTTTGATTCATTGAACAATAGAAAAATGAGTAAGGTGGTCACATAATGAAGTACACTAATGAATCATTGTTGTCTGAGATATTAAGGGTTTTTAAATTACAAAAAAGATAGACTTAGTGAAGCGTTTTATTTCGGTATGAAATGACTCAAGGCCCACCTCATCAAGTAAAACACTGATTCACTAATACGAATATGATTCAAATAAAAACTAACAAGTTTTTTACTTATGATTCACACTGATTCACTAATACGAATATGATTCAAAATAAGTACTAACAAGTTTTTTTTAGTTATGATTCACTTGTTCAATAATGATTCACCGACTCAATTATATTTTTAAGTCAAAATATGATTCAAAATAAAACATACGAAAGTATTAGACAAGTTCATTTTAACAAGTTTTTTTCTAATGATAAACCATCATATTTGAAAAGTCAAAACCGACAACATATACGTAAATCATGTTTAAAAATTCTTAAGGCATATAAAATATCAAGAAAAAAGATGAATCATATATTTTAAATAAGAATGTCATATATAGAAAAAAAAAAATGAATCATATATTTGTTAAAGAACTTTATTTATATTTGATATTACAATAAGAGTCAATTGATTGATTCAAAAAGAGAACATGGGTACGTGGGATTTTAAGAAGAAAACAAATAAATGAGTTCCGGTTATGTTTTTAAAAGTTCGAATTTTGGACCATAATTGTAGGAGTGGTAATTTTTCAATTAATTTTTCAATGATTTATTTACTTTTATACCCTTTTCATTTTAATAAATAATATTTATGAAACATTATTTCAATGACCTTGATTTCTTTTCAATCTTCTCAATTTAAAAGTTTTCATAATGGAACCAAAGTCTACTACTTATTATAGACTTCTGAAAATTTTATATCATTTAATCATGATTATTTTATTCCGCATTTAACCCCAAAGTTTGAGAAATAAAAGGTTTTTGACGTCCAATGTGTCAAAATTTCATATAAGGCCTCGTAAGAATGAAAATTTTAACAAGTTGTACAATTCTTTTTATTTTTACGTTTTTCTTGTCTTAATTAAGTTAGAGCATGGGGTGTCGTGGGCAACCCACTTCTCTTCATTTGGGCCCCACGTGTGCCACCTCACCTCCACATCACTCCAACACACTCACTTAAAAATACCCCTTAATCACAACTTACTCAAACCTCTTCACTTGAGTCTCACCCACCCTCACAAACACAAACGAAACAAACACAAACCTGCAAAACTTTTTGTCTTTTAGTGTTTCGTTGTAACGGCGAAATGGGAAGTGGTGAGGGGGCATGGTGTCGTGGTGAAGGGTGAAAAAAAGTGGTGAAGTGCCACATAGGAAGTGGCGAGAAACAAAATCTCCCATACCCCATGCTCTTATAAATTTAGCTTGTCCCTTTACAAAATATAAATCCAACCAAAAGAACTCAATTCGTATGCACATATGTGTAGAGCATGGATCTGGTGAGAGGAATTATTTAAATGAGAAGAATGAGAAAAAATTGTAGCCACATATTTCAAATAAGAAAAAAGAAATAATAGGGAGATGCATATGTTTTTATGGATGCATCTAATATTTGTAGTTGTGATTTCTTCTCATTCTTCTCATCTTAATTATATTTGTCATTTGATCATATGTATATACCTGATAGTTGAAAATATAATCTTTAACTTTAGCCTAATGGCAAATATGTAATGAATTATACTCTATAAGTTTTACGCCATTTCATATGAAAGTATACTCTGTAATATTCATGTGATATTTTGGAAAATAACCAAGTAAAATAAAAATGTAAAATTGAAGGTTAATTGATTACATAGAATTCAATTATTATTTTGTTCATTCTTCACTATTTTCGATATCAGTTGCTTATTTTGGCGTCTAAGGTTCTAAACATTGTATCCACTATTTTTCACACACACACACACACACACACACACATATATATATATATATATATATATATATATATAAATATACACACACACACACTAGTGGCAAAACCCGTCCAATGGACGGGTATGACTTGTGGTTTTTATTTTTAGGATTTAGTAGAACAAATATATACTAAAAAGTAATTAAAAGTTAAATGAAACAGTTAAGATCTATAATTGATGTTATCATAATCCATAAAACGGCTAAAACCATATAAGTATTTTGATTTTTGGTTTTTATTTTTAGGGTTTAGTTGAACAATTATATAGTAAAAAGTAACTACTTTCATTAGTTAAATGAAGATATAGACTTAGACATGTAAAGCATGGCATACAGTTTTCTATCTAAGTACAGTTTAATAAAACATAAACTCGGGTCTAAATCTTCATGAATAATTGTTTCAAATGCATCTATATTGTACCTTAGAATGATAATTATGTTTATTAATAGAATGTTCTCAATCACTCATCGTTATTGCTCCCAACATAAATGAGTTCGCCTATATATCCACAAATTATAAAATTGATCAGATAGACTGATAGAACTGTGTCTATAAGTAGTTTGACTTAATACGGAAAAAAATGATGTTCAAGTATACTATCTGCAATTTCCTATATCCTATACATTCAAGGTTTCCAAAACACTGAATAAGTACCTTTACAGGAAGTTCATCAACATAAAAATTGAACTCCTCTCCCCACATTGGATTCCTTGAACCGGGAACCATCAAGTTGCAGAATTATGGGTACCGACTGATACTTTAACTCACCCAGACCGCTTTTCAGTACCACAAGTGATGATTGCATAAGGATCTGACGTGCCATTTAGGTGAGCACCAATAGGATTCTTCGCTGCTAACAGTTCCACCAACGAAACATGAAAAACATAGTAGTAATCAGCAAAAGAAAATTCAATAAGGAACCATCTGCCTCGACCAAAACTATGACACTACAGATATCTTCTAAACACAATTACATACCCAACGACAAAGAATTATAAAAGATAACCCATCTTGATTGAATTAATATTTGATGCAATCAACCATGTTCGAATAAAGATAAAATAAAAATACATCTATGGCCAAAACAGAGTAGTTATTACAATTTTTAATCATGTTTTTTTTATGTAATTCTTGTCATTTAACCCGTCAGAGACAAAACGTGACTCAAATCAAAATATATCAAGGGTCAATCGTTTCCTACACAACCTTCTTTAGATACTGGTTTTTCATTTATTCTGGAATATCCCACTTCCCTTTTACACGACCAGGCTCAGAAGTGGAGTTCACGCATTTGCTCCATTCAGTCAATTATGAAACTTATCTAATAAAGTCTGCAGTGTGTCAACCTGAATTCAGGATTCATTGATGTATGATAACACAATATATAGTGGTACAGACGAGAGATTTTATTAAACGTATCACGGATAAATTTCTTGCGGGGATTGAGATATAATGATGTGTTTTATATCAGTATATTTCCAAGAAGCTCAATGCTAAAACATGATTTAGAATTAGTGTTTACATAGTCACAAACCTTAGCTGCGTAGCATCACGTGAAGAAACGAACAAAGCAATTTGCAATGAGTGATTATGGTTATTGATACTGTAACAAATTCAAGAGACACCAAATGATGATGCATCGATTGGAAATGGCGCACTTACCTTACGATAGGCAAGTATTCCTTCTAAAGGAAGCTCTAATTCATCACTAACAATAACAGGTATGCAGCCACTAACAATACAAAATACCTTACGATAGTCAATATATACAATTAGTCTACAGTACAAAATACCCCAAAAAAATACTGACTTTTGCCCAAAATTCTGCAAAAATTACAAAAAATACTTTAAACTAAGCTGAATTAAAGAAAAAAAAAAAAAAGGTACACTCTCGTTCGATAGACATGTATGACTTGTGGTTTTTATTTTTAGGATTTAGTAGAACAAATATATACTAAAAAGTAATTAAAAGTTAAATGAAACGGTTAAGATCTATAATTGATGTTACCATAATCCATAAAACGGCTAAAAGCAGGTAAGTATTTTGATTTTTATTTTTAAGATTTAGTAGAACAATTATATACTAAAAAGTAATTAAAAGTTAAATGAAACGGTTAATATCTATAATTGATGTTACCATAGTATTTGATAATAAGAATATCAGCCTATTTATTAAAACGTTTTAATGAGAAAGGTTCAATTAACCATCCAATAACAGATTATCACACTAATTAAAAAGGTTGAATAACCTTTGAAAATTGTATATAGATTGACACATAATACATAAACTATAAGAACTTTACCAAGAACGTTTTGGGTTCGGGTTGTCCTGATGATGATCTCGGTATGCATAGGCGTAACCCTAACTTGAACACTAGAGTAACCATATTCGGCAAGTTCCCGCATAAGAATCTCATGTCGGCATGAATTATAAGCCCGCCTGATGGGAGGGCATGTCTTATAATTATCGTTGAAATATTTTTCTATTGCGAAAGAAGGTAGTAAAATTATATTTTAAAACATACCCCATAGGTAATAATCAAATATGACATGATCAAATGATACCTGGTTTAGTGATACCGTGAATGTTCACTTTCTAGTCTTACAATAAGGAAATAATCAAATGTGTTTTGCTTTTGCTTTGCGTATGAATGCAATAAATACATACTTAAAACAAAGAAAATCAAAGCTAATATTATATAACTAAGAACACATGTATAACTTAATTATTATTAACTATATCGAGTTTTATTATATTGAATAAAAAAAAGACTAAAACATCAAACATCGTCTACGTGGTTGATAAGTTATCATCAAAAGAGCGAGTATAAAAAACAATAAATACCTTAACAATGGCTATTTCTTCTGTTGGCCATCTTCACTCTTGTTGAACCGTATGCCTGATTTATATACTCGGTAAGTATGTATAACGAAGTCTTTATTCGTGATAATCAACAACTAATTCATATTAAAGATGATTAAAAGAACTTATTATAGAAAAATGAAAGAAAATGTTTACATAAACAGCATTAAGATAACATTTAACTACTTTCAATAAACAATAGCATCAATGATGTATTGTGATTGATTGATTGATTAATAAACATAAACTACATGGTTTTTAAGAGACTAATATACAATTTAACGTCCACACTAACAGTTAATAAATGTTCTAAAGTGGTGATGAACCGAAAACCTGAATTAGACAATCATATACTCCACAAAAGCTTTTTCTTTCACTAGCTTTATGGTCACTATAATAGAGTCATTGACATATTTTTTTGATTCATATATTATACAGATGCATGTTATTAAAATCAAATGAGAGTTAGGCCATAGAACATACATCGAGTATCTCAGACTTGTGCTTCTGCCATCACATCCATATATGATGCCTGGAACAAACAAATTTTGTGAGATCTTTACGTTTAAATACTAAAGAAAGGTTGAAAAGTGAATGTAAAACATACCTCCATCGTGTCAAAAGTTTTACTGATGTGGTCAATCATCTTATTCAATCCTTAAATTAATTAATAAAAGGAATAAATAAATAATGATAAGATTAGAAAAATCACATGCAAATTTGAGTTCTGATCGTTCGGCAATGAAAGGCTCTCTTGTACTCAGTATTTGTGGCCGGTTTTTATAGAGATGCAATTAGGTTTTCATTTAAATTTTTAGTAAGCAAACTTGATGGGCAAGAATTTCATGTTTTAAGAGTCAGACAGTAGTATGAAATGTAACATATACCTAAATAACAAAAAACCAACGTGATTTAGAGTTAATGATTGCAAATAGTAGTTGCAGAACCCATAGTTCCCATCTGGAAGACCATTGATCCTGACTTTAAAGTCATCATACTCTCTTTTGATCCAACCATGGAGGCTTTTTCTTGTTCTTGGTTGGGTATGATTTCTGTGTGAAATAGTGATAACATCAAATAGTCCTGAATATTAAGTGTCAATTTCCCCCGTTAATGCTCATTATTTATATCATTTATATGGATTTACGCTTGTTTTCCATTGTTTTACACTTTCAGGTAAATTGCGAGCATTGGAGCTAAAGAGACGCGGAAATAGAAACATTACTTAGGATTTATCACAATATGCTTATTTTGAAGAGGTTACAGCGTAACTCGTCTCTCACATTACGCCGTAACTATTGCGTGACCCTGAAGTCCAACTCATCAAGAGGTTACGACGTAACTCCTTCCAAAGATTACGACATAACTCCATTAGGTCAAAAGAGGTTCCACGCCGCTGATACTTACGTCGTAACTACTGCATCACTTACGACGTAACCAGGTTTATTGAAGACTACGGCGTAACCACTTATAAGGTTACGTCGTAACTAGCAGATCTAGTGCTTTTACGACGGAATAGAAGGTTACGGCGTAACTAATCTATTGGTTACGCCGTAACCCAGACCTGGCCTATAAATACCCCACGAATTCCAGCATTTCTAATCATCCCATTCCACACACAATACTCTGAGAACGTGGGAAAATACTCAAGGAAGGTCTAAGGAAGCATACGGAGCTGTTTCCAAGGGAGAAGTCACACCATTACGATAAGCTTTAGCGTTTATTATTTCTTTTACTTTCAATTCATGTATTTCGTACCTTTGAATATTGAATTGATGTGCATGATTAATATGAGCGGCTAAGCACCCTTTGGTGCTAGCCTAGTTATGATTCCTTAATTGTTCTATTTGCATTTACCTTTACTTCCGTACAATTATTTCTAAGTGTATACATGCATAGTTCTTTGGTAGTCACCCCTGGTTCGGTAGTTTTGAATGGCGATAGAGGCCAATTGCCTAGGAGATATGACCAACTGACCCTAGGTGAGCGGACTGAGACGGGAACGGTAAGATATGACCAACTGACGACCCTTTCTACTTGTGCGATTTGACCAACTGATCACCTATCGTTTGGATGAACTTAAGAATTGGGGGTGTAGTGTCTAAGTTCCTAACGGCCGGGCACTCACTATTTAGAATCTAGCATGTAGCGGTACTTAATGACTCGGCTTAGGGGACCAGGAACAACAGGACTTATGACGGTGCGCCTGATTTCTCCTGTGGTGGCATCTTTGCTGATAGGTTAGAGCGAATTGACCAAATGCTGTCCTCTCGAATTTGACCCCACCTGAAGTAATTGGAAGTAGGTAGACGTAGACATAACTAGTTAGGAGGATTAACTAGGTTAGCACCACTATTCCTCTATTGATTTCCTTTCTACCATTTAATTGCTTTTGTATTCTGCATTCGTAGTTTAATCAATTAAAACCCTATCAAACCATTTATATTCTGTGACAATTAGACTTAGTAATTATCCGACACACATAGCTCTTGGGACGACCTCGGCTTTACCATTTACTACACTACACACCACCGGGTACACTGCCCGTTAGTGCATTAGGATAGACCATAGGTATAGCGAGACACTATAAATATTAAGACATGGTCAGTAAAACCTGCATCAAGTTTTTGGCGCCGCTGCCGGGGAGCTATATTAGGATTAATATTAAGTCTTTCATTTCATATTTAAACTTTTCTCACGATCATATTTCAAGTTTTCAGGTACCATGGAAGTGGTTAACATCGATGACCTCACTCTTGAGGAATACTTGACGTTGACTAGAGCTGATCAAGGGCCGGGTCTCGTAAGACCGGCAATCGGAGCGGATATTCGTTTCGAGATTAAAGACCAATTTATGAGGGAGCTTCGCACTAACCCTTTTTCAGGAAACAGGGACGAAGACGCATATGAGCCCGTTGAAAATTTCCTATACATCGTTAGCCTTTTCAACATTCCGGGCGTGTCTCATGATGCTGTTATGCTCAGGGTCTTCCCTATGACTCTAACTGTAGCAGCAAGAAGATGGATCAAAAGATTGCCCGCCGGGGCAGTTAATACTTGAGCGCTACTTAAGAAACACTTTATCCAAAGATATTGCCCACCATCAAAAATTTCTAATCAACTCTTGGAAATCCACAATTTCAAACAAGAAGACGACGAAACTCTGTATCAAGCTTGGGACAGATACAACGATCTTCTTTATAAGTATCCTACCAATGATCTTAATAACCAGCAAAAGGTCAATATTTTCTACAAAGGAATAAATGTAACTACGAGACAGATGTTGGATTATCAAGGACCTATCCCGAATATGACTCCTACTACGGCAATTGAAGCCATTCAAAAAATGGCGGACCATTCTCAAAAATGGCACGACGGCGAAAGTAAAAGAAACCAAGGTGGAAGTTTCGAAGGAATTGCTGCAATCGCTAGTAAAATTGAAAGCCTCAGTCGAGATATGCTTAAAGTCAGGGAAACCGTTCATGCCATTCAAGTAGGGTGTGAAAGCTGTGGAGGAGGACATCTTACAAAAAATTGTCCTCATATGGACAAAGAGGAATTCGAAGAAGCTAAGTATAGAGAAAATCGACCATTTTACGGTGACAATCGAAATGGGTATCGTAGTAATTACAACCGTGGGCCTTATGGAGAAAGAAATCCTAGTCTTGAAGAAACAATTAATAAATTTCTGGTAAATTCAGCCCAAAAACAAAAGGAGCAAGATGAATGGTTGAAGGAATTCCAGGAAAACACTGATAGAAACATTTTCAAACACGACTCAACTCTTAAAAACCTTGAATCCATGGTGATAAAGCTCAGCGAAAAAGTAAGAAGGAATAACGATAAACCTGAAGGGTCTAGACCAGCTATGGAATGTAAGGTAATTTTCTCGGATAATAACTCGAAGGTTCAGGCCAGTGATACAAGTTTAGGGGACGATTTCGTCAATAGATCTGAGTTACGCCGTAACATACCTAATTAGTTACAGCGTAACCTCGTGTTTGACAGCGACAACGGAATTGTGATGAATACTGAGGAATACGACTCTAATGAATTACGCCGTAACCAAGAATCTCAGTTACGGCGTAATTGGGATACATGGGCAGAAAAATTCCTCGACTTGGACGAATCAGAAAAGCTCGAGGAACTCTCCCTTGATAATAAAGAAGAGCAACTTATCACTCACTGGTGTACTCCTATCGCCATTACTGATGAAGAAACCATAAGGGCATGGCCTACATGCAGCCCTTTCCACGAGTATAGCAATGGAGGAGACAATGAAAGAATGGAGGAATGGACATGCCCTCATAAGCGTGAAAGACACGGGATAAAATTCGGTAATTTAACCTTTAAAGATTGGTACGCAATTCAATTTATGAATGCCAAGATCAATCCAAATCTTCTTATGAAGCTAAAAGTTGATTACGCGAAGCACATTCGAAGGGACGAGACTAATAAAGATATACTCTGCACGGAAGAGCATGTAAATGAAACTGACAACATAGAACTACGCAGTCACTGGTGCGAGAAAGTAAAATCCCCTGGGGAAATGTTTTGGGCATCATGCAACCCGTATGACGATATGTGTGATGGTGAAAGCAACTCTGGAAGATTAGGAAAAGATGAATTCTTTTTTGTCCTCAATCAATGACAAGGAGAGAACAAGTTTACCTTGGATAGACAACCTAGGGTTTGATAGTTGGGTAAAAATTAAGTATGGGCATGTGGACGCGTTAACAAAAGATAAGATTTGGAAGGAATACATGGATCATCAAAATTCTAACGACAAAAGTAGCGAAAATACGAGTAAAACAACAATTGACGTGGATATAGAGCGGGTGAGTAATGATAAGGAAGAATGCAAGCGCGTTCTAGTGGAGAATTTGCTCGATGAAGAATGGTTCAAGGGTACTGATTCTGATGACGATGATATCGAAGGGATGCTAGATTACCTTGAGTTGCAAGGAAATGAAGAGTTCACTAATCCCGATGACGAAGCTTACGAGCAAAGAAGGTGCAAGCTCCTGGGGATACCCTACAAAAGACCACCCCCTATTATAGTAGAACAATACGAATTCACTCGCTACCACCTAGGTCCGGAGGAGAAATTCTGTAAAGTCCGAAAGATCGAAACCATTGAGTACCTCCGAACTGCCTCTAATGTTGCATAGATGAGGCACAATTTGATGAAGGATATTGAAGAAGTGGGGCAAGCTCAAAGACCCCCATAGGAACCCAGCGGCTCTGAGTCTAACTTAAAGACTCGTTAATAAAGAAAAGTGATCTTTCGGGAGACAACCCGAATTATCCCTTTCTTTTGTTTTTATTTCCTTTCTGTTGGGTTTGTGTTTTCTAACCATTTTTGCAGGAGACAATGAAGTAATTACTGTTGCAGTTGCTGATCTGAACATAGTTACGGCGTAACTCATCTTGGTGATTACGCTGTAACCAACATTTTAGCAGCGGAATTCTTGACGCATTACCAATTACGGCGTAATACCATCTCAGTGGTTACGCCGTAACTATTCGCTTCTCAGCTCATACCAGGTTTTGCAAGTTACGGCGTAACTCTCTTGTTAGAGTTACGACGTAACTCTCCTGTGCTTTAATTCTTTCATTTAAACCCTCACAGTAACCTTGTATTAGTTTTTAAATGAACTTTGTGGGTGTGTTCCCTGTAAACCCTCACGAGACTTCACTCGACCACTTGGGACACCAAGTGGTTTAAAAGGCTTGTTGCATTCGCTAAATGCAACCGTGATTCCTACGAAAGTGAGTTAGGTTTGTTTTTTCGTTTTATTTTTTATTTTTAGAATTATGCTTGTCGGTATTGTGATTTCAGGGATTGAAGTTTGCTCATGACGCTTTAACGAAGGCACGATCCTTTCTCGTGGGCCTTCTTCTTTTTGGAGCAAATTTCAGGGAAGTTCTCGCTCTAATTCTACCTTTCTCTTCACCTTTATTTTAATGCCTAGTACAAAAGGGACTTTGTACAATTCAAGTGGGGGGACGGGAGTAGAATTATCTCTTGAACTTTATTTCGCCCTCATTTTTCTAGTTTATTTTGAAAAATTATGCCATTTTTTATATTTTGACATGTTTTTCCGAACCTAACTAGATTAGACCTTAGCCGAGCACATACAACCCTTGATATTACATGGTGAGATTAGCCTTATCCGTTTCCTATATTTTACCCCAAATCCACCAAATTATGAGTGTGCCAGTAGCTTGTAAACTTTAGAACTTGGCCTTTGCATCATTTCGAGACCATATACGAGGTATGGTGAGTTAGCTCGATGTATTTGGACTTTTCAGTTTTAGAAGGCAGTATTATAGGATTATCACCAAAACAGCATACCATTGTAAGTCTATCGATTAGTCACCTCGACTTTTCGACCCCCTTGTGAAACTCTTTTGTTGCACTCACCTTTAGTGCAAGATACCCCTAGATACACCCTTCTGAGCCATTCCTTTCATTTTGTCACCCCAATATATTGTTTCATTACACCCTTACACCTTAGCCTACCCTGTAGTCTTTATTTGTAATTGGGACGTCATCATTTGCCTGAGTTCAAGGTTCGAGAGGAAAGGTTTGGAAATCACGCTTTCATCGACAACAATTATGAAGATCATTGAAGACCCCCGAATTCCCTTTGTTCATCTCAAGTGGGGGGATGTTATGTTATTAGTTATGATTCAAAAAAAAAAAGTTGATTTAGTTATGATTTTGTAAAGTGCAATGTTATAAGCACTATAGTATGAGCTTTATTGTTTAGTATCGAGGAGGCCACCTCGGTCACATTTGAAGATTGGAGTTGGAGTAATACCAACTGAAGAAGAAAAGGTAGTGTGCCCATCACGATGTCCTCTAATGACACATCTACCTTGCATTTCATGATCCGGTCTCTAGAATTCTAAGCTTGAACTTTGGGCGGACGGTAAGTGGTGATGACTTAGTTATAGATATAGACTACCTGCTTGTTTTTCATTTTACACCAATTATACATCCCATGTCTTATCCTACCCTTTAGTCATGAAGCATGTCTAGGTGATGCAACGAGCAATCTTTGGTGCCTTGGCCATGGATTTGGTCATGTATCATTGATTTTTTCCACTTCGCCGTGACATGTTAGCAGTGACGAGTCACCCCTTAACCTTTGTCGTGTCTACCCATATTGCCTTCGAGAATTGTTTAGCCCTTAACTCCAGTGGTGGAGATTTGTGTAACCGTCAAGCTTATGATAGAATACATGCTATGACTGTGCGATTGAGTGATCACCCCGAAATTGACACTTAGAATAGTTGAGAGATTTGAGTGTTTGTTCCCCTTTCGTGAGGTGTTCGGCTTTGTTTTATTCTAGCATAAGGGATTTGTAAACTCATATTTTCCAGGTTTTGGGAGATATCTTTTTAGGAATCTATCGAATAAATTCTACTTGAGGGCAAGTAGAGTTCAAGTGGGGGGATATTTGATAACATCAAATAGTCCTGAATATTAAGTGTCATTTTCCCCCGTTAATGCTCGTTATTTATATCATTTATATGGATTTATGCTTGTTTTCCACTGTTTTAAACTTTCAGGTAAATTGCGAGCATTGGAGCTAAAGAGACGCGGAAATGGAAATATTAGTTAGGATTTATCACAGTATGCTTATTTTGAAGAGGTTACGGCGTAACTCGTCTCTCACATTACACCGTAACTATTGCGTGACCCTGAAGTCCAACTCATCAAGAGGTTACGACGTAACTCCTTCCAAAGATTACGACGTAACTCCATTAGGTCAAAAGAGGTTCCACGCCGCTGATACTTACGCCGTAACTACTGCATCACTTACGACGTAACCAGGTTTATTGAAGACTACGGCGTAACCACTTATAAGGTTACGCCGTAACTAGAAGATCTAGTGCTTTTACGACGGAATAGAAGGTTACGGCGTAACTCATCTATTCGTTACGCCGTAACTCAGACCTGGCCTATAAATACCCCACGAATTCCAGCATTTCTAATCATCCCATTCCACACACAATACTCTGAGAACGTGGGAAAATACTCAAGGAAGGTCTAGGGAAGCATACAGAGCTGTTTCCAAGGGAGAAGTCACACCATTACGATAAGCTTTAGCGTTTATTATTTCTTTTACTTTCGATTCATGTATTTCGTAGCTTTGAATATTGAATTGATGTGCATGATTAATATGAGCGGCTAAGTACCCTTTGGTGCTAGCCTAGTTATGATTCCTTAATTGTTCTGTTTGCATTTGCCTTTACTTCCGTACAATTATTTCTAAGCGTATGCATGCATAGTTCTTTGGTAGTCACCCCTGGTTCGGTAGTTTTGAATGGCGGTAGAGGCCAATTGCCTAGGAGATATGACCAACTGACCCTAGGTGAGCGGACTGAGACGGGAAGGGTAAGATATGACCAACTGACGACCCTTTCTACTTGTGCGATTTGACCAACTGATCACCTATCGTTTGGATGAACTTAAGAATTGGGGGGGTATAGTGTCTAAGTTCCTAACGGCCGGGCACTCACTATTTAGAATCTAGCATGTAGCGGTAACAGGACTTATGACGGTGCGCCTGATTTCTCCTGTGGTGGCATCTTTGCTGATAGGTTAGGTCGAATTGACCAAATGCTGTCCTCTCGAATTTGACCCCACCTGAAGTAATTGGAAGTAGGTAGACGTAGACGTAACTAGTTAGGAGGATTAACTAGGTTAGCACCACTATTCCTCTATTGATTTCCTTTCTACCATTTAATTGATTTTATATTCTGCATTCGTAGTTTAATCAATTAAAACCCTATCAAACCATTTATATTCTGTGACAATTAGACTTAGTAATTATCCGACACACATAGCTCTTGGGACGAACTCGGCTTTACCATTTACTACACTACACACGACCGGGTACACTGCCTGTTAGTGCATTAGGGTCGACCATAGGTATAGCGAGACACTATAAATATTAAGACCTGGTCAGTAAAACCTGCATCAAATAGCTATCGGGTTCCTGGGATCAATGTTGTGTTTGCGACAAAAGGGCTCCCAAAGATGAATTTTAAGTACTCGTCAGACAAAGCATAGGTGATGTATAACAAATTACCGTGTCGACTTACTCTAAACTGTTAAGTGATCTTCTTTCACATACATGAGAAAATTTACTGCCTCAGCCACACATATCCTTGAATGTCGAGAACTGACCCAAAAACACCAAGTAACCATAATGCAGGAACCGAACGCTTTATACTCAATCGAAGGCCCTTCATGACAAATAAAGAAACTACCAGCAGCTGAAATTGTTTAGGAAATGAATGGAAGATAGAAGGAAAATGATAGAGGTCATCGCATGTGGATTACCTCTATATGCGGGCTTTGTTGCAGACATGTTTGATGTGCCTCTTTGTGGAACTGCCCTTTTTGGTTTAGTTGGGCGAGTCACATTTGCTCTCATTTTTGGTGCACCCTGTGTCTCTGATACATCCATAATCAGGGTCACATAACAGGTTTAATATCGATGCGTGACATATTAAAGTAATGGTGACATATTAAAGCAATGGAATATAGAAGAAAAATGATGCAGCTTGTTACGTATGGCTTACATGTGCATCCAGCCTATGTCGCAGACCCATTTGATTTGGCTCTTTGTGGAACTTCCATTTGGGGTCCCTTTGGGCGTGACATGTTTGCCGTCATTTGTGGTGCATTGTCTATTTCTGATACATCTATAATAAAGGCCACATAACATGCTTAATATCAGTGATTTAAATATTTTATGACAAACCAATAGGAAATAGAAGAAAAGCGCAGGAGCTCGTCGCATATGGCTTACCTGTGTGTGCGACCTGTGTTGCAGACATAAGATTTATAAACAGACATCATCTTGTAGATGTGATTAATGAGAGACTAACCTTTCGTTTCTTGCTAAATTGAGTCGCCATGATTGTCAAAAGTGTATTAGCGAGCACTAACTGGAAATTAATTTTGGAGCAATACTAAATAGCTTTATAAAGCTTCAAAGAGCCAAACTACAAAGATTAAATATACCACATTTTGGATGCGAATCTCAGTGAATACTAAGAAACTAAATAATAACACATGATGTCACATAGACAAAACCATTAAGCGCATACACATGTTCAGTTTTGTAAATAATCATTATCTAAACAAATGTACAAACCTTAGCCTACTTACAGATAATTAATAGGCTATAGAAACTCCAGCTGAAGTTTAGGAGTAAAACGCAACAACAAACAAATGAGTATCCTCACTGCACCAACATTATCTATGAGTTGCTTGTCAGGAAGAAATGAAGCTGATGGACTAATTATTCAGAAAACAGACATAATTTCAATATCATCTGATGGTTCAGTGGTTTCTGGTGTGAAGGATGGTGGAAGCACAATCTCAAGAGCAAGTTCAAAAGAGCAACTGCATGACTTGCTTTTCACCCTCTACACAGATCAATCTAGACTCGGATAGATGATCACAAAAAGATTGTGAGGATATAATATCGTGTAGTTTCACCCTATTAGCAACATTGTTACATGCTCTAGCAGTAACCACTCGCAACAGAAGTGTAAAGACTTTCATGCAAACTGTTAATGAGGATTTTTTGTCTCCTTGGAAACCATGGAGTATTGTTAAGATAAGAGAAAACCCAGTGGTGTCACCAAACACTCTCTGAGCAGAAACGCTGCTTCCTAAAATTCGCCATATGGCTCCAAAAATCTCGCATTTTGCATCATCTGAAAGCTTGTATTGACATCCTGAAGTACTGGTCAGCATCCCACTCTTAGAAACTTCAAGCAGTGCACCCAATTCATCTGAATACGCCTGAAAAAGATGAATGATTTAGTTACTTAACTTCTAACAAAAATCAGGCGAATATAATAATTCATGTTTCATCAATAGTCTTGTTCTAAGATACAGTTGTAACTCACTTTTGACTATTGGAGATCAACGAATACGACATGAATGCAGCAAAACCAGTACGACATGTAAGAACAAACAAACACATATATAGGTGAACCAAAATTATCATTCGAACCAAACCTAATAGAATTGGCCGTGTCATAACAGATCGAGTTTCATAAGTGCCGACCTAAATTAATGTTAGGAATAAACAAAATAGGCTATGGTGCCTAAATGGCGATTGGTTTACCGCAAGTACTACTACTATATAATCCAAAACATCATAGATGTAAATGTGTACTTTGCAACAAATGGGCAAACTTCAACCTGCAACAGTTATGACACATTACATAAGAATAAAAATAGATTATTGTGATGGTATTCGACTTCCCATGACCATTACTATGGGTTCAGTCACATAAGAGTTTATTTTAGTCACAAAATATAGTATATTTAAACGTAATTTTAAATGCTAACCTCATTGTACCAGGTCCAATAATCCTCCAGATGTTGTCTCAACTCAGAATCCATATTCGATAAATAATTATTAACATCCTGTGCTCTCTTTCAGTTAACTTATATACCAATAAGAAAATTTTCAGGTAAAGTGTATATATAAAGAAGGGAAAATTAGTCAAATAGACAGCGCGCCCTGAGGCTTATCACTTTATGGACCACACCCTTTGAAAATTAAAAAATAGACAAGTTGCCCTCCGCTTTTTTTTACCCAACCAGGGGCTGCCATGTGTCCGACAACTTATGACACAAGTACGTATTTTGCAAGTATATGTCATGTATTGTTTTTTGGGCAGCTTGTATTGTTTTTTGGGCAACTTTATATTTTTGGGCAACTTGTATTTATACACAAGGATAATTTCGTCATTTTAGATTTGTACTTTGGCAAGCTTATATATTTTTTATTGGCAGCACTAACTATCTCAAATCCTATTAATAGAAAACACAACACAAACAGTCGATCCAAATCCACCACCACCGAAACCTTGATTCCGGCACCGTCTTCACCCTAACCGTCGTCGGTGAAATTGATTCCATCGATTTTGACCTAATATTAGGGTTTTTTTCATTCGAAAGCTCAATTTTAACCTAATTATATCAATTTGCGTACAAACCTGCATATGTGGCACCATCTACAAAGTTTATATCATCTCTGTTATTGCATACAAACCTGATTATAAAGTGGAAATATTGAGACATTATTTGAAACATGATTTTTTCAGGTGTACATGACATATGTCCAAGCTTTATATGGTGGTGGAGGATGACCATTGAGTGTCTTTCTTTCACCTGATTTGAAGCCTTTGATGGGAGGAACATACTTTCCACCTCATGATAAGTACGGGAGGCCAGGGTTTAAAACCGTGCTCAGGTTTGTGCTATTATCTACTTGATTTCGTCACAAAAAGCTGGGCATGTTTTACTTATTTGGCTAAAAAGTACTACATTTGAACACGAAATTTCCTGATGCTAAATTGTGAAACTTTTATTAAACCTTGTATACCATCTATTGATCTTGCAGGAAAGTGAAAGAAGCTTGGGAGAGTAAGAAGGATGTGCTTATTAAAAGTAGAACATGAAAAACCAGCTTGGGACACTAATACAGGTTCTTATACTTGCAAATAATCAGATATACAGTTTGGATAGGCAATCCCAAACACCCCTTAATTAGCTATTGCGGAAACATGAAAAACCAGCTTGAGAATCTTTATTTGTGTATTGCTTAGTTTAGCTCCTTATTTTCTTTTACTTTGTTGCAATTTATCGCTTGTATGGTAACCATGGTAAGATTGAACTGTTTGTAACAATTTGTATGTGAGAACTGATAATAAATAGATGGGAGAACTCAATAAGCTAGCCGACGTGTACCACTAAAAATGATCTAATCACCGATTTAACGTATGCAGTTATGTGTAACAGTGAGTGATCACTCATCTTATTGTATATATTAAGGGGGTGTTTGTTTTGGCTTGTATAGCCGGCTTATATCTTATTTGGGTTTCGGCTTATGCTCATAAGCTCACTTTTTGTGTGTCATTTTGAAAATTTTCAGCTTATATAAGCTTATCATGTCAAAATAAGCTCATATAAGCCGAAACGTTTCAGAATAAACCACAAAAAAGTGACCTTATGAAACATAAGCTCAAAACCAAATAAGCCATAAGCCGGCTATATAAGCCGAAACAAACACCCCTTAATATGTTAATTCCCTGATTGTGATGGGTTTTTAGATGTAAGTCACTTAATTTCTTACTATATGATCATGACGCGATTTTTCCGATTTTACTGGATGTGTTTTTTAGACCGTTAATTGTGAACGATTATGTTTATTCAGTATGCAAGTAAAAGGTAGTCATATTATTAAAAAGTCATGAGGGTATTTGTGCAACTGGCTTTAGATCTAAAATACAGACTAGGATATAGGGATGTATATGTTTGAGAGTTGAAGATCATTGTTGTATATTTGCATAGGCTTGATAGATCTTTGTGACTTTTTTAACTGCAACTTGTATGTATTTGACGTTAAGTACTGTTTTTGAAGTGATGTTTTGCACTTTTATTGGCTATATCATCTTGTTGATCTCGTCTTGAGCTACTGGAACAAACTATCTGTCTAATAGTGTGTCAAAAATATTAAAATAAGCTCTAAGTAACTCCTAAAGTTGTATATTTATTTATATTTACACTATGCAAATTGTATTTTGAAAGAAAATGGGTTTCCTTTTTGCATTGCATGTGAAGGTGGGGGCTGAGTAGTTAACTAGCAGTGGTAACACGATGACTAGCAGTGGAAACAAATAAAGCTAGCAGTGATCGAGTAGTTAACTAGCAGTGGTAACAGTTAACACTAGCAGTGGTTTCGAGAAACGTAGCAGTGGTTACCAAAATATACTAGCAGTGGAAACGTCAACCTAGCAGTGGTAAGAAAACGATAGCAGTGGAAAAGAGATAACTAGCAGCGGAAAGAACATGCTAGCAATGGTATCAAGTCATGATAGCAGTGGTCGAGTAAAGCAAGCGGTGGTAACCCGAATCGTAGCAGTGGAACGAGAATGACTAGCAGCGGAATGTCTAAGTGCAGCAGCAAGTTTTGACGAGAGCTAGTGCTACCTTAATGCCCCAAAGGTAATAGTAAAAAGGTCAGCCATTACATTTTAAGGATTAATAAAATATACAATGGAGTATTACTGTGGCGCAAAAGTACTACCGGTCTGTCAGTGGATACGCATTACGTGATCATGAACTATAACTAATTTTAACTAACTTTTTTCATGCATCAATGTTGACTTACATTTTAACCTTTTGTTTATTCATTTGATTTTGTAGGATGAGTTGCTATGGGGAGCTGCTTGGATGTACAAGGCAACAAACAATAAGTTTTATTCGGATTACCTAGGTAGAAACGGTGACGCCCTTGGTGGGACCGGTTGGTCCATGACTGAGTTTGGTTGGGATGTTAAGTATGCCGGTGTTCAGACCCTTGTCGCTAAGGTCATACACCTTTTATATTATCAATAGTTTGGTTGATCAGCTAAGTGGGTGTTTGAGATTGCTTATTTAAGTGCTTATTTTATAAACATTTTGAGCATTTATATTAAACTAGTAAATAAGCATGTTGTTACGTGTTTAAATTATTAAGCAGATAAGAATATAGGGGATGTTTGGGACTGTCTATCCCAAACATCCCCTATATTCTTATACACGGATGCAGTTGTGTGGGCTCTGCATGTCTAAGTGTGCTAAATTAGCTGCAAACTCAATATGTCTGTGTGCGTTATACAAAATAGATACAAGGACTTGATGAAGAAGATTCATTTAAGTATTCAAAGTTTCAAATACAAAACCAGAACACTATGTCAGCCTAAAGACGATAATATATAGAATTGGTATAGGGAAGATGTTAGACCACAAAAACAAACATAAATCCCTTTGCACCAAATATTCTAGTGGAAGTTGTTATAAATTTTTATTCAATAGATAAGGATATAAGAATACCTATTGCCTGTTAAATTAGTATGATATATATTTATTTCTTTTTGTAGTGGGCTACGGAGAGAAATTAGCTCTGCTGCAACCGGCCGTCCAATCCAAGATGTTATCCAAACAGATGCAGCAATCAACCCTGGAAATAGTGGTTGCCCACTTCTTGATAGCTCAGGAAACCTTATTGGGATAAATTCAGCTATTTACTCTCTATCTGGTGCATCTTCTGGTGTTGGATTTTCCATTCCAGTTGATACAATGAGTTACATTACTCTACCTTCATTTATATTAATCTAGGTTTGTAAAGCCTCTAAAATAATTTATCGTTTCATTGGATGTACTGATTGAATCATTTGTTTCAGGTTGGTGGAATTGTTGACAAGTTGGTACAATTTGGGAAAGTTACTAGACCTATTTTAGGAATTAAGTTTGCACCTGATCAGTCTGTGGAGCAACTGGGAGTCAGTGGAGTGCTTGTCTTAGATGCTCCTCCAAATGGCCCGGCTGGAAAAGCGATAATTCTGTTTTCATGCTCTTTTACCAACTGTGTGTTGTGGTAATTAAGATGTGGGTAAAAGCTAAAATTACTCTATATACTAACCCATATATAACTCGTTATGCTTTCTCAATTTTTAAACCATTCATATATACCATCTTTAAGGGTAATTTAGTAATTTCTTTAATATTCATCTTCCACATCTCACCTCCCACCAAACATGAGACTTGTAAGCGAAGAACTAACAACCTGCATAAAGAGAAAAATAACACGATTGAGACTTGTTAAGAACTGACATTAAAACAAAATTATGATTCCATTTCTATTTGCGTGGTTAACACTACTTCTTTCCAAAGAGGGACACATTGCAAGGTTAACATCAACATTATAAGTTGTGTTTATCAAATATAGTATGAGCAGCAAAAGTGTATGAAACCCCACGATCATTCATGGCCCACCCTTTGACATCTTTTTGTGGATCTGACCATTAAAGGTCACAAAATCTTATCACTAACGAGTAACGAGAGCTGCAACCGGCAAGCAATTGAAGCAATCCGTATGACAATGCTGGTGCTTTTATAAGTATTTATTTATTACTATTGCGTATGATGACTGTGATGACTGCCAGAAGTGGTGGTGGTTTTGGCTGCAGGAGGTGGTGGTGATGGCTGGTGAAGAAGACAAGGGGATTATTGTCTTTTAATGTGAGAAAAAATAGTTAACTAAGCATAATTAGTCGAAACGGTGATGTATAATGAGTGGTTTAAAAATTGAGAAAGTATAATGAGTTATATGGATTAGTACAAGTATTTTTAGCTTTTACACTTAAGATGTATGTATTTGCATCCTTGTGTGTAATCTTCTGTCATGATTACTTATGTGTGTTTTGAACCTTAAAAATAAGCTGATGATCTATTTCTGTTCAATCTCTACCTACAGGGTCTGCTATCAACGAAACGTGATACCTATGGAAGGCTCATACTTGGTGACATTATCACATCTGTAAATGGAAAGAAGGTCGCTAATGGAAGTGATCTGTACAGAATTCTTGACCAATGTAAAGTTGGTGAAACGGTAACTTCGAATTCACTTTTTGTTTTCTGTAATTTAATCTTCAGCTTCTTTAACACTAGGCATTAGCCTGTAGTTCGTTACTTTTATGTCACTCAAACCAATGGTAGCTAAGCTTTTACTGTCCCCTTGTTTTAATACTATAATTTGACTGTTATACTCGACATATCTAAATGGTGAAAAGAAGCAGTACCGTCTTGAAGGTCTTGAGATTTAACTTTAGTTGAACACTATCCGCCAACTTGTAACATTAGCTGTTTCTTGATGGGCAGGTCACTGTGGAGGTGTTGCGGGGTGACCAAGTAGAGAAAATCCCTGTGGTGCTCGAGCCAAAGGCTGATGAAACATAATTGCTCAAATTGTGCAGTCAGGTTGTAAACTTCTATTCATTCCGAGTTATATCTCGCTGTATTATTTGACGTATTGTATCCTAAAAGTGGGTCATGTACATAGTCTACACTCTTGTTTCTACTTGTAACTATATAGTAGTAATCCATTGCAAATGCCATTATGGTTCCCTACTTTACCCGTGCCACCAACATGTACTACTTGTAACATTGCCCTGGTCTGTTAATATGTATCAACCAAGTATTTGTACCTAACAGCAATGTTTGCAACTTCTCTAGGGTTACTTTTTGTTAGTCTCTACAAGGTTTGTTTTTTATTATGACCAAGCGATTCGGATTTGGCACATTGTTGCTACTTTACATTACCTCTTACTTATGTTCTCATTTTAAAGCAAACATTAGAGTCGTGGATTAATTTTTGTTCATTAGTAAGACCCCTTTTAGATAATTCTTCTGGTGTTCAGATCACAGAAGAGTCAGCAGAGTGATTTCACAATCCATTATGTGGATAATTCTGATTTTCTATGATTTCTGTTAGCAGAACCACCTCCATATGGATTCATATGCGATACTTATCTATTGGTACTATCTCCTAATTCTAGAATATATAATTAAGTCGAAAATCAGCTTGTCTGCTGTTTCTTTGAACATGGTTGATTAGGGCATACTATTTAATATCTTAATGAGATATGATGGGCCTAACATTTCCTATTAACCAGTTTCTTAAGCATTGTGCTTTTACTAATTGATGTTTTTATGTTACGCACCGTCAATTTCATCCCTCAAGTTTGAGTAGTTAAAATGTATGAATACAAAGTTTTCAATCAAAATGCTTTGAGAATATGCTTTATGCTCTAAGGCTGAATGTTATTTATCCCATCTTCGTATACCAGTTTAAATAACTAGTGGAAATTTCATACTTAGTTAAGAATTGAAGGCATATCTATTGTTTAAGATCATAAAAGCTGTTTTATGATTCACTTTTTTTGGTGGAGGATAGAGAACCTAAATTGTAAACTGGATGCATTAGCATTATTCAAATTGTAAAATTGTCTAGTATTATGTACTTGTAGGCCCAGGAGTATGAACTCTGAAGTGGTTACTCTAAAGGCACATTCTATGGTTATTATGTAGGATCATGAATCTGTACCTCTCATGAGCCTGTATTATAGATGGAGCTGAAGCTGCTGAACTATATTTTAAATAGCATATATAAAACTGTGATTCAACTTAATAAACATAATCCAAGATGTTCAGAAGGCATTTCTATTTACGGGCCCTTAAAATCCATGTCATGTCCAGTATATTACCTTAGCGTTCACATTTTTTTGTCACACTGATAATATTGGTTAAAACATGATGATACTTTTGTGTGAACTGCTATGTTAAAGTTTTCCCATTGATACCATCGGTTACAACATCGCATCTTCTTATTAGTTACCAATTTGGTTAAGTAGTTATAAGAGTTAATAAGGTATACTTATTATATATATAACCCACATTTATACGACGATCCACAATTATGATTAATGATCTTGCAGAAAAGATTAGGTATTTAGGATGCTAAATTGCCACCTTTAGGTTACTCAAATGCCCAAGGAACCCGTATTTTATTTATTCTTTTTCTTTTTATTTTTATGCAGCTTTCAGAGAGTTATGTTCCAAAATATGGCGGATTTGGTTCTGCCCCTAAGTTTCCGCACCCATCTGAGCCTTACTCCATGATATATCAGTCAAAGAAATTGGAAGAATTGGGAAAAACAAGCGAGGCTGAAGAACATCTAAAAAAGGTGTCGTTTAGCTTGCAATGCATGGCAAGAGGTGGGGTCCACGATCATGTTGGTTGTGGTTTTCACCGTTACAGTGTGGATGAATGCTGGCATGGTTAGTTATTTACATCAGTATAGAGTATAGACAAAAACCTAAAACAACTATTTGTCTATTAATACCAATTGTAGGGGTGGCAAAATGAGTAATCTTTTTGGTACTGGTTAAGGCGGGTGGGTTTGACCCATAATCAACTTGTTTATAAGTAATTATTGCAACCGTTCTACATATTCGTATCTCTGTTCTTATCAAGGTTCCGATTTACAACAATTTATTGGCAGTTCCACACTTTGAAAAGATGTTATACGATCAGGGTCAACTTGCCAACGTGTATCTGGATGTTTTCTCTATCAAAAAAGATGTATTTTACTCGAATGTTTCTTGTGATATACTTGATTATTTGAGGAGAGATATGATTGGACCCAGTGGTGAGATCTTTTCTGCTGAGGATGCTGATAGTGCTGAACCTGAAAATCCTACAAAGAAGAAGGAAGGTGCTTTTTATGTGTGGAGCAGCGACGAGGTCAGTATATGTTGACTTACTAGTATTTTCTGTAAAGCAACTTAAATTCATCTAATACTAATATGAGAAAATGGCTTTATGAGCCAATGTTATAGAGGAAATTCAAAAACTTTATAAACTTCAAAAGGCGTTATAAGACCGACTAAAATTTAAATTTTGAGGATGAAAAGATAAAGGTTGAGGGTTGACCCTCGAGTCCAACTGGAAACTTTTGTTGACTCTCAACTCTTGACACAGTCGCATACATATGTTTCTTAAGGTTGAAGAGATAGTTGGCGAGCATGCAACTTTTTTTAAAGAGCATTATTACATCAAGAAATCAGGAAACTGTGATCTTTCTCCTATGAGTGATCCGCACAATGAATTCAAAGGGGAAAATGTACTCATTGAAAGGAAAAGTACGAATGCAATGGCATCAAAACTTGGTATGCCAGTGGAGAATTATCAGGAAGTTCTAGGTGCAAGTCGTAAGAAACTTTTTGATGCGAGATCAAAGAGGCCTCGACCCCATCTCGATGATAAGGTTGTATTAAGTTACTTTGAGGTTCATCTTTTTATTTTTTTTGCAAGTAGACATGAAAAATGGCTGTGTTAGGCCGGTTGGGTAACGGGTCAAAAATGTTTCCGGCCAGAAGAGTAATTTTTATGATCGGGTGGTTGGGGTTGGACTGACCAACCAACACTTTTTTTTTTTTTTTTTTTTTTTTTTATTTTAACCAATGAATGCATTTATTATGATAAGAACTTGTTGAAATGATTACATTGTGTATCTTAAACATATTGATCTAGGAAATTGTAGGCATTCAGATACACATATTTCAGATACTTTTGGTCTATTCAACATGTTTAAGTTTTAACCTGATTTTCTACATTCGACCTCTTTGACCCATTATTACAACCTAATTGGCCTGTTAGGACCTCTACTTAGGCGTCTTCTCTTGTTTCTGCTAACGTGTTTGATAAATTGGTAGGTAATTGTAGCATGGAATGGACTCACAATTTCTTCATTCGCTAGAGCATCTAAAATCCTAAAGAATGAACCGGACGGGACAAAATTTAACTTCCCTGTTACTGAAACTAAAGTAAGATTACAAGAACAAAGATCGAATCTTTCTTCATTTGAACTGGCGAATGAACTATCCTTACATTATTTTTTCATTGATCTAGCCGCAGGAGTACATGGAAGTTTCAAAGAAAGCATTGAATTTCATAAAAGAAAATTTTTACAACCACCAATCTCGAAGACTACAACACAGTTTTAGAAATGGGCCTTCAAAAGCACCCGGATTCTTGGATGATTACGCGTTTTTGATTTCCGGGTTACTAGATGTTTACGAGTACGGTGGTGATATCTCGTGGCTTTCGTGGGCAGTTCTTTATTCACTCTCATCATTACTAGTATTTCTTTACCAGGATCAAATACCCCCATTTTCAACTGTGGTTGCAACATGGCTGCACTTGTGTTGCACTTGTGTTGCACTTGTGTTGCACTTGTGGTGGACAATCCTGAATTATATCACCGGATAGCAGATTCTTTTTAATCCAAGGCACCAGTTAGATTTGTCATCCTACTTTGGGGGGAGAAATTCCTGCTTATAGCTACAAAGAAATAATCGATACGGGTCGTGAACATCGTGCAATTTTGGCTGATTCATGTGAAGGTGGGGGCTGAGTAGTTAACTAGCAGTGGTAACACGATGACTAGCAGTGGAAACAAATAAAGCTAGCAGTGGTCGAGTAGTTAACTAGCAGTGGTAAAAGTTAACACTAGCAGTGGTAACTAGCGAACTAGCAGTGGTTTCGAGAAATGTAGCAGTGGTTACCAAAATATACTAGCAGTGGAAACGTCAACCTAGCAGTGGTAAGAAAACGATAGCAGTTGAAAAGAGATAACTAGCAGTGGAAAGAACATGCTAGCAGTGGTATCAAGTCATGATAGCAGTGGTCGAGTAAAGCAAGCGGTGGTAACCCGAATCGTAGCAGCGGAACGAGAATGACTAGCAGCGGAATGTCTAAGTGCAGCAGCAAGTTTTGACGAGAAATGATCCAGCTTTAGCATACTGCCATTCATTCTGGTGTCACCTTTCTTGACACATCTGATGTTTACGGCTCGAATGCTAATGAACTACTCATTGGCCAGGTTAGAACTAGTCCTTTGTGTTTTGCTTTGATTTGATTATTGCATTTTGACTGAAATCTTGATCAATAAAATCAGTTATAGCTATATTCAGATAGTAGAAAACAAATGCATAATTTCTGCTTCATTAAAGATATATTGTATAATGGTAAAAGCAATCTTAACATGTGTCTTCCCATAGAAAGTTGAACTTTTGAAGCACTGCAGCTCATTAAAGTTAGTATCAAATTAGAATCATATTGCTCTTGCTTAGTATCCTGAGGAAGGTTATACAAAAAATGTTACCCCCAATTTTTGTATTGTCTTCTGGGCCTATATACGGTGTTTGCAAATGTTCTTTGCATTTTCCTCTGCGGGTTCCTTTGCTTTTAGCTTTTGGTCGACAATATAACTTGTATATTATTTAAATGTGGCAAGATAATGGGTTGGTCATGTGAGTTCTCCTTGAAACATTTCATTTCTGTAGTATGGGTTCGGTTTGGTAGACCCAGTAATACGTCACAAAAAGTAACACATTATGATGAAATGATGAATACAAAAACAACATAGCTGCAATGATTAGCTAAAGTTTTGAATAAATGATTTAGAAGGTTATTTGCAGTGAGTCATCAATAGACTGACTTTTGACATGTGTTATTTCTTGATTTAAGGTGGATGTTGTTGTTTACCTGGTGGATGCATATGACAAAGAGCGATTCGCGGAGTCAAAGAAAGAACTAGATGCCCTTTTGTGAGATGAATCTTTGGCAACTGTACCTTTCTTAATTTTAGGCAACAAGATTGACATCCTTTATGCTGCATCAGAAGAAGAGTTATGTTACCACATGGGACTACAAGGCTCAACTATCGGCAAAGGTAAGGTTAATTTGGAAGACACAGGCGTCCGACCTCTTGAGGTATTCATGTGTAGTATCGTCAGAAAGATGGGTTATAGCGATGGCTTTAAGTGGGTTTCTTAGTACATTAACTAGAAACAAAGAAGAAAAAAAAAGAAAACATTATGAGAGTAGGAAAGTAAGAGATTTGGTTTTTATTGTTTCTGACATGTTTTCTGTCTTACTGGATCTGAATTGGAGGTATATCTACTTGAAAAAATACCGTGTTATATATAAGTTACTGTTGTTCTTCTTTATGTGTTATATATAATTCGGTTCTCATATCAGGTTTGGTGTTGGAGTCTTTCAAAACTTGTGCTTTCCGTGCATTTGGTCTGGTCTCTAACCTTATGAGTTATCACAAATCCTTGTTGGGGTCATGGATTGTACAAGTATCTTAATGTCGGATGATTTTGACCAAATGAATGATATTGCAAGTTTAATGAGACTAGAAAGCTATGATATGGTGTAGTCATTGATAGTCTTTTGTGTCTGTTTACTCATTTTTGTACCTTACAACGAGACTTTCTTATCATGTAAGTAATTAGATACTTTCATACAGTCAGTTATATCCATTGTAGTTTTCCTTCTCAAAATGTTTTTTAATAGAACTAGTGATCCAGTTATATCCATTGTAGTTTTCCTTCTCAAAATGTTTTTTTGCGAACTTTGTTTAGGGCATTGATTTTGCGAACTTGCAATTGTACTTTTTCCATTGGTGCTTTTGTAGATTTCCGACGGCTAGGTCTTTTAGTGATCCAATGTCTATCGTCTAGTGTCAAACATATGCATTCGAAACTAAAACTCTCGTGAAGTATTTCCAGATGCTGGAATTTCAGTTGGTAGTATACCATTATTATTTAGAAGTTAATAGCATGTAGATTAGAGACAAATGAGTTTCCTTACAAGTTAATAACATTAATCTAATCTTATATTTGTATGCATTATGCACATCTTGCAAGCCTCGTGACATTCATGGATAATGGACGAATATCAAGAACGCTTCTGTTTGGGCGATATTTTTTCTCTTGGGAAACTTCTTCTTTTTGGGCAACTTCTGTTTGGGCAACTTCTTATTAGGGAAACTATTTTTGGGCAACTTTTTTCTTTTATCACAGTAGCTTGTTGATGAGGTAGCTTGTAAACTGATGAGTTTATACAATGGTTGAATTGTCCTATCCTATCAAAGATAAAAAATAAGATGCAATATCTCTGTAATTCTAGACTTAACAATAGATTATTACTATGTGTTACAAGTACGGATATCCATGATACAGTTTAGGTTTCTATTTAAACACCCTGCATTCAATATTATATAACTCTGACCTTCATAACAAGCATGTAATATGTAAACTTAAGTCTATAGTATTGAACAAATTCATTCCAGCAATTATGAAATCTTAAAACCTTTATTTTAAGAAGTAACATAGTTAACCCATATTTTAAGAAGTAATGGATGTTCATGATAGCAACAGCTAAAAGCTAAATAATCACAAGAGCTAAAAGCTTGCAGCTTAAACAAAATCACAAAAAGTAAACAGCAACATTATAGAAAGTATGTGCCCAAAGACATCGATTTACGTCCCGGTGACACCCGCCAACCGGCTGCATCTTATGATACAAATCTCACCTTCACCACCAAAAGACAGGCTGCTGTTAGAGCCAGGTTGTTGAATACTTTTCCGGATATGCCGACACTTTTGGACAAATCTGATCTTCTGGCTTCAGCAGTCAACAATCATGACTCCGGTAGTTGCTTATACTTTTATACTCAATGTAATCAACCTTGCAACGCTTACAACGTGTAGCAGGTCCTTGCCAACCTTATGTACTGCAAAACCAACATATGAGAAATTACAGGGGGCATTTGATCCATAATAAAAACTCATTTTAAAAATGAATACACAAACACAAAATTAACAAATTTAAGCATGAAGATTCAGTTTTTATATCGAAAGTTGTTTAGGATTTAGTTTTGGAACATAACGTCAGCGCGGTTTAACATTTCAACCCATTGCGAAATTCTTTAATGCATATTACAATGAAGCAAAATGGTCTATATTTTCAGTACCAAGTACTTTTGCTAGTTGTTATCTCAAGGTTCAATACTAAAGTTTTAATAGTTTCTGTTGGGAGTGAAACGAAATAATCTGAAGGTTGGTCAGTTAAAGCAAAAATATCTTTAAAATCATGAACACTTTAATAAACTTTAATTGGTTTTAATTTTTAGTATTCTTAATGATTGGTACTGCAGGATTAGTTGCCAAAGCACCTTTTAGACCAACAGAGGAACTCATCCAAAGTCAAAAAGTGTTTGTGGTTCTTGCTTGTATCTCATTGCGAGTTCTTACTACTTTCTCACTTCCAACTCGGGTGGCATTTTTCATAGTACTAAATATTTGATCATTGCCTATCTTGTAGTTACTTTCCAAAAAGCAAGGCTAAACAATCTTTTGTATTTAGGCATACTCAAATTAATTTATTCTTGTAGATAATCAATTTCAGAGGATATTTTGGTTGCTTATTGAAACTGTCTATGCGCTTATTTTAGAGATAAGCAGTTTCATGTTGCCCTATAGTCCACAAAAGACAGCAAACACCGTCATTTAAAGAAATTAGCTAAAGTATGTTTGTTTAAGCTTATTTCTGGGCTAGTGGGGTTACTTGATTTCATATTATATTGCATAATCTTTCCTTTTAGGATCAGTTGCCTAGTCGTCTCCCCATATTATTGAACACTTGATATGCACTTGAAGTACATACTTCTAAGCACTTTACCCCTTTTAATTCTTCTCAACACTCATTGAGCACTACCCTGCTATAAGCTCTAGTAGAAAAGCATGAGTACGTGGTACAACTTATCCTTAATCCTGAAACACTAATCAAATTTTTTTAAACTAAATCAAAAAGGCAAAAAAATCTTTCGGCGTTGACATAATCCTCAAGCAATTACCACAGCCAGCTACCCAAATGAAGATAATCCCTGATCCTGAAACAACTTATACTAAATTCTGAACCATCATGACAACCTACCCAAATAACCACAACGAAGTACCTAAATTAAGATAATCCCTAATTCCGAAACAACTTACAATTAATTCTAAAAACCCATGGCCAATCCTTAAACAACAATCTGAATAAAAAATTTCGGCAACCGTGCGTAAGCAAACGTTCATTCTGAAAAAATGATCAGAACCAATAAACCTATAGCTGTAGTCTAGATGTGTCGCTGTTAATCCTAACACAATTAACTCATGTGATGAAGACATGTTAGCAAATAAGCCGACACATCCCACCAAAGAATCAATGACAATAAACATGGGCAACTAACCTTTAATCCTAAAACAATAACTGGAAGAATTAAACCACCATTCACTGTTAGGAGAAGAAGGCCAAAAGTTATACCTGTAGTGTGTAACAGGAAGGTGTGGTTTGACATAAGACTGAAATAGTATGTCCTCATATTCATCAATGATGTAAACTTTTGCACATAGATCCAGTGAGCCATCACTGCCTCCACCAACCATTTTGCAGGCAAGTGCAACTGCTCTTGTTTTTCCACTATCGATTCTTAGTTCATCTTGGATGCCTAAGCTAGAAAATCGGTGTAAAAACCCTGGAGTAAGAAGAGTTTAAGAAATTCAGTTAAGAAACACATATATTCAATATATAGAGAAAATTTCTACTATCGAGGATGGAATTATTACGCTATTTCCATATGATAGTTGGGATGTATCTCGGTGAACCCTCACAGCGTTGCGACTACTAAAGATGTTTAAGCAAATGTCACAGCCATGGTCCCTAAACACCCTTTCACATTCTGCCTTTGGCAATGGCCCTGTGAAACAAGATATTCGTATGTTTCGTGTGGGTGGTGCTCGCGCTAAGAATACCATTTATATAACATAATATTGAGGAATAAAAAGGTTTGAGACTTGATTCAATCACATTAACAAATATAAATCATATAATTTTACCTATAAGATGCTCACGAAGAGATTCAAAAGATCTACAACGTTTTCCACAATATCCACACATGGGCTCATGAAATGAGTGATACGAGGTCCTCATGTGTTCCACTAGGTGCTCCTTTATGTTGAAATGCCTATAACAGGCTGCACATTTATTCCTGGGCTATATAATGTGTGGTAAGAAAATAGAGTTTAGATAAACAAAGTGTGGCGACAAAAAATAGTGTTTTAGTAAAAGCTTAACTAATTTACGAATATGTAAAACCTGCTGACTATATTTTAACTGAATTCTGGTGTGGCATCATTCTTAATATGCATGCTTATAAAAGCATGCATTCAGATCTACTATAAGTATGTGAAAAATGAGAGGGAGTATGAGTTATTCTTGTTACCTTAGAGTGTCAGATGAATCCATTACGCTGGTACGGCTGATATCAGTAGATCACAGTTATTTATTTTGTTTTAGGAGAAGAAATAAGTGTTGAAAGCTTGAGAATATGAAATGGAAGTATGTCCAAGGTACGGTATTTATAACCTGATAAAGAGTTAAACGGATCCAAATAGATACATGCCATGTTACTTTGCAGACCTGAAGTAAAAAAATGATCAGAGTTACAATGTTGGATCCAACCTTAGAACTGAAAACGACTCGATTCTTTATGACATGTCAAATTCATTGTGCACGAGTGTAGGTCTCAATCTCATGAAGCTTGACTGCATATTCTTCAGTCCAAGAACATGCTTGATGATCCCATGGTCCCATTCCAGTTCATATAGAATATTGTACTTACGGTTGGTGCTTCTTACTTTATTCCATTCCTGCCCTATTCATTGATTGTCAACTTGGTACTATCCCTTGCCCCTTGGGTGCATGAGGTACCATTCCAGCCCTCTTCGGATCCATAAGTGATCCCTTGATCTTTAAGCATCTTAATAAGCTGATACTTATCATTTGCCACGTTTCTTGTGTGAAACTTATACGTGGGTTCCAATGCTTTCATTAAAAATGCTAGTTGTCCTGCTTCACTTTCTGGATCAACTGTTTTGATGAATTAGTTTCACACCAGGTAAGAAAAAACTGTTTATATCTAAGTAGGCCTTTTTTACACCTTTTTCTGATCTTTACTGATACATGGATACAAGTAGAAATAAATTGGGTAACTATGTGGGCCAAACTGCACCGGGAATTTCTCGTTCTCTTCAACTGGATGTGATAATATTGTACCTCCAGGGAGTTCCACATAGAATAAACTACATTTTCCGTCATATTGAGCATGCAGTAGTTTTCTTCCCTCAGAACTTTGGTCGTCTGCAATAGTAAGCTACAACACTAGCATTATGGATGCAATAGTAACTACCAACTTAAATTTTGATACCATAAACTTGAATCCCAACTTTTCAGCAGCTAAATTGAATATATCCTGAACAGCTGATGCTCTATTTACAGGAATAGGGATCGCCTGCAATGATAAAATATTAAAAAAGCATAAACTCCTCACGTTCACAACAGACAAAATTGACTCCATATTTTTATGATATGGATACATATTATCGTTTACCTGCAGATTTGCATGAGACATTTTTATGTACACCCACTCAAAGAACACAACTTCTTTTTTATGGCTATTGAAATAGGCTTTGAGACTGTTGTGAAACTTAACCAGCTCCACTTCACATTCTGGAGGTGAAGAGAGGGTGTTGGGAAGATGCTCAATAGGTAATATGAGTACAAGATCTTAAACCAGTGGTCCTTTAGCAATCACACAGTAGCAGTTTTCACCAACACTTGTGATTAAATGTGACTCCACATTCGGACTTGATAAACAAAACCAGCATTCCCTTGATCTAAAATATAACATACAAACATGTGTTAATACTGTAAAATAAACTTTAATGCTTTACATAAATAGTTAGACACTAACCTGCTTCGTTCTTCCTGTAAGCTATGTTTATAGGTGCAATCTTCACCTTTTTCACATTTTCCTTTATTTAAAAACTCAAAACATACACCTCTCATAGATTGTTCTCGAGCATCCATGTCATGACGAAAATAACATTTTTCTCCTCGTGGACAAGAACCAGAAGTAATAAATTTGAAACACAACTTCTATGAGTCATCACCTCCACCCTTTTGTCGTTTGGACACATCATATCGCCAATACTGTGAATCATTTGCGTCATCAGCAGACATTTTTCCTGCTTCGTGAGTGTTAGCAGATTTCTCCACATATGTATATGGAGATAAAGTAGTGTTCGGTGGCTTGACAAATATCTCAGCAAAAGACATGCTAGACGCCGGAGTGGGAGAGATTGCATGAATGAATTTTTGAGAATCATGACCTAAGCTTGATGTTACAAGTTCATGATGCAGAATAGATAGATTCAATGACTGTAAAAGGTTCAAAATGAAACTAAGAAGAGATGACATTTTCAACTTATTTATATGAAAACTGGCCATTCAAATTGTGTTACACGCTTATACTGACAACGGATTAAACAGGTTGAAACTCGCCTAAAGCGTGTCCATGAGGTATTCGAATACTTATCCTATATCATAAAAATACTAATAAAAAACAAACAAAGAAGTGTTAGCAGGTCAACCTGACAACCAGACCGGGCCGGTTATGACTCGCACTTATAAGTTGCCTGTTTTGACAGGTTAACCAACCTTGCCCGTTTTGCCAACTCTAGTTCTCAGTAAAATGAAAGTAACGAAATAAATGAAAGTGGCCATTACTTCAAGCAGAATATAATAGATTGATGTATGAACTAAGACTAAACTTATTCGCTTTTCCGTCTTGAAGTATGAAAAGTTCAGTGAGAGTCCTGCTCCTAACTCCAAACTACATTGTATATCCCTTTAAGTTTGTCTACACATCATCAAGTTATTTACCCTATTGATATTTTTTCACTTTGAAAAGTTATGTATCTTTTGAAAGTACAAAATAACACTCGTTTGCACTATACTTCGGTTGGTATAGTAAGTTCAACACTGCCAGTTTCCTAAACATGCTCTTTAAAATTCAATTTTCCCACAATTGGGAGCCCAATCGTAACAACAGATAGCACATATATGAGAATTAACAGATAATGAACAGTGTGAATAAATAAACCTGCTTAGACACATTTCCTACTGCAGCCAGTCCAAGAAACGGGTCACATGTAGACCATCGACATTCATATATGGTTCACGAGCATAGAAAACACCCTTAGTTCCTGCAACATGGTACCTACCATAAGAGCAGCTTCAATTAATATCAATCACTTGAAACCTAACCAACGCAAATAGAATCACACCTTTTTCACCAAACCCCCAAAACTAAAATTAACAGAAATCGTACTGTCTTAAAGCTGTAAATGAAGATCTCGTTGAAGGTCCGTCTTTCTTAATGAAGCTTCTGGTTACCCATTGCGGATAGTTTTGGATTGTGGAAGAACAATGATGATAATCTGCACTTTTGGATTTTGAATTTTTTTTGTTTGACGATTTGATTTTTTTTTTCTTTGGATCGGATTTTTTTTTTTTTTTTTTTTTTTTTTTTTTTTTTTTTTTTTTTTTTTTGTAGTGTGTGTGTGTTTGTGACAAATAGAAGCAGCAGTTTTTATGAAAAGTTGTATTAGGAAGACAGTTTATAGAATAATTTATTTATGTAAATAGTAAATGTACTTGACAAGTATTGTGTAAAATGACCAAAAAACCCTTTTTAAAAAATACGGTTGCCCAACGCTTTTTAGTTGCCCAAAAAACAATACCTTACACATACGGGACACTTGTTACATTTTCGATGAGTTGCCCAATGACAGCGGTTGCCCTCGGTCTATTTTCAAATTTAAAATAAAAGTGGTCCATAAAGTGATATGCATCAGGGCGAGTGGTCTATTTGTGTCATTTTCCCTATAAAGAAAGTATATATAATGAATAGTGAGGATTTGTGATGAACATGCGTTTGTGTATATTGGAAAATTAGGGTTTTAGAGAGTACCGGATCATTAGAGAAGATGGTTATGATATCATGGTTTTGAGAAAATAACAGTATATAACAATTAGATATATGTGGATTAGCAAAAATAATTAATTGTAGATTTTTATAAATATGGTGTTGAAAAATAAAATCAAAAAAGGTGTTGGTTCAGTGGTTAAGATACATGTTACTCTTTAAAACACCCAGAGTTCGAACCATGCCAGTCTCATTTTTTAATAATTAATTTAATTCCGAAATTTTGAGAGGATTAGAGATTGATTAGGTGGCCTAAATGTGATGACATGGCTTTAAATGAGAATTACATGGCAATGACGTGGGCTTCAGTGGCTTTATCTAGGTGTCATGCCTCCTGTTATACATAATGTAGAGATGTATGATGGTATTAAAGTAAAAAATCTCTTAAAATAAAAAGAATAAGAAGGTATGTGACATGTGTCACCTACCCCCACCCCCACCCCCGCGCAAAAAGATTTTTTTTCCATAAAAGAAAATCTTTTTTTGGCCAAGAAAATGTATATATTCCCGCCAAAATTTATAACTGCATCACATTTATAAAGTTACTGCATTATAGTTATAAAGTTACTGCATCAAAGTTTTGCATTACAGTTATGATTTTAGTGTATTAAGGTTATAAGTTACTACATCATATTTTATGCATTTAACTATTTACTATGATATAATAACTTATAATAAAGGTGCACCAATGATATAAAAAAGTGTATTAGTTGTAAAAAAATAATCGTGTTTAATTATGATACAATTACATACATATATGATGCAGAAAACCTAGGATGATGCAGCTTCTTATAACTATAATACAATAAGTTTATAACTATAACGCATCTTTTTATTTTGGTGCATCACAGTTATAAAAATTAGTTATAACTATGATGCACCAATTTTTATAACTGTGATGCGCTTATAGTTATAAGAAACTGCATTATCTTAAGTTTTCTGCATCATAAATGTATTAACTGCAACATATTTAAATACGATTATTTTTTTATACTAGCAATACACTTTTTTTATATTATTAGTGTATCACACTAATAAGTTTTGGTTCATCTTTATTATAAGTTACTGCATCATAGTTAATAATTAAGTGCATCAATTATGATGCATTAACTTATAATCATAATGCATTAAAATCATAATTGTGATGTAGTAACTTTATAACTGTGATGCAGTTATAAATTTTGAGGGGAAAAAATATTTGCCCAAAAATAAAATTAGCGGGAAAAAACAATTTCGCGAGGGGGGGCTTGATGATGTGGCAAGGTGACACATGTCACCTCCACATGCCTTCATATTCTTTTTATTTTAACCCAAGCACGCACGCACGCGCGCGCGCGCGCGCACACACACACACACACACACACACACACACACACACACACACACACACACACATATATATATATATATATATATATATATATATATATATATATATATATATATATATATATATATATATATATATATATATATATATATATATATTTGGTAGGGTTAAAATGAAAAGTTTCTTATAATGAAAAGAATGAGAAGGCATGTGGAGGTGACATATGTCACCTTTGCCACATCACCATGCCATGTGACATGTGTCACCCCCGCCCCAAAAAAAAATTTCCCGCCAAAAATTTTTTTTTGGACAAATAAAAATAAAATAAATCCCGCCAAAATTTATTACTGCCTCACAGTTATAAAAATATTGCATCACAGTCATAATTGTGATGCAGTAACTTATAATCTTAATGCACTAAAATCATGATTATGATGCAATAAATTTATAACCGTAATGCAGTAACTTATAACCTTAATGCACTAATAAATTTTGGTGCATCTTTATTATAAGTTACTGCATCATAGTTAATAGTTAAGTGCATCAACTATGATGCACTAAAATCAAGGTTATAACCTTAATGCACTAAAATCATGATTGTGATGTAGCAACTTTATAACTGTCATGCAGTAATTTATAATCTTAATGCACTAAAATCATAATTGTGACGCAGTAAATTATAACCTTAATGCACCAATAAGTTTTGGTGCATCTTTATTATAAGTTACTGCATCATAGTTAATAGTTAAGTGCATCAATTATGATGCACTAAAATCAAGGTTATAACCTTAATGCACTAAAATCATGATTGTGATGCAGTAAATTTATAACTGTGATGCAGTAATTTATAACCTTAATGCACTAAAACTATTATTGTGATACAGTAACTTTATAACTGTGATGCAGTAAAAAATTTTGGCGGGAAATTTTTTTTTGCCCAATTTTTTTTATTTGGCGGGAAAAAAAATTTTCGGCGGGGGGGGGGGGGGGGGTAGGTGGGTGAGTGGGGGTGGGGTTTGGTGATGTGGCAAGGGTGATACATGTCACCTCCACATGTCTTTTCATTCTAAGAAACTTTTCATAATAACACAAACCTATATATATATATATATATACTAGCTGGGTGGGCACAACTTGTGATTTATTGCTTGTTTATTTCAAAGTGTAATTTAGTCATTTTGCTATTTTAATTGTGATATGGTTTTTATTATTGCAGTGTTAAATTTTTTGTACATGAACATTATATCCTAAATAAAGCTATACGTAAACAATTTTGCACATGTTTGTATTTTTATAATCTTTTCATATAGTAGGTTTTTTTTATGTTTTTTTTTGTAAATAAGCGTTTTTTATATTTAGAAAATATGCATTGTTTTTTTGTTTGTAAAATATGTTTGGTTATTAGGCGCAATACTGGTTAGGGTTTTTTTTTGGGTTTAAATTGAATTTCTTAATTTAATTTTCGTATTGTATTTTTGTTTTAAAATAGGTTAGGTTAAAAGGCACAAGCCCGGTTTTTGTTTATAGGGTTTTTGATTTTATTTGTTATGAATATTAACATTTGTTACTTTGTGTCGTATTTTTTTTATAACTTTTAGGTATGGATGATAAATCTTCATCAAACGAAATTGTTTCCAAAGATAGTGAAAGTAAAGAACCAAATAATGAAGGTATTTTTGTTTGTATGTTTTTTTAATATTATCGTTTTGTTTTTAAGTAATTAGTCGTTTTAATGTCATTTGCAGGTGTAAATGACGTTGGAACGCTGTTTGATTGGTTAAAGTCTTATTTTGGCAATCGACTAATCAACGTTCGTGACATGAAAAAACTTTTATCAAAATTGGCTAAAGTAACAACATTAGTTGAGCAGATGCAGGCTTCGGGGCATGATATTGATCATGACTATATGATTGATTTAGATTTTTTTCCGGATGATTAATGTTATGTTTTTTTTAATAATTATTTTTCAGTTTTGTATTAAGATATTTTAATTTCAATTAATAACATTTTTTTTATGGAATGTTGTTATATTTTTGGTTTATAGTTTTTTATTGTTTAAATAATATGGTAGTGTTTTTATATTTAGTTATTATTATATTGTGTACACCTAATTTGTATTAAGATATTATTATATTTGTACTCCTGATAAGTATTATATTTAGTTCTAAACTATTTAACTTCCTAGGATCACGAAGTGCAAAACAACTCCACGAATCAGTTGTTATTTTTGCCAATATACAATGTTAGTTTCTTTACCAAGATTGATTTTGATTAGTCTGCATTAGTCTAATTAAAATTGAAATTTGTTTTTTATTATGTTTCCTTTTTTTGTTGTTGTTAAAAACGAACCTTTTAGACTGCGTGTTTTAATTTAATATTATGTATGTGTTTGTTGGTATATGTTGTTTGATGTATATGTTTTTTTTGTTATTGCATGGTTTATTGTTGCTAATTTGTAAAACCCCCAATTATTGTGCCTTATTTGTGCTGGATTATTGAAATCAGAGTATTTATGTGAAAGTATTTTATGTGTTTGTAGTTTATATATACTTTTTATTCTGTGTTCCCCTGCGTTTTGTATAGTGTGTTTGAACTATTTATTATGTATTTAATATCAAATTTAAGTTTTATCTACATTTGTTAAATAGCATATGATGAAGCGCGTGAGTGAGGTTTTATTTTTTAGTTTGTGTTACTGTGTGTTTTTTGTTATGTAAGTTTATTTATGTTGTTTTTATGAAGTTTTTTATTGCGTTTGTGTTTGGTGGTTGTGTTTATGTACATATTATGGTTTTCGGTTTTTTTGTTAAACATACAGATGCTTTTTAAATATAGTTTGCAGATGTTGTTGTGAATGGTATCAAAGTTATTATGAATTGTGTACTAACTGTAATTGACAGTATTATTTATATTCATGTGAATAATTTTATGTTTGTTAAACGTTACATATGTCGTTTTTAGTTATATTTAAAAATGGTGATGATAATGGTATCAAAGTCCCACTAAAGTTGTTTGAAGTAACTTATCGTAAAGGCTGTGAATGGTTATTTGCAAAGTTTTTGAATAACGTTTATGATTTTAAGATTCGTGATGTTGATGGTGATTTGGGCATGATATATACTGAACAATGTAGTTGAGTTTCGTTTTTGTGTTCATGTCGTATGAATAATAATATGTTTCTTAAACGTTACATATGTCGTTTTTAGTTACATTTAAAAATGGTGATGAAAATGGTATCAAAGTCCCACTAAAGTTGTTTGAGCTAACTGATCGTAGAAGCTGCGAATGGTTGTTTGCAAAGTTTGTGAATAATGTTTATGATTTTAAGATTCGTTCTGTGGATGGTCTTTTTGGCATGATATATGGTGAACAATGGGAAAAATATGTTGAAGAAAATAAGCTTAAGCATGGTTGGAGTGTTTTATTCGATGTAAGACACTACTACACAAAAGGCCATAGACACCTCTTTATAAAGACCGGTTTAAAAAAAACTAGTTTTTATACTTATAAAGTAGGGAGCATAGAAAGCATACAAACCAGTTTTCTCAAACAAACTAGTCTCTTTAATCAAAATCACATTAAAACTGGTTCTGTTACGATAAACCAGTTTGTTCAGAAAATAGAAGACAATGGTTGTTTTGAAGAGACCAGTCTCTATGTTTTTAAATGACAAAAACATTTGTTTTTGTTTTTTTTTTTGGGTAAATACCAATATTTTTTCCGTTCACAACGGCTCTTTTATCCTTACATATCTATAACTATCAAGAACCATCAGTTTACTCAAATGAAAAAAAAGAAGCTAAAATCCATCATAAATACTAAAAGAGGATCCAATATATTGACATTCAAATAATTACTTTGATTATTGCTACATTCACATAAATTTTATTAAATATTCTCACAAACACATGTGTCAAGTTTAGATAGAGACCGGGAAACAAGAGAAAAAAATACTACAACATAATATATTACAAAACCGGGCTTTATGGTAAAAAAATATTAAAGGTATGTTTTTTCTTTTACAAACCTGAGCTCTATTCCTTGTATAAAGTCATGTTTTCTTTTTACAAAACCATACTTTATGTTAAAGAAGGTTAAAACCCTCTTTTTTCTTAAATCGGGCTTCCTTAAAAAACTTAAAACTTTTGGGCGCTTTATTTCCCTCCCTAATTTTCATTACCTTCATAAAACCTTCAAAATATTCCCCCTTTCACTTTCACAAACCCTAACCCTCTACCCTTCAATGCCGCTTACCACCACAACTTAACCACCGTCTCACACCATTGCCGTCACATGCCACCTTCGCCACGCAACCAAGCCAGCAACAGACCAATCGAACAAGGAGGTACCAAACTGCTACAATTGATGTTGTTGTTTAATTAAACTTTTTAATATCTCAATAATACTGTTGTTAAGTTTGATTCTGGAATGAAATTGTTGAAATTTATTGTTTTTAAGCTATGTATGTGAATTAAAATTATATGATACTAAAACAAACATTTTTTTTTTCAATGTAAAGAAGATATAATCAGTGGTAAATGGGTGTTTTGGTTGTGTTTTTCTGTGATAAATGAGTGTTTTAGTTGTGCTATTTGTTGTAAAAAATGAGGTGTTTTGGTAAAACTTTTTGCTCACACAAATAGGATGTTTAAACCTGTAAAAAATAGGGGTTTTAGGACCTGGTATTTGCTGTCATAAACAGGGTGTTTGGCTGTGGTGTTTCCTTTCATAAATGGGATATTTCGTTGTGGTGTTTGCTTTCACAATGGGCCGTTTGTACTTGTGCTTATGTCTTGGTTGGCTGTGACTAACTCGGTCCAATGATAATGGCAAAGCAAGGTGACATTATCACTGTTATAGTTAACAACAGTTTGTTTACTGAGTGTCTCCATTCATTGGCATGGAATCAAACATGTAATACATTAGGTTACAGATTTATCAAAAATGATTTACTTAGTAGCTAAATTGATCAATTTGGCAATTAACTTGCAATTTGGGTGTCCATCGGCTGATGGAACAGGAAGCTTTACTCAATGTCCTATATTATTTGGAGAAACTTGTAAGATAACACTAACTCATGTGCCATTCAAAAAACAATAAAAAGAAATATATCAATGCACTTTATTGAAATAATCTTTTTTGTTCACCTCATGTAAACAAAATGATATTTAAGAAATTGATGGCATGTACAGGCAGGGACATCCATCTAACATGCTCATTATGAGATGCAAGAACAGTCTGAACTATATGGAATGATTAGAGTGTCGCTTCTAGATGGTGAAACCGAACCATTCTCTTACTACTATGAGTCTATGAATGAAGGATCCTTCTAAATAATTGGTATCACAAAAGCACCAATGAACACGCTACTGGTATTTCATCTATCCCCTATGTTTGGGTTGGTGAACCTCAGGTATTTAGATACGAAAGATAATTTTGAATCAATAATAGAAGAAACCCGTGATATGCTTATATGGCTCATTATGAGTTTAGACCATATTCTATGTCTTTGGTTTCAGTCACTGTTGATTGACATAAGAGGAAAATTGATTGCAGTATACCTGGGATTGCCACTGCTCAATGTAACTCCGCAAGTATTGTATGCTCGCCTCATGTTATCACACTGACCCATGGGAAAACTTATCATCTTAGCATCGGATGCCAACTGCATTGGCTGCTCTGTGTTTTGAAATAGAGGTAAACCAAAATGCTATTGTCTTATTAAGAGGTTTTTTAGAATTGCTTATTTCAAGCTGTGTATTACATAATAAATAAGTACTTCAGCAACCTAGTTGTTTACACACAAATAATTAAAAAAAAAAAAAAAAGATTTGCCAAAGCATTAAAATTTCTTAAACGACTAATTACTCAAAAATAACCAAATAGGCACTTACAAAAGCAATTCTAAATGCCATGCACCCTCTTATTCTTTATTGTTCTTACGAGCAGGATATTCACTTATACAACAAATAGTTATCCCGTGTACCATTCTCTACATAATATGTTTAACTTAATAATTATTCTTCTCATTTTCTAATACAATCTTAAATCTTATGTAAACAGGATGGAAACAAAGGAATTGTTGGGAAGAGTCAAAGACAGATTACACCAGAGGTTCATTCTACACAATAGTAAGTCTTGACACATTTTCTTTGTTTGTTCTTAGTATTTATGAACGTTATAAAAAGGGGTTTTGGATCTACTTTTTAAGTTAAGCTGTGATAATCAGCATCAAGTAGTTGTGTTAACTAATGTTTGACTCTCATTTTCTGATTTACATGTAGGTACCTTGAAGTACAACCATTTATTTCATTAATTTACATGTAGGTACCTTGAAGTGACGAGCTTCCAATAGAGAGCAAAGAGTTGAACGCCATCATTGGTGCATGGTTTACATTGTGGCGTGATTAATCCCAGAGAATGATGTTCAATTATGTTGAATTCTAGTGTTTTTCATTGTAGTTTGTTGAATTCTAGTGTTTTAGGATTTATGTATAGTTGAATTAACGTGTTATCTTAATTTACTTTGATTTCGACATTTGTGGTGTATTTTAATCACTTTATATATATATTTACTCCATTTATTTATTTTTCTTTAATAAAAAAACATTTCAAAAATTTTTCAATTTCTAAAAAAATTGGAAAATTTTAGAAATAATTTTTTAAATTGAATAGATAAACCAAAATGACTTGTTTTGAGATAAAAACATATCTTTTTATTTTATATAAAGATAGGTTGGATATTTCTATAAAGACAGGTTATGGGAGAACCAATGTCAATATCAAATAAAAATATGATTGTTTACTCTATAAAGGAGACCAATTTTAAGGAGAAAACCGGTGTCAATGCTTTTAATAGAGACAGGTTGCCAAACCGGTTTCTATATGTTTCGATCATGGAGATACCCCCCTTCAGAGAGTGGTTCCAAAACCACTCTTCATGGACTATTTTGACCGATTTCTGTGAGATTTTTTGTAGTAGTGAGAAATGGTCAGTATGTTCTTTTGAGTCATTTGATGAGCATGGTAATAATGGTTATGGTTTCCTTAACATAGAAGGTGGTCATAAATTGAGTGGTTGTGTTACAAAGAGTATGGAAATGAGTTTGTCTAGACAGGTACATTATCTATTTGGTTTAGTTTTGTTGAAGGGCTGTTATATTTTGTGTTTGCAATTCTTGTTAATCTAAATATATAATTTACTGGTTTTCTGTTTGCAACCGGTGCCAAAAAGTTTGTTTAAAGAGTATGTCTTTAAGAATAAGACTGGACGTGTGATCGTTGAATGAGGGTTTTGTTGGAATTTGATGGTGATGAACCATGTGGTTTTTTGGGTTTCAATGGGAACAGTTTTGCAAAAAACATATGATCGATGGCACTCAATCGTTTGTTATGTATTTTCTTGCTGGTCATAATTTTATTCTTACTATCCATGATGCTAATGGCTTTTGTGAAGATCCCCTATTTGAACGTAAGTTGTTTTCCTGCCCTTTTTATTATTTTTTTTTAGTTTCATTGTTATTATTATTATTATTATTATTATTATTATTATTATTATTATTATTATTATTATTATTATTATTATTATTATTATTATTATTATTATTATTATTATTATTATTATTATTATTATTATTATTATTATTATTATTATTATTATTATTATTATTATTATTATTATTATTATTATTATTATTATTATTATTATTATTATTATTATTATTATTATTATTATTATTATTATTATTATTATTATTATTATTATTATTATTATTATTATTATTATTATTATTATTATTATTATTATTATTATTATTATTATTATTACCGATATTTTTTATGAAATGTTTTATTTCCTAGTGTGTACATGTATTTTTTTTATTTTGATATATAATTGTGTATTAGATTCTGAGTTTTGGAATAAAGTGCGTGTTAAGGCAGCTAGGAATCAAAGTTCTGGTTTCAATGCCCCTGTGTTTGAGCTAGTTAGTATATTTAGATACTTTTATTTTTTCATATAGTTTATTTGTCATAGTGTTTTGATAATCATTATATTCGCATGCTAAATAATTGTAGGGTCCGATTCGTGAATTGCCTGTAAAAGTGGAAGATGATGTTGCCTCTGTTTCTGAGAAGTATGTTGAGCATAAGCAGGTTGTTCCATCTTCTAAAAGGACAAGAAAAACTCATGTTGGCAAGAGTTTGTTGAAGGTATTTAAAAGTTTGTTATTTTTTTTTTATATATGTGTTTTGTTATTTCATTTATTTATATATTTTTAGGAGTACGGGAGTTCAAGCACAGGAAATACATGTTTATCAAACAATACTGATGATGATAGGTGCAGTTTTTTTAAGAAGATTGGTGTAACTGGTTTGAAGGGTTATGTTGTAAGTTTATACTTGATGTGTATATTGTTTTTATATATCTTTTTGGTTTGTTTAAATTTATGATTGTGTGTTGTATACATTTGAACAGACAATTTCAGCTGGTTTTGTTCGCCGACATAAGTTATACAACTTTTCTGGTTCAGACGATACAACAAAGGCCAGATTGTGTCATCTGAATTCCTCATTTGAGAAGGACGTTGTCTTTCGGAAGTATATTGACAAAATAAGAGTCAAGGAGTTTGATGACCATGTTGTTATGCTTGGAGAATGGAAATCGATCTTGAAGGAACTGGGGGTTGATGAGAATCAGATGATCAAGTTTACATTAGATGTTGAAGTATTGAAAAGCAGAGGGGATGTTGTTATGATAATTGAATGATATTGCCATTGTCTAATGTCTGTTTAACTTAAAACAATTATTTGTGGGTTATTATGGGTTTACATTTGGTATGCTTTTTGTTTATATGACTAACTACTCTATGTAATTATAATGTATCTGAATTAGTATGTTTTGTATCTGCTTCTATGGAAGATTAGTAAATGATATTTTTAGGTAATATGTTTTTGCATTTTGTTGCCTAATTTGTTGGTTAATTTGCTGTTAATAATCAATTCTGTTTGCTGCATGTCATTACATTGTATATTCAAATGTTGAAGGATCTAAACACACGCCTTGTGTTAGTGATACTTTGAATTATATTAATAAGTACGCGGAATATACTTAGTAATACTTAGAAGATGGATTATATGATGTAATGTAAGTGAGAACAGTATAACACAAAGCTCCATTATTATTAAGAATAATATGAGTGATCTTGCTTATCACTAGGGTTACACCTTGAAGCTTACGTACCTAGAACAATGACATAGGATCTCCTTTTATAGCACAAAGAGTCCTTTACAAGATAAGTATAATGCTAACTATATAGAATATACACAAGATCTTTTCTATACTTATCTATATACGAATACATAACAATTATCATAATAGCAGTGGTAATAATATGTACTAGCAGTGGTAATGTGTTTCCACTGCTAATGCATTCTTCAGCAGTGTCTTCCACAAGCTTATCAGTGGTAACTGTTAGTATTATTCCCAACAAATGTTATGTTTTCCAAGTAAGTAAATTGGTTGCTGTTTGGGATATAATTTTTTGAGTGTGATGAATCAGTTTTGTAAATGTCATTTGGGCTGTTTGTAAGATATATAACTATAAAACTTGGCTTAATGGATTATAATATTTAACATGTAATGGGCTTTGTTTAGTTTATATTTTATTTGTTTGATTATATAATAGTCCAAAATCTATATGGGATTTTTTTTCACTTTGTAGTAACTAATAATAAAAACATATTAAATAATACATAACTTACTCTATACACTTTTTAGTAGCTGGCACTACACACATATCAAATCATACATAAGTTACTATACTTAATTGTGGCCAACTTGTCTGTTTATCTGAATCATCAACATTAATTTGAGGCTTGTTTTTTTCCGGTCATCTACTTGAAACAGGTAATGCAGCTGGTTCTTCATGATTGTTCCATATTCTATAGTTATAGTTCTATGCATTTGTTTCGCAGTTGGTGTTGTTTTGTTTTTTATTATTCTATTGATAAAATGTTATTGTGTTAAGTTTGATTGCACCAAATATTATTGGACCTTTTTGTGGGCATTTACACTTTTTCAATTAGGCGAAATAGTATTGGAGTCTTGGTTATCATTTTCTGTTTTGAAATTGCCAGGTTTAGTAGAAAGTCAAAACCCTAAGTTTAATTGCACAATGATTTACCCTCATTGGTTGTTTCCTATAATTTGTTACTATATTCACCTTTGAAATATTGTTATGTGGACAAATTTGTTTGATTTTACCATGGTTGGTATAAATTTATTTTTGCGTATAACTTTTTACATGTTTGTTGAGTTTCTTTTTTTAATTTTCTTTCTTATTTATAAAATTAGTAGAGTTTTAATAGTTTTGTAACTGTTTTATAAGGTAATCATTCTAATTGAGTTTGTGGTGCGACCAAACATATCTATGTACCCTGGGTTTCTCGAACTTCCTCAAGTATTTTCTGATCTTCATTTTATTGGGAATCAATATTTATATTTAACTGGGGTTCAAAGACAACGGAAAAAAGTGTGACAACTCGTAATTTCAGGTCATTTTACCAACTTTGAAAATTTTACTATTCATCTCGAGAATTTACTATTCACCGGTTACTATTCAAAATTTTACTATTCACCGTTTTCGGAGTCGAAGTAATATTCTGAGAACGTATTTCAAAATTTACTATTCACAAAACACTATTCATTCCCGGAGAAAATTCACTATTCACGCTTCATTATTCATCGTTTATCGTAAACTAGGTTTACGAGTATCAAATTCGCGTAACCTTAATGGTTTAGCTGCGAATTCATGAACAATCATCAAGGGCATTTCATATAGACTAGGTTCAGTCTACATATTATCAATAACATCATTTCATATCAATTTATGCACGAGTTTTGCATTTTACATTAAACGTTTATTTTCTTATTAAATAAACGCTATCGCGTAATTAATTATTTTGAACAATTGATCCGATACTTTCAAAAATTATCCCGATATATTTTTATATTCATATTAAGATTATAAAAATAATATTATGAGTTTACCCAGTGTTTTAAATTTATTTTGTATATAAATTGTTATATTTATATAATTACGACGGTTTTCGTAAAAACTACACGATAATTATTATTTTACTCAAATTTTGCAAGAAATGTATTTTTTTGATTTTTATGACTTGAATACATTTTATTTTGACCCGTTAAAATTTATTTCTAGCTAACGCTACCCTAAATGTTTAAATATTTACACAAGTTACTAATTATCTTTGAATAGCTACACATTTACTTCTACCTATACATACTTAACTAATCAAATTACAGTAACTCCTTTATTTCTTAAATGATTGTCGATATTCACATGAATGACACACCTTTACTTCCAAAATATCTAGTGAATATCTCATATATGTGTTGGGGGTTAGATCCCAGAACAGGGTTAAGACAATCAATGTAAGTAGCAATACCATTAGGTGGTTACCGGATATCAGTTGGAATCATGTGATCACTTTCCAAAGTAAACTATTCGACCCTAATGCCTGGGTATCACGAATATCTACTTGGGATAAGACCAAATGCAGTTATAGAATTAGGCACAATTCTATAACCCTTTCGCTTATAAGTATTTAGTGTTTTCTGTGTGTTTCTCATGCATGTTCAGATCTCCTATATATAGGAGGTTACTCTTGAGCTATTCCAATGGAATTATGAGTATTAATCGGCCCATTAATAGCCTCATAATAATCCCCATTATGGCCGTTAGTGGTTACATGACCAATTAAACGTGGTCATAATGCAGTTGTAACTGCCATTTAGCAGTACTTTCCATAAGCAGTACTTTCCACTAGCAGTACTTTCACTTATAGTGGAAATACAGCCTATCAGTGGAAACACTGCTTATCAGTACTTTCATAGCATCAGTACTTTCACAGTGCTATCAGTGGAAACACTGCCTATCAGTGGAAGAACTGCTTATCAGTGGAAACCACAAGCAGTACTTTCCACAAGCAGTACTTTCACCAACAATACTTTCACCAAGCAGTACTTTCACCAGTACTACCAATACAAACCACTATAAGAGTCAGGGTGTTCATGGACCTTATGGGTGTACACTCCGTACCTCCTATCCCATTACAAGGTGTGAACTAATCCCACAAGTGCACTAAATTTTTCGAACAATCCTCCCCAAATTTAGTTCACTTCCTTTGCATGAAAAATAAACATCAATCAAAACATGTGCATAAATGAAAATGTCCTGAGGATTGAATTTCCATCTTAGTAATTACACGTTCAAATATTCGAGAATCAGGGTGTTCTAAGAATTGAACCCTTCAACCCATTTGAATACCTGAAGATAACTACACACAAGTTTTCAAACACTTAAAAGCTCCTGACACTATACAAGCCATGTGTCCATATCCAAATTCATAAATGTTGTAAAAGCTAAAAGTCCAAAGCTTCCTGAAGCGGCAAAACTTCAACATTTACATAGGTGGTTCCTCTTTAGTCATGCTCCTGCCAAGCACTTTTTCAAAGAAAATTAACCATTAAGAAGTAAAGACTTCATCCTCCTTTCAGCAGGTTCTGAGCACAACCTTGGGATGTAAATAAAACATGTGCTCCAGTCCACTGAATGTTCACCTTTCTACATTGAACTCAGCTCCTAAGTTTCCTCAGGAGGGAGTTGGGTGTCCTAGCATTCAGTGACTAAGTTGGACTTAAAACCATCCCTTTAGCAGACTTCATAACCAAGTCTCTAGCCAGACCCTTCGGCAAGTGATCAGCTAAGTTCTGTTGAGATCTCACAAACTCTATAGATACCACCCCATTCATGATAAGCTCACGAATCATGCTATGCCTGACACCTAAGTGTCTAGACTTACCATTGTACATCTGGCTATAAGCCTTAGCCAATGTAGCTGCACTATCACACCGGATAGAAGTAGGTGCTATAGGTTTAGGCCACAATGGAATCTCAAGAAGCAAGTTTTTCAACCATTCAGCTTCTTTACCAGCAGCTGCTAGAGCCACAAATTCAGATTCCATTGTTGAACTGGTGATGCAAGTTTGTTTCTTGGATGCCCAAGAAATTGCACCTCCACCAAGTAGGAATACCCAGCCAATGGTAGATGAATTGTCTTCAGTGTTACTGATCCAACTTGCATCAGTGTAACCTTCCAACACTGATGGATAACCAGTATATGAGAGACTATAATCCATAGTTCTCTTCAAATACTTCAGTACCCTCTGAACTTCTTGCCAGTGATGAGCACTAGGATTGCTAGTATACCTGCTCAATTTTCCCACTGCAAAACCAATATCAGGCCTTGTACAAGTCATGGCATACATCAGGCAGCCAATTACCCTATAATACTCAAGTTGAGATACAGCCTTGCCATGATTAGGCATCAGCTTCTCACAAGTATCCATAGGTGTACTCACCGGAGTACAATCAAAGTAATTGAATTTCCTCAGTACCTTCTCAATATAATGAGACTGAGAGATAGAAATTCCATTACTTTCATGTTTAATCCTTATACCAAGGATAACATCAGCCTCCCCCATGTCTTTCATGGAGAACCTTGATGACAAAAATTCCTTTGTCAGGTCAACCTGATTTTGGTCAGTGCCAAAGATCAACATGTCATCAACATATAGACAAATGATGACACCTTTACCAGATTCATCAAATTTGCTATATACACATTTGTCAGCTTGGTTAAGAACATAACCACTAGACAAAACCACTTCATCAAACATTTGATGCCATTGTTTAGGTGCCTGTTTAAGTCCATAAAGAGACTTAATCAGTTTACACACCTTGTTTTGATTGCCTGGCATGATGAAGCCCTGAGGTTGGTTCATATAAACCTCCTCTTCCAATTCACCATTCAAGAAAGCTGTTTTCACATCCATCTGATGAATAGATGCCATAGCAATCAGCAGTCTTATGGTACTGATACGAGCCACAGGGGCATAAGTATCAAAATAGTCTATTCCTGACTTTTGTTTAAAGCCTTGAATGACTAGTCTAGCCTTGAACTTTTCAATAGTTCCATCTACCTTCATTTTCCTTTTGAAATCCATTTGCAACCCAGAGGTTTGCAACCAGGAGGTAGATCAACCAACACCCAAGTGTTGTTGCCCATAATGGAATCCATCTCATCATTGATTGCTTCTTTCCAGAAAGCAATGTCCTGGGACTTCATTGCTTCTTCAAATGTTTTGGGGTCATCCTCAACAATGAAGCAATAGGAGTATTGGTCTGAGACCTCATCCCTAGTACCTTCAACTAAGTATAGTTGAAACTCAGGTCCAAATGACTTTGGAGTCCTGACCCTTTTGCTCTGCATCCCTTGATTCAATTATTGAGTTAACTGAAACATGTTCATTAGGTTCAATAACATAGAACCTAAAAGCCTTGGAATGCTCAGCATATCCAACAAAGATGCAGTCAATGCCTCTTTCACCAAAAGTCTTTTGCTTTGGATCAGGGAGTCTTACGACAGCCCTACAACCCCAAACCTTGAGATAATTCAGGTTGGGTTTCCTTTTAGTCCAGAGTTCATAAGGGGTAACCTTGTTCCTTTTGTTGGGAACCCTATTTAATAAATAGCAATTTGTTAACATAGCTTCACCCCAGAACCCTTGACTCAGTCCTGAATAGGACAACATGGAATTAACCATCTCCTTCAGCACCCTGTTTTTCCTTTCAGAAATACCATTTTGCTGAGGAGTATAAGGGGCAGCCGTTTCATGGATTATTCCAACAGAATGAAAGTACTGAGTATCCATGTACTCACCTCCCCTATCAGTCCTTATCTTGGTCAACATGCAAGTTTTACACTTTTCAGTGTCCATGTCAAAAGCAGGGATTAAACCATCCCTAGATATATCTTGCATCCTTTTATAGTGAACATGACCAAGTCTAGCATGCCAAAGGTTAGAATCACTCTGATCATATGTGGTCACAAAAGCTGAAATAACACTGTCAGTGGTAATATTAAGCCTGAACATTTGATTACATAAATAACCAAAACCAATAAAAACACCACATTTAGAAAGAACAAATTTATCAGATTCAATAACTTGTTTATAACCATGATTATTCAAAATACTACTTGAAACCAAGTTCTTCCTGATATCAGGAACATGAATAACATCAAACAAAGTTACAATCTTTCTTGAACTAAACCTAAGATCTACACAACCACGGCCATGCACCAAGGCTGTTGACTCATTTCCCATGTGAAGAATAGAACCATCACTCAGTGACTCATAAGTCTTGAACCAGCTTCTATCTTTACACACATGAACTGTTGCACCAGAGTCAACCCACCATGCAACATCATCATCCTGCACATAAAAAGATTCAGATACATATGTAACATAATAAATCTGAAAAGACTTATTAAACATATTCTGACCTTTCAGTGAGTTGGCTGAACCACCACTCCCTGAACCATTAGTGCTTGATCCATTGGCTTTACCACCAATTTTAACACCCTTGCAGTCCCTTTTAATGTGACCAGTCTTGCCACATTTCCAACAAGTAGGTGTTGCCTTCTTGTTAGGATCTGCTCTTGTGTTGTCATGATACTTGCATTTGCCTTTGTTGTCATTGTACCTGGTGGAGTTGTTATGCTCCACCATATTGACAACAGATGGTCCAGCAGCATTGCCACTCTTTGGCTTGTCATTATCCTGCACCTTGAGAGATTCCTCAATGCGCAGATGACTGCCCAACTCAACCAGAGTTAACTCCTCCTTCTTATGTTTCAAGGAATGCTTGAAATCTTTCTAAGAAGGAGGGAGTTTGTCAATAACACAAGAGACTGAAATAGCCTCATCCATGTGCATATTGTGTTGTGTAAACCTTCCAAGTATTCCAAGAAGTTCATTGTATTGTTCCATAACTAGTCTTGACTCAGTCATTTTGTAATTTGTGAAATTACTAACAAGGAACTTCTTACTTGATGCATCCTCAGCCATATATTTGGCATCCAAGGAATCCCACAGTTCTTTGGAAGATTCAAAGTTCTGATAAATATCAAACAGAGAATCAGACATACCATTGAGAATAAGACCTCTGCATATGTAGTCATCATTCTCCCACTTGCTCCTCCTCCTGATTTGCTCCACAGTAGCATCATCACCATCATCAGGAATTGGAGTAGTCAGCACATAGACCACACTCATGCTTGACAGCAAGAAGTGCATCTTCTTCTGCCACCTCCTAAAGTCCACCCCTTCAAACTTATCAAGCTTGGCAAAGTTTGAAACCATGTGTTTCATTGCAGCAGTTGCCATTGATTATCACAAAATAGTTTACTTTGATTGTTGGGGGTTAGATCCCAGAACAGGGTTAAGACAATCAATGTAAGTAGCAATACCACTAGGTGGTTACCGGATATCACTTGGAATCGTGTGATCACTTTCCAAAGTAAACTATTTGACCCTAATGCCTGGGTATCACGAATATCTACTTGGGATAAGACCAAATGCAGTTATAGAATTAGGCACAATTCTATAACCCTTTCGCTTATAAGTATTTAGTGTTTTCTGTGTGTTTCTCATGCATGTTCAGATCTCCTTTATATAGGAGGTTACTCTTGAGCTATTCCAATGGAATTATGAGTATTAATCGGCCCATTAATAGCCTCATAATTATCCCCATTATAGCCGTTAGTGGTTACATGACCAATTAAACGTGGTCATAATGCAGTTGTAACTGCCATTTAGCAGTACCTTCCGTAAGCAGTACTTTCCACTAGCAGTACTTTCACTTATAGTGGAAATACAGCCTATCAGTGGAAACACTGCTTATCAATACTTTCATAGCATCAGTACTTTCACAGTGCTATCAGTGGAAACACTGCCTATCAGTGGAAGCACTGCTTATCAGTGGAAACCACAAGCAGTACTTTCCACAAGCAGTACTTTCACCAACAGTACTTTCACCAAGCAGTACTTTCACCAGTACTACCAATACAAACCACTATAAGAGTCAGGGTGTTCATGGACCTTATGGGTGTACACTCCGTACCTCCTAACCCATTACAAGGTGTGAACTAATCCCACAAGTGCACTAAATTTTTCCAACAATATGCATATATTATAATATCTACAAGATAAACACATAGAAACATAGCAAAAGGTGAAATGAACTACAAACTCTCTTCTTCTTCATGTGGTATTCGACCATGTCTCAAAAAGAAGAGGAATCCATTTATTTTTTTTTCAAGCTCAAGTGTTCATCATGTTCTATTAATGATCTATGACAAGGTTTTGAAATAATAAACCTATAGATTATTAAGGTTTTCATCATCTTTTTCACATAGTCATTCAAGTAAGCAATTCATGACTTTCATAACTCTTTCATATTCATATATATGTTATTTCATCATTTTGCAAGTTACATGTGTATCTATACCACTTAATTTGTTTTTATTACTTATAATAAGTATATATCATCCTATATATAATCCCTTGAAACATATCACTTTTGGTGATGTCTAGGAACCCAAGACACCCTAAGAAGGTGTATGGTAGGATTAGAATAGCTTCGGAGTTGTTTTGAATTGGTTAGAATAGGTTTTGCGCAAGAAAAACTCATTTCGACAACTTTATTTAGAAGTCTAATCTTATTTTCGAATTCTGGAATTTTCGACAGTAGATAAAAAATTTTGGCCTAGATATTTAGAAAATATAATTTAAAACGAAAACGTGGCCGCTTGAACGGGTTAAAACGGAGTTATAACGAAGAAGTTATGAATTTTTGAAGTTTGACGACGAAAACTTATAATTTCAGAAATTTCAGCATGTAAATGTCACTTTTTACGAGTCAAAAATGAGGCTTAAGCATTATGAAATGTGTCGACTTATCAAAAATATATTAGTATACTTTAATACGAATCTAAGGATGTAGAAAACGGACTTGTAACGATTAAATTACACGCGTTAAACAAAGTTGCCGTAACTTTATTATATAAGCAACATTAATATATTTTCTATTAAACATAAACTACGGCAACGAAGGACCATGTTGAAGGTCGTTTTTAACATTGATGTAGAACTTTTTATAAAGTGATGTCTTCTAGTAAAAGTAAGTTCGCCAAGCATATTCTCCAAAATGTCCGACAGTTTGTCTAGCGGAGTTGTAATGAATTAAATACGGTCACTTAAACTTTGCCGAAAACCATCCTTAAACAATATTTTTGGACGCAAGTACCATACTTAACTTATATTTTTCTCCATGATCGAGACCTCTAGGATGAAAACTTAAATGCTAAAACTTTGAGATAATGATACAAACTTCCCAAAACCGTTGAGTTTGTTTCCTAACACTCGACGTGCACCATTTTACGACTAGATTTTCGAGGCCGTTTATGCACTTTCATGAAATTATCAAATTACATCATTTTACGACGAAAAGTTATAATTTCATAATATATCACAAAATGACTATTGTAGGATGTTGATTCAACGTATATACTTGTAAAGTATTTTATAATATGACGAGATGTCATAAAAATATATTTCGACGATAAATTCTATTTTCAAAAACGTACAAGTGGTATAGATTACATGTGGATTTGCATGCACAACATTGTTTCATGATTTACATTAGAACATATCATTCATAATAGGTCACGGTCAGAGGTTGCGCCTCATTTCAGTATTGCCATTATATCATCATTATCATTGCAACATGTGAGTTTTCATAGCCCCGATTTATTCAAGTTTTTACTTTACTTCAAACCTACGGGGGAGAATACATTGCACATCATTTTTATTACGATACCAAGTATATTCAAATTCATTACATTGCTTAAGTTACCTCATTTCCAGTTAAATGTCCCCATTTTATAATCATGAACCGTTAATTTCATAGAAGCGAGGGTGAGTGGATAGATCTATCGAGGGTGACACCTCCATCCGGGTTGGTGGATTCCAACCGGACGGATGCATTTCATTTCTTTATCATTATTGAGTTGTTTGGCAAAACACTCTGTTGGGGCGAACATCAGTCAAGTTTCGGTGTCATGAGCTTAAGCAATTGTATCATTTTGTGATATCATTGTCATACATAATTTATACTTGTGGTAGTCGTATTAACCATTCACATAAACTCTATGAACTCACTCAACCTTTGTGTTGACACTTTTAGCAATGTATTTTCAGGTAACTAAGGCATACACTTCATGGCATGCATGTGGACATATCATAGAGTCGCGGTGACGAGGCGTCTCACATGGATTTATACATATTTAAAACATCGTTTGACTTGTACCAAACTTATTTCCGAACATAGTAACTTTCATTTGGGACCTATACTTTGTAAACTCTGATTGTTTTATTAAATCAAACGATGTGTTTTCCAAACGACACTTTAGGTCGTTCAATATAACTGTAATTGTGATGCTATGACAGTCAACCCCCAGGAATTCCATTCCGCTGCAAAACATGTAATTTGGGGGTGTGACAGATTGGCATTAGAGCTTCGGTTATAGAGAACTAGGTTGCATCATTGACCCTAGACTATAACTACATCATCATAGCATCTCATCGTTTCATCATAAGTGCATAGTCACTATACATGCGGTTTTATACGCACATTTTACGAGATAGTTACTTTCATTTCAAAATCGATTGTCACATTAATGCCTTCAGATACCCATCCCATCACTTTGACATGGAGAATGCCCTGTCATTCCCTATCACACTTTTAACATCAGTTGACTCAACACCGATAACATCAGATGATGAGACTGAACCCTTTTAGGAGGACAAAGTTGCACCTACACCATCACGATCACTATTGATTCACTGTAGGATCAAGACAGTTTTTATCATTCTGTCGGGACAGAGCATACCATTTGGTAGGACTTACAAGCTTAGTCCTAATGAACCTATTTTCTTAACCCCCCACAAGGATTTCCATTATCATCATTGCCATCATTTTCATCATCATTGTCATCTAGAGTACCATCCGTGCCATCACATCTCATAGACACTACTCATACATCTGACTTGCAGCTTGGGAAGCGTGCATGATTTAACACCCCATTACCATATATCACTAAGACTATAGACACTACACCATCTCATAGGTTTGACGACTGTGAGAGTTCTAGGGCTATTGCTGCTAGATCGCCTATTGCTCCTACACTTGAGACATGATTAGACTACCAACAGGAACATATAATATGTACCTTTCTAGCTAATGTAATCTGTATCATCTATTATCTCCACGATAATCACAACCTTTGTTTAATATGTTCCTTATTCCAATTGCCCAATTTTCAATTATTTCGCGTCAATACCTCACTATCTTACTAGGGGTTAGGCCAACTTTATTCTTAACTAATTAGGAGACTATTACCACTCTATGAGGTTCTCCCATGTATCCTACAAACCATTCAACAAATTTTATTTCAAGTTATTTTGCTACTATTTCATGAAATTATTTCATTTAATTTTATTTCGAGCTATTTTACCACCATCTTAGAAACGTTGTTTCATAAAGTTTTAAACAAGTTGTTTTATTACCACCTTATCAATTGATTTTCAGTCATTTTATCAACTATTTAATACCATCATGCGAAACAATTTTCATGTTACTCTGAAAAATTATTGAGCCATTATCTTACAAAACAAAGCGTTGAATACCATCTAAAACTTCGGAGAAACATAATACCATTTCAACAAAACCAAGCATCACATCATTTGTCCTCGATTATACATAGCCTGATCACCTATGTATAATTTAGGAAGAATTATGTCATGAAAGAAACAAACATCTTTTCAAACTTCCTAAAACAATCTTCACTTAAAAGCAAAGTTTTGCAATCAGATAAATTGTTCATAAACATTTCTTTTTGTTAACACTCTATAGAAGTCTACGCCATTCATCTCTCACTCAACCGATAAGTTAGAAATTGACGAGTGACCTTTTTGGGAAAGGACTTTCTATACAATCTATGAGGAGGATTCCTCTATACAAGAAAACAATGAAAGCATTCTAGGACTACCAACAAGGACTAGAAGTATATAGTAAGACATTTCAAAACTCAACAAAAATCTTAAGACACCACGAGACATTCCGAAACACTATTTTGGACTAGAAGACAAATTATATCATTTCAAAAGTACTAGCTAGACCGAGTTACAAGATTTAGTACGAAGCGAATACACACTAAGCAACACTATAGGGAGAAACCAAGTCTTCTAACCAAGACTAAAGAACATTTCACTAAACATGGCTTTAACAATATGTGAACTTTCCTACAATGCGTTTCCCTTAAAGGAAAATTTGGTTAGATTAAGGTTATCGATATAAACTTCCCCTAAGGCCTTGTGTTCTCTAGAAATTACAGTAACCTCACTTCTATATCAAGAGATGCAACAGGTTTGAACATATCGGACAATCAATGACACCCCATCTACAAGTGAAATTAGAACAAACATTCTTTGACATAGTATAAGCTGATGTCTATGTCTATGCTAGCATGATAAAAATCTAAGTGATGAATTATTTTAGAAGCACTCAAACAAGTCTTGTAAATCAACCACTGCACCATATCACTTAAATATTTAAGGCTTTGTGACTTGACAACATAGAGCATGGAAACACTTCGATAATCAAACAATAAACATTTTAGTCATGGAGACTAAACACCTTAGACAAGTAAGACTCAAGTCATGACATTTGCTAGAACTAGAAGCGCTAGGAATCACAACTGTTACCCATAATCTATTCTTTTCAATAAGGTCCTTTTCGACAGACTTAACATTTTGAAATATGACATGAGACACGTGGTATCAATTCCAGTTGTACCTATCATAAGCTATTCGATTCACCTTAGACTTCTCATAATCATTTCACTCTTCCCATGGAATCTATTAGGACATGAGTACCACCTATTATCCTCAGCTCAATGGACAGAGCGAGAGAACAATTCCAACATTTCAAGATATACTCAAGACATGTGTGATTTTCGGAACCGTAAAGTACAATTTCTTGGTCATGTCATTGATAGTCAAGGATTACAAGTAGACCCTGCAAAGATTGAAGACGTAAAAGATTGGGCTACTCCAACAAATCCTACAGAAATCCGACAATTTCTAGGACTCGCCGGGTATTACCGAAGATTCATCGAAGGTTTTTCAAAGATAGCTAAAGCTTTGACCAAGTTGACACAGAAAAACAAGAAGTACGAATGGGGAAAGAAACAAGAAGCTGCTTTTCAGTTGTTGAGGCAAAAGCTTTGTAGTGCGCCAATTTTGGCACTACCCGAAGGAATTGAGAACTTTGTAGTATACTGCGATGCTTTACATAAAGGGCTTGGAGCTGTTTTAATGCAAAACGAGAGGGTGATAGCGTATGCTTCTCGACAACTTAAGGTCCATGAGAAGAATTACACCACTCATGATCTTGAGTTGGGGGCCGTAGTTTTGCACTCAAGATTTGGAGACACTACCTTTACGGTACAAAGTGCACAGTGTTTACGGACCACAAGAGTTTACAATATGTTATTGATCAGAAGGAACTTAACATGAGGCAACGTCGTTGGTTGGAATTACTCAGCGATTATGATTGTGAAATCAAGTATCACCCGGGAAAAGCCAATGTTGTGGCTGATGCTCTTAGCCGGAAAGAAAGAACCAAACCTTTAAGAGTCCGATCATTAGGAATGACGATCAGTTCACCTTTACCATCAAAAATACTCGAGGCACAAATCGAGGCACTCAAGGAGGAAAACCGACCAAGTGAAAAGCTTTATGGTATGCCCGAAAATGCAAATGGCTTTGTAAAGAGAGCAGATGGAGTATTATGCTTCAAGGATAGAATGTGGGTACCATTTTATGGCGGGATACGAGAATTGATTATGCATGAGTCGCATAAGTCAAAGTATTCTATTCACCCAGGTTCTGATAAGATGTATCAGGATCTCAAGAAACTTTATTGGTGGCCGAACATGAAAGCGGAGATTGCCACGTACGTTAGCAGATGCCTTACTTGCTCTAAGGTAAAAGTCGAATATCAAAAACCTTCAGGATTACTCCAACAACCAGAAATTCCCCAATGGAAATGGGAACGCATTACGATGGACTTTGTCACGAAACTTCCTAAGACATCGGGAGGTTACGACGCTATATGGGTAATTGTTGATCGTCTTACCAAATCAGCCCATTTCATACCAATTAGAGAGACTTATTCCATGGAACAACAAACTAGACTTTATGTCAAGGAAATAGTCTCGAGGCATGGAGCACCAATTTCCATCATTTCCGACAGAGATACTCGATTCACTTCAAACTTCTGGAAATCATTACAAGATTTGTTTGGAACCAAATTAGAGATGAGCACAGCATATCATCCGCAAACCGATGGTCAAAGTGAAAGGACAATTCAAACATTAGAAGATATGCTGAGAGCATGTGTGATTGATTTTGGAAATGGTTGGGCTAATCATTTGCCATTGATCGAATTCTCGTACAACGATAGTTATCACACCAGTATAAAAGCGGCACCATTTGAGGCACTCTAAGGTTGAGGTATCAATCACTTATTCATGGGTCAAAATCAAGAAAGTCCAATTCATTAGTCCATAACTCATTCATGAAACAAACAAAGAAATCATACAAATCAAGAATCAGTTACAAGTAACAACATATAGATAGATAAGCTACGTCGATATACGACTCAAAATATTGGAAGTATGTTCCATAAGTCGCAAACCATTAGAATTTCAAGTTGGCAACAAATTTATGTTCAAAATCTTGCCTTGGAAAGGCGTAGTGCGATTCAGAAAAACATTGGACGAACCGATGCGACTCAAATATCCTCACATTTTCACCAACAACACCGTAGGACCCAACATGGACTGAATTCAGGGACTAAATTCCTTTTTGGATGGGCGAATGTGACAACTCGTAATTTCAGGTCATTTTACCAACTTTGAAAATTTTACTATTTATCTCGAGAATTTACTATTCACCGGTTACTATTCAAAATTTTACTATTTACCGTTTTCGGAGTCGACGTAATATTCTGAGAACGTATTTCAAAATTTACTATTCACGAAACACTAATCATTCCCGGAGAAAATTCAATATTCACGCTTCATTATTCATCGTTTATCGTAAACTAGGTTTACGAGTATCAAATTCGCGTAACCTTAATGGTTTAGCTGCGAATTCATGAACAATCATCAAGGGCATTTCATATAGACTAGGTTTAGTCTACATATCATCAATAACATCATTTCATATCAATTTATGCATGGGTTTTGCATTTTACATTAAACGTTTATTTTCTTATTAAATAAACGCTATCGCGTAATTAATTATTTTGAACAATTGATCCGATACTTTCAAAAATTATCCCGATATATTTTTATATTCATATTAAGATTATAAAAATAATATTATGAGTTTACCCAGTGTTTTAAATTTATTTTGTATATAAATTGTTATATTTATATAATTACGACGGTTTTCGTAAAAACTACACGATAATTATTATTTCACTCAAATTTTGCAAGAAATGTATTTTTTTAATTTTTATGACTTCAATACATTTTATTTTGACCCGTTAAAATTTATTTCTAGCTAACGCCCCCTAAATGTTTAAATATTTACACAAGTTACTAATTATATTTGAATAGCTACACATTTACTTCTACCTATACATACTTAACTAATCAAATTACACTAACTCCTTTATTTCTTATATGATTGTCGACATTCACATGAATGACACACCTTTACTTCCAAAATATCTAGTGAATATCTCATATATGCATATATTATAATATCTACAAGATAAACACATAGAAACATAGCAAAAGGTGAAATGAACTACAAACTCTCTTCTTCTTCATGTGGTATTCGGCCATGTCTCAAAAAGAAGAGGAATCCATTTATTTATTTTTTCAAGCTCAAGTGTTCATCATGTTCTATTAATGATCTATGACAAGGTTTTGAAATAATAAACCTATAGATTATTAAGGTTTTCATCATCTTTTTCACATAGACATTCAAGTAAGCAATTTGATGAGTGTGTAAATACTCATCATTTTTGGGTCAAATCTGAACTGCAAAACATTTAAAAATGCTCAGAAATGCATCAAAATACTGAAAATATCTCAAATTTGCATTTCATATGTTTCAGATGCAAAATGTTTAAAATCAGATGAAAAATGAACTAAGTTTGCATAATTGGCAGTTTCAGTCCCCCAAGTTTCAAAAGTTGTCAGAAATAGTCCTTGAGCACTTAATTTCAAAAGAAAAATCACCAAAGGTCCTTTTAAAATCATAAGTTGTCAAAATTAGTCCTTTGGTGAAAAATGTCAAAAGTTTTGAGAAATTACAAGTTTGGTCCTTCAAGTTTCAAAATTTGCAAAAATAGTCCTTGGAAGTTTGAAAATGTCCATTTTGGTCCTTGTACTATTGAAACTAGTCACTTTTGGTCCCTTGGAACAACTTTGATAAAATGGCAGAATTGGTCCCTCAAATATAAAAAAGGGCAGTTTTGGTCCTTGTGATAATAAACAAAACCTTGGCCCTTGTCAAATCCAATTGAGACCCCTGCCATAACACCTTTGGACCCCATTCATTTTGACCCCCTGCCTATAATAGAACCCCGGTCAAATCCCAAGTCAAACATATCACACCCCTTTCCCTCCACTTTTTCTTCTTCTTCCCACCTGCCTCTGCAAACCCAGTCCTCCCATCCTTCCAGCTAAACCTCACCTTTCCTTGTTCCCCCCACCTCAACAACCATCCAAGAAGCATTAATTGCTTCCTCACCCCTTGCACTCAACCCCAACTGCTAAAACCATTTTTGGCGCCAAAATATGATCAAACGGCCAATAATAGCTCAAGCCATCCAATGGTCCCAAATTAAAGTGGGAACTGCTCAGAAGTCAAGTGGAAGTCTTTTTGGGTATAAATAAAGGAAGAAGAAGCAAGAGAGAGAGAGTTCTTAGTTTAAAAATTTCCTTTATGTCGTTTTTTATATAAATGTTTTAGTTTAAGTCAAAAATTTGTAATATCAGTTTCTATGTATTAAACTTTAGTTGGATAATCATTGTAATGTGTTTTCAATTATCAATTCAAAGTTCTATTATAATTCCAAATTTTCATGTTCACTGTTGAAAAACTCAGTTTCAAGCTCCTACATTCAAGCTTCAAATAGCTTATTTTTAAATCCAAATAAGCTTATTGAAGCTACTTATAGCTTTTGGTAAGCTTACAATTAAGTTTCAAGCAACTTTGATATTGGGTCAATGAAAGTCAAATTGGGTGCATTTGGAAATGGAAATGATATTGGGTTGATGCAGAGCTTGGATGGGTTGAATTAGACTAGGTTAGTGTAGGATTGGTTTGGTATAAGCTGCATAATAAGCTGGACAAGTTGTGTGTTCCAAATTCCTTTGCACTGTATTTTGTTTTTAATCTGCATAACCTGTTTTGTTGGAATCTGTGATCACTAAATATCTTAAACCTGTTTACTTAGCTGTAATTAGATCATTGGGTTGCAGTTTTATTGCTAGTATAAGCAAGTTAGAAATCAAGTGAGTTAAATTTGCAAATCAGTTGGTTAAAATGGTGTTTGGATCAGTTGTTTGTTTAAACTTGAGCTATGGTCTGTACTTGATATCTGTCTACTCAGTCTTAATATAGGTCATTTGACTCATATCTGTCTTAATATTGCATCTGCAAACCACAAAAGTCAAAATCACCAAGAAACTGTCTTAATTTCATAACTGTTAGGATTTTTAAAAATCAAAAACTTGTTTTGTGTTTAGAAATCATAGATATAGCTTGCAGTAGGTTTAGTTTATCATCAAATATCATTTTCAATCACTAAATCTAGTTTCTAAGTTCAATATAGTCAACTTTCCAACTGTTGTCAAAAGTCAAAAATGAAAAACTCAGTTTTCACCCAACTTGGGTGATTTTTAATGGATTCATTTCTGGTTCAATTCAAGTGGAATTATGGGTTTTTCTAGTTCAGCTGGTCAAATTACTTAATATGATTTTTTTTGAATTTTTGCAATTTTTTATAAGCTCCAAATAAGCTGATACATAGGCTGCAAAGTGCCCTGTGCACACTCAGCATACACTGAGTTGTGCACAGGCAACTTCAAGACCTTGTGCAGGTGTTGTTCTTAATCACTTTGGTCTGAATCTTGGTCTTAAGTTAGTTAAGCTGGTGTTCTTGAGATCCTCAGCTTTGGTTTTCATATTGGCTTATTAAATAAGCTTGTGCTTAAGCTAGAAGTTAGGAGAAAATCTGTTTGGCACTTAAGCTTTTCAAATCATCAAATCTGTGTAGTTTGGATTTTAGAGGTTTAGGATAGTTGTAATAAGTTGTTTTTGAGTAGTTTTAACATATTATAGCTTCTGTATCAGTTTGGTAGCTTATTGTGCTCATTTGCTTATTCCAAGTGCTTATTTATAAGCACTTGCCACTGTAATTTCATAATCTTACACATAAGCCACTGTTTTTATATTTTCTTAGATTCATAATATTAATTTAGACTTTTCCTGAAATTTTCATAATTTTTCATCACTGTTTGCTATTTTTCTTCATTTAAAACAGTTTTAAGCATTTTTAATTAGCTTTTAATACAATTAAATCAGAAACACTTCAAAAAAATAAGTTTTCATTTTTTCCAGGTTAAGATAAATATAAAAAGTTAAAAAAATATTTTTCCAGATTTTTCATAGTTTAATTTGTAATTTTTAGCAATTTAATTAGTTTTAAATAGTTTTTAATTCATAGAAAATAGAAAAATAATCAGAAAAATATAAAATTAGTTTTGAAAATTCTTTTTAGTTATTTTAGATTTTTCTAAGTCATAATTTTATTTTTCTAGCTTAATTTCATATTTTCTTGTATTTTAGGGTATTATTAAATAGGTAAAAATAGTTTTTAATTAATAATAATTAGATAAATAGTAATGAAAATAATTTTCTTTTTCTCAAAATTTTCTCTTATCATTAGGTTTGTAAAAATGTCATTTTTATATTTTTAGGATTAATATTGTTTCAATTTCATATTTTCTTTTGTACGTCACGTAGTTTTTAAGTTAAATTTTATAAAAGAAAAATCAAAAACATCATTTTGCAAATAGTGATAGCGTTTATTTAATATATTTTATCTTTTTAATTCTCTTTAATTTGCATTTAAGCCCCTGTAATTTATAAACTTCTCCTTTAGTTATAATTGTTCATAATCACAATCCTTTTCCGTTCAAATTCTCTCGATCACTATTCGTTTGATTATTCTCGCACAGCTCGTTGGGATTTAACGGCCTGGGGAAACACTACACTCCTCTGATCTTCATTGCATTTTGTGTCTGAACTGTTTTAAGTTTCTTACGGTTAGCCATTCACAAGTGGCTAGCTTGTGTGAGATAACTTGACGGTTCAGCACGAATCACAATTCATGACTTTTATAACTCTTTCATGTTCATATATATGTTATTTCATCATTTTGCAAGTTACATGTGTATCTATACCACTTAATTTGTTTTTATTACTTATAATGAGTATATATCATCCTATATATAATCCCTTGAAACATATCACTTTTGGTGATGTCTAGGAACCCATGACACCCTAATAAGGTGTATGGTAGGATTAGAATAGCTTCGGAGTTGTTTTGAATTGGTTAGAATAGGTTTTGCGCAAGAAAAACTCATTTCGACAACTTTATTTAGAGGTCTGATCTTATTTTCGAATTCTGGAATTTTCGACAGTAGATAAAAATTTTTGGCCTAGATATTTAGAAAATATACTTTAAAACGAAAACGTGACCGCTTGAACGGGTTAAAACGGAGTTATAACGAAGAAGTTATGAATTTTTTAAGTTTGACGACGAAAACTAATAATTTCAGAAATTTCAGCATGTAAATGTCACTTTTTACGAGTAAAAAATGAGGCTTAAGCATTATGAAATGTGTCGACTTATCAAAAATATATTAGTATACTTTAATACGAATCTAAGGATGTAGAAAACGGACTTGTAACGATTAAATTACACGCGTTAAACAAAGTTGCCGTAACTTTATTATATAAGCAACATTAATATATTTTCTATTAAACATAAACTTCGGCAACGAAGGACCATGATGAAGGTCGTTTTTAACATTGATGTAGAACTTTTTATAAAGTGATGTCTTCTAGTAAAAATAAGTTCGCCAAGCATATTCTCCAAAATGTCCGACAGTTTGTCTAGCGGAGTTGTAATGAATTAAATACGGTCACTTAAACTTTGCCGAAAAGCATCCTTAAACAATATTTTTGGACGCAAGTACCATACTTAACTTATATTTTTCTCCATGATCGAGACCTCTAGGATGAAAACTTAAATGCTAAAACTTTGAGATAATGATACAAACTTCCCAAAACCGTTGAGTTTGTTTCCTAACACTCGACGTGCACCATTTTACGACTAGATTTTCGAGGCCGTTTATGCACTTTCATGAAATTATCAAATTACATCATTTTACGACGAAAAGTTATAATTTCATAATATATCACAAAATGACTATCGTAGGATGTTGATTCAACTTATATACTTGTAAAGTATTTTATAATATGACGAGATGTCATAAACATATATTTCGACGATAAATTCTATTTTCAAAAACGTACAAGTGGTATAGATTACATGTGGATTTGCATGCACGACATTGTTTCATGATTTACATTAGAACATTCATAATAGGTCACGGTCAGAGGTTGCGCCTCATTTCAGTATTGCCATTATATCATCATTATCATTGCAACAGGTGAGTTTTCATAGCCCCGATTTATCCAAGTTTTTACTTTACTTCAAACCTACGGGGGAGAATACATTGCACATCATTTTTATTACGATACCAAGTATATTCAAATTCATTACATTGCTTAAGTTACCTCATTGCCAGTTAAATGTCCCCATTTCATAATCATGAACCGTTAATTTCATAGAAGCGAGGGTGAGTGGATAGATCTATCGAGGGTGACACCTCCATCCGGGTTGGTGGATTCCAACCGGACGGATGCATTTCATTTCTTTATCATTATGGAGTTGTTTGGCAAAACACTCTATTGGGGCGAACATCAGTCAAGTTTCGGTGTCATGAGCTTAAGCAATTGTATCATTTTGTGACATCATTGTCATACATAATTTATACTTGTGGTAGTCATATTAACCATTCACATAAACTCTATGAACTCACTCAACCTTTGTGTTGACACTTTTAGCATTGTATTTTCAGGTAACTAAGGCATACACTTCATGGCATGCATGTGGACATATCATAGAGTCGCGGTGACGACGCGTCTCACATGGATTTATACATATTTAAAACATCGTTTGACTTGTACCAAACTTATTTCTGAACATAGTAACTCTCACTTGGGACCTATACTTTGTAAACTCTGATTGTTTTATTAAATCAAACGATGTGTTTTCCAAACGACACTTTAGGTCGTTCAATATAACTGTGATTGTGATGCTATGACAGTCAACCCCCAGGAATTTCATTCCGCTGCAAAATAGGTAATTTGGGAGTGTGACAAAAAGTAAGGATTGTTGCCCCAGTTGGAGGTCCCATTAGGATTTTAGGTAACAAATGGGTAGAATTTGTTCATGAAAATATGTATACGGATGTTCACATGTTACACTTTGTTCAAGAAGGTGATGACTCTTTTTACTTTACTGGCTATGATTCCCATGGGTTGGAAGTTGAGGAATATGCTGGTGTAGAGAGTCGTCATATAATGTTTCAGCGTTAGAGGCCGCCATACCCTCATATTCCACAGGTGATTTGATTTATATATTTATAAGAATTACATATTTTTGCTTACGTTTTTTTACCAATAAGTGTTATTATTTGTTATAATTGTGAATCATGTCGTTGTCTCAGACATTGCCCGCAAATTTTCTAGCTGGTATTGGGTTGGAAGCTACCGTTGTTGTTGTTGTTGAAGGAATAGAGTTTAATGTGGATGTAAATTTTGTACATGAAGGAGGTCATGTTGATAATGCTGTGTATGTTATGGATGAGGAAATGTGGTTGGCTGCTCTTCAAGATTCCAATATTGAGTTTGGGGATGTTATTGTTTTTACTAAATTGGAAAATCACAGCTTGAATATAACCGTGTTTGGTGTTGATGGTAGACCAAAGATACAGGGGCAGTTTCTGGGTGTGACACAGTTGTTTTTTCCACAACATGATCTTGATGATCAGGATGCAGGTTGTATATCTAGCAGTTTATGTGTTTTTTGTTTTTTATTCAGTAATCTCATAATCTTATTCGGTTGATATCATTAATTTTAAGGTATAATATGTTTTAACATATATCTTTAAGATTTACTTTGATATATTTGAAACAGGGGATGGGCGAATGCAGCACATTTTCCAATGGTTTGGTCACCTTGATCATTTTGGTGAGACAACTGATGTCTTTTACAAAAGGTCTTCTGAAATTCTGGCGTTCTCTCGACTTGTAAGTTTGAGTTTTGTCTTTATTTCTTTTTTCTATGCATTTATAATAGAATTGGTAATTTTTTTTTTTATTATTTTTTTTGGTAATTGTTAAACAACAGGCTATTCCAGCCGAGTTTCTTGTTAATCTTCCTATGCATTTTTTTCAAGCTGCACTGTTTAGGCATGATGCAGTAGAATACATGATGCGAATTAAGATTGATTATCATAGAGAAAATCCATACCGAGTTAATCATGTGAATGCATTAGGTGACTGGAGCCACTTTTTTGAAGATTGTTTGTTTGAGTATGGAAAGATGATAAGGTTTAAGTTCATGTTTATAAATTCTGATGATGATTTGGAGTATCCTGTTTTCCATGTTTGTTAGGAAAAAGGATACGTTTCATGAATGACATTTTAAGGTTGTTTTTTTGGATGCTTATGTTTGTTGACATGATGAAACTTTTTGTTAGGTCACCATAATATAACACAAGCAATAAGATGTAAGAAATAAGATGAAGGAGAGATCGGATGAACACTAAACACACACACACGTATGAATAGAGAAAGGATATGCGTAGGTGTAATATGAAAGTGAACAACCAACCTTCAAATGAAGGTTTACAAGTGCTTATATAGGGAAAGGAACTAGGGCAACACACAAGTTCCCTTCCTTTCCTTATTGGATATGGGCCAAGGCTTATGGGCTTTCTACATAAGCCTTGCCATTAAAACTAACATAAAAGCCTAATAAAGCAACCTATTACATATTGATTACAAACACTTGAAATATAGTTTAGGAGTGATTCCAACAATCTCCCCCTAAGTGTTGGTAATTAATGACTTAAGTAATCTTGAAACGTTGTAGGTGCTGATGTAATAGTTGCTTTGACGTCTTCTGAAATTCTTCTTTCTTGTGAGAAGAAGTGCCTTGATTCTAACAATCTCCCCAGTGTGAGGATCTTGTTTTTCTTTGAAGTTTTCAGCTTTGACTTCTTCATATATCTTTGTTCTTTGTTCTGGTGTGGATATGGTGATGTTATGTTGTTGTGATCTACATCAGGTCTGCTTCGCTGCTCAGGTGTCTCCACGTCCTTATCCAACATGCTCACACATTCTTTGACGTTGGGATTTAGTGTTGATGTAGTTCTCTTTAGTCTTTGAATTTTGTAGATTCTTTGACTTAGACGAAGAATAATTCTGACTTTTGTGTTGCCTTTTGAGAGAACTTCAATTAATGTTGTTGTTAGATATGGAGAATCTGCACGATCATCTCCCAGGAGCATCCATAAGAAGAAAACATAAGAATGGGTTAGTGATAAACACCAATCAATCATTGTGGCTGTTTCTTAGAGAATTGACCACTACGATTGTTCTTCTGATGAATGTCTTGATTCCATTCACCTTGGTCGGGCGAATCAGCCGTCTGAATCCCATAAGGGACAGTTGGTATTACAATGAACAAGTTCAAGTAATGACCCACATCTTCAGGACTCGATTCTTGAAAGGAATATCCTTAGCGGGATTTCCAGCACTTACAAGTTCGAACTTCGAGCGTGTTAATAGCATAGTGTGAGAACACGTCTCTAATTATAGCAAAGGCTGTTCCTGAACTGGAGTCCCTCCAGTAGGATAACATGATGTACTGGAGTACATCTAAAGTTCAGGTGAGTCGCTGAGATACACCGAAGCATCACCCCACGACTGTAGACCGTTTGAGACAACACTAAGCGTAACCCACAAGGAGTTACCGAAGTGACCTGCTGTCAGGGCTGTTTGATGTTGACCCTGGCAGGAGTTTCCATTCAATCACTGAAGATCATGGTTGTGAACCTCTCATAAATGTTCTCGACAGATTGCTAAGATCTGTGTAGGACTCTAGAGTAGTATCACTTGTGTCCTTATTGTTGAACGACAAGTGATGAAATGTCAAGTGTTCCTAAGAGATATTTTGATGAATCTCGTGGCTCTAGACTCAATAGTGCGCTTTGGTTTTCCTGAGCGGAGACTAGGGAGAGGGTCTCCTTATTCAATACCAGTAATCTCTAAGAGAAAACCGATAGTTTAGGTAGGGTTCCCTGTGAGAATGAAACAAGCTTCTGTTGAGAGAAACTTGAGTAGCAAAGAAGTTTTAGTGCATGCGTCACTGGGTCCATGACGAATTTGATCTTCAATACCGGTGTCATCTAGTGACAGCCAGTAGCATATGTATTGAACCCGGTGTCTGCCCTAAGTTGAATAATTTGGAGGGCTATTTCTTTTCACCATTTTTTTTACTTTTCTTTTTAATTCTTCAACTCATTCTTTCTACGATTCTCATTTTATCCTTTTTATAATCGTACCTAAGGACTTCTAAATTCTAACTATTGGTGGTGTCCTTTGGTAGATCCCTCCAGCTCTGGCGGATCATAGGACGGTTATTCCTAACCTTAGTCACCTTACAACTCCATGACTAACCTATGTTGCCATAAAACCATTTTCTTGAAAATCTCTCAAAGTGTTTATGAGTAAAAACATTTTGTACCACTGTGAGAGTTTTAACTTTTGCAGAAATACTCCCCCTCCATACGTGCTTAAGTGTTTTTACAGAAATCTGCACGGTGAGAGAAGAGCTCGCACTTTTGAATTGATCGACTCAGGATAGACAATTCCCCGCGAGACACGGTTACGTTGCATAGTTAAAGAGTTACATTTTCAGCTTTTAGGTGACAACTAGCTCTAATAACTACCTTGAAGGTGTGGACAAACCTCAAAAGGTTGTCAAACCCGTCAAATTTCTTGTCTATCAAGAGTTTCTTGAAGAGGTACAATCTACTCGGATAAGTCTTGGTAGACAAATCTTTTCGATGTATGACAGTTCAGATCTCATCAATTCATGGGTTAAGTCTTTAGTACGAAGATTCAATCGCATTAACAACATATTTGTATCACACAATTTTTCTCCCCCTCAAAAATGGCATATAAATGTTATTTTTGATGAAACTTGATATCGAATATGTCTATTTCGAGTTTTGTGGGAAGATTTCCACGAAGAACAATTTGTGAACAAAGAATTTTATCAAATACTCCCCCTCAACAAGTAATATTAACTTTTGAGGTTTTGAAAAACATAAGAGGAAGTACTTGTTCTTTTGAGCAATACTTTGAAAAATGAAAGTTTTGATAAGTTTTACTCAGAAGTAAGAAGCTTTCACTCCTTTTATAAGGATTGTGGCACTGATGCGTACCACGGGGTCCTTTCATTACAAGAACGGGTTGTACACTGTTTTGTGTGCACAAGCCATTGTCAGTTATATACATATCAAAATATCCAAATTTTAATCAAGGAAACAAATTAAGGAGTACCAGGCAGTCCGTCAATAATGCCAAGAGTTCTCTTTTGACGTTGATACCCCGTGAGGAAGAAACTCTGTCTTCCTCCCACGAAACTTTCCAAATTCCTTATCTGATCGCGACGAAACAACCTTTCATCAATCCTCGTGATAATTTTCTTCGCACCCCTCTTTTCCCTAGAATTCCACCGCTTCTTTGACCCTATGCCTTCATGAATCTCCTTTAACCGATATGCTAGCCCGTCACGAACCTTCTTCAGAGTGTGATCACCAAATTTGTGAAGCTCATTGCACGCCATGAAGCAATTATGGTAAAGTTCACTGCGGTAAACTACGCTAAACTTTGGTTTCTTGAGGATGGTGTACTGAGCAAGTTGGTTGATATAGGGAAAGTTTAGGAGTGGTTTGGTGATATTAACACATTTTTGGTATGATTCCACGGCAAGTTGAAGGTCTTCAACACGTTTTTGGATAACGATGCTTCTGATTAATATCAGCAAAGACTTGATGTACTGGAGCTGGATGTTGGTGGAGAACTGTCACATTCGACCTTGTACCTTAGCAAGATACATGTCTTCAATGTCATTGAGTGACAATCTTGGAAAATCCGCTTCAGTAAAGTCATATTCCTGTTCGTCTTGGCGTTTGACTTTGATTTCTTTCAGGAATGAGTAGTCCCACTTAGTAGACAGGCTGATATGCATTATAGCAACGATTCATTTATCACTGTACACCTTTTTGTTAGATTTGAGTACTTGGCAGCTTCTGTAGTAAAGTCTTCTTCGTTCAGGCCAATGATGAATTCCATATAGTGCATCGAGGTCATATTTTACCACATTATCAACAAACATTCGTGTGGCTTCTTCCTCGATGGCCACATTATTGGAGAAGACTGCTGCCGGGATGGGGAAGGTGAGTGAAGTAGCGTATTTCTTGCTAACATCGCTACCGTGTTGAAGAAATTCCAGGTCATTGTTGAAGAAGTACTGGTAGGGAATCCTTTGTTGATCAGGTCGACCAATGGTTGGTAGTGGCTTGGTCCAGTCCGTGTAGTATGGAGTTTTGTCAGGTCTGGTGAAGTCGATGTTGGATTCAGGGTTGAGCCAATCAATATTGTTAGACATGGCTCATGCTATGTTGTCGAGATGATATTCGACTTCAATGGCATTGTCGGAGCTGTCCTTTAGTAGTTGAAAGGCATCGTTCTTGATTCTTCTTAACTCTGCTTTCGTCATTTTATTCACTTTAAACTTTTCTTGAATGATCTTGACATGCACCATGGTTCGACCATCTACTGGTTCTTGGCCTTCCGGTAATTGAGGGGTTGCATATCAACAAGCTTGGAGAACCATTCGTATTCTTCAGTGTCATCTTCACCCAACCAAGGTACAACTGTAGTAGACTTTTTCTTCTGTGGCATGGAGGATGATGCTTGTTGTGCTTGGTTGAAGGTGTTGATGAGGGCGGTTGTTGGGGCTCAGGAATCTCTTCGTCATCACCACCGGTGTATTCGAAATGGTCACCTGTTTTCTCCTTTGGTGGTGAAGACTCAGAGTCCTGAGGTTTGTCGTTAGCAGGAGGACGTTGTGAAGATCTTCTGGAGGTGGTGGTCCTTTGGGGTGGTGGAGGCATAGAAGAGGATTCGCCAGTTTTCTTTTTGCGTTTTGGTTCAGAATCCTTGTCTGCATCATCATCATCTCTTGGTCGCTTAGCCCTTTCAGCTGACTCTTTACACGATGTCCTGAGTTGATATTCTAGCAATGCCTCAAAAAGTTTAGCTTCGTCCGAAGTGAAAGTTGCGGATCGTTGTGACATTTGGATAACCAGCTTAGATATCAATTCCGCATCACTGATAGTAGGAGACTGAACTGGTTTGATTTCCATGACCACATGGGTTTTAGACATTGTCTGCTTGACCAATGACATGAGATAAAGATAGAGTTGTCTGGCGAACATCTCTCTTGTGACTCCAGGGACAGTGTCGAGAAGGAACTTGTGAGTGTAGTCCCTTATCGTCTTGTCCATTTCCCCTTGGATATCTCGATTGAGAAACTGCTAGATCTGTTCCCTTTCCTCCGAAAACTCGTTTATCACATTCTGAAGAAGATTGATTCTGTCAGCAAGCTGATTCAGTTTCTTGTTAACAGCGTTGCATTTCCTTGATTGTCTGACAGCTTTGACAATCTTTGTTTTGGCACGTGATGCCCAAGTATCGGTTGATTTCTTGACAGATTTGGAGGTTGATTAGGTGGTAGCTTCTTTGGATGGTGGTGGAGATGAATGAGACGATGAATCAGATGAAGATGAGTCATGAGAAGGCTCCGGATCTTTGGGTGGTTTAGAAGTTTGTTCAGGGTTATGATCAGGATTATCACGAATGTGACTGTCAGTTTCTTTTCGAATCCTTTCTTCTTCATCAGCTTTAGCCCTGGCTTCTGCTTCAGCCTTTTCCTTAGCCTCTTCATTAGCTTTAGCTCGAGCTTCCTCTTCAGCTCTTTCCCTAGTAGCTTCCTCAATGTCTTCATCAGTTATCTTTTCAGTCTTCTCCTTTTCTTCTTCTTCAAAGTCGAAGATGATTTCATCCTCTTGCTGCTGTTGGTCTGTTGATTCGTGAGTGGTGGTACCAGTTCCCTTATCGGGTTGATTAACCACATCGAGAACTGGTGTGGTAAGTGCACCACCACTTGAACCTCCAGGGCCTCTCGTTTGTTGAAGGTTAAATTCTTTAGCAGCATGTTGAAGCCTCAGATGCTTCAGTGTCTTGTGATAGTATTTCTCCTCATCATTTGGTTCTTCATCAGAACTCTCTTCTTCTTCATGCTCTGCAACTGGAGTTTTACCCTTGTCTGATTTGGGACTATGTGGTTTGTCAACTATCTTTTGTAATGTTGTATCATCCGTAACAGACTCTGAGTAGTGAACCTCCTCATCAGACTCAGTATCCTCGGAGTCTTCGTCCTCTAATTTAGGTGCTGGTTGAGGATAAGGAATGGCACCCTTTGTTGGAACTTTTCTTTTGCGGGGAGGATTCCTCTTTGGATACTTTAGGGCACTCCAAGTGCTTGCTACACTTCCAGCACTGCTCGATCTTCTGGTCTTCTTGACTGGGATGGTGGAAGACTTTTCATCCATGAATCCGACTTTGCCTAAGGCCACTGCTTCTTGGTAACATCAATACGATTGAAGACTTTTAATGTCATCAGTGAGTAGGCAGTCAGTCAGTACTACACCTTGTTTCTTCGTTGATGAGTCTTTAAATCTGACAACATTTTCTCAAACAACGCAGAATGATGTTTGGGGTCATCAAGTCTTAAGGGAATGTCCTGATTATTCCCGAGTATCTTCTGGATCAACAACTTCATGTATCTGATGAATGGAACATTTGTGCTAGGCTTCTTGAGGTGAGACATCATGTCTTCCCAGATCAGGCTTCCATAGTCTATGTGCATTTTGTTAACCATGCCCCAGAAGATTTGTAGGTGCATTAGTTTGGGATGCTCATGACCGTTGTCTCTTCTGGAAACAGACTTGGTGATCATGATGTATAAAGTTCTCCACGGCTAAGGAATATTCTTTAAATCGACCGAAGAATGCTTGGTAATGATTCCTGCAGCTTCATCATAGCCAATATCGACCATAAATTGTAATGTAGCCTCTTCAGTTGGAATTGGCACATACTCAGCAGGCTGGATAGCTGGGAGCAGAAGAATTGCTCGTAAATCATTAACAGTGACGGTGACCTGCTTATCATTAAGAGTAACCGTGACAGCATCTTGACCATCCACCTTTTTCATTGTATGCCAAAATTGGTGAATGTAGATCTCCGGCACAGTTGCATAGTTTGTTAGCATGTTGTTGTAGGGATGAGACTTAAGAATATCCACTGCAATTCGACAAGAAGACTTTGAGCAGGTGAAGTTCTCAAAGTCAACCTTGAGGTTGTTCTTTCCAAGCTTCATACTATAACTAGTAGGGAATATGTATTCCATTGTGAGCTCATTTGGTGCATTAACGATTTCCATTGTGATGTCCATATCGTGATCTGAAAGATATTGAGACAAAAGTACCAACATATCGAAAGACATTATGTTAGTCAAAAGTTTATTTTATTGTCCAATTTATTGAATATGTTATGTTAATGAATGTTACGAGTCCAATGTCACTTGTTGTCCAACAATTCAAAGTAGTCGTGATAAGTTTCGTGAGTATATTAATTTTGAATTTTGAAGTCCAAATTTCACTCATTTACACAACATTTTAACCATTATAGCTTATTAGTCACAATTTGGTCTTGTGACGTTATGATTAACTTATTTACAAGTTTGTACGCGTAACAATTCATAAGTAAAGTTAAAGTTTTGGCTTAAGCGTAAGAATGTAAGCTTATGCGTAAACATTGTGTAACCATACACGTAGACTTAAGCTTATGCGAAGGAGTCCATCTTACGCGTAAGAAAGCTTACGCGTAGGAATAGACTCTTGGCATAAAGCTTACGCGTAAGCATAGGTTGGGAGCTTATGCGTAAGGTTTACTCGTAAGAGTAAGCCTTATGCGTAAGAATCCAAGTTTACGCATATCCTTCACAGGATAGGCGTAGTCCCTTTGTAGAACCTTATGCGTAAATGATGGATCTAAACACACACCTTGTGTTAGTGATATTTTGAGTTATATTAATAAGCACGCTGAATATACTTAGTAATACTTAGAAGACAGATTATATGATGTAATGTAAGTAAGAACAATAAACACAAAGCTCCAATATTATTAAGAAATAATACGAGTGATCTTGCTTATCACTAGGGTTACACCTTGAAGCTAATATGAATAATACGTATGTGATTCTTTTTCTAAGTAATGACCTAGGATCTCCTATTATAGCATAAGGAGTCCTTTACAAGATAAGTATAAACCTAACAATATAGAATATACACAAGATCTTTTCTATACTTATCAATACACGGATACATAACAATTATCCTAATAGCAGTGGTAATATTTGTATTAGCTGTGGTAATGAGTTTCCACTGCTAGTGTAATCTTTAGCAGTGTTAACCACAAGACTATCAGTGGTAACTGTTAGCATTATTCCCAACAATCCTCCCCTAAACTTATGATTTCTCTGCAAATCAATAAGTTTCTTCAATCTTCATTATCTGCAAGGATTTGGGGAATTCTTTCAAACACTCCATCTTCTTCTCAATGCTTGAATAGCTCTTGAACATTGATCTTGAAGCCTGAGTAACAATGCTCTGACCTTCTCATTATCTTCATGAACTCTTATAGTAGTACACAACATCACAGTGAGAGTTCCTGCTCTGAGTGGATATTCTTTCTCAGCAAGCATGAATGCATCTACTCCATTTGCTGTAGAAACATGATGAACTTCACATGAATCATAGTAGAACCATTTAGTACCAGGACATGAACATGAGAATTTCCAGAAATCATCATTAACATCTGGTTCATAGAGCCTTCTAAGATTAACCCATAACTGCATCTCCTTCATATCTTTGAGATCTTCATCATCAAACCTTTCATGAACTAATTTCCATAATGTGTCAAGCTCATCTCTGTCACAAGCTTTGATGAGATCTTCAAATTGAATGAATGATGAAGTTTCACCACCTAGCCTTGTAATCTTCCATGTTGGAGCAAAATTGCTGGCATTGTATACTTCCCAATCAATAATAGGATGTCTGACTTGCAGTGGTTCTGGATAAAAATCTTCTTCTTTTATCACAATCATTTCAGTCAGTTATTCTTCAGTGAATTTATCAGTTGGAACTTCTTGTTCTTCAACAAACTTTGTCTTCTTAAATGTCTGAGATTCACTATCTTTGGCCTTTCTCTTCAAATTAGGACACCTTCTTGCTTCTTCTTCAGAGTCCATTGGAATAAAATCTTTATCTTGTCTTTAAACTCTATAGTAGATACTTTCAACTTTATCATCATGCATTCCTTTGAATTGATGTCTTTTCCAGCCACCAACATTGCAACAATAAGTCTTCATATATGCAATAACTTGTGCCTTGGTTGGTTGCCTTGGTTTCTTTTGACCTTTTCTGACCGAACCAATTACATCTTGAAGTGCTTGATTATTCATCATCTAAATAAAGTCCTTTAACTGTGCTGTTCTTTGATCTTTAGTTAAAGACTTATCAGCTACTAGGTCAATTGCTTTCTTCTTGATCACTGGATCATTTGCAATCAAGAAATCAATTTCCTCTTCAGTAGGTACATAGCTGAACTCTGGAGTCTTCTCTCTGAATCTTGTAGGTGGAACAGTGGAAAGTGGATCTTCCATTCTATCCAGCCTTTTAGCCTCCATAAAGCTTGCAATCTCCAATTCTTCAAGCTTTTTCTTTTCAGCAACTTCAACTTCATAAATCTTTCTTGCAACTTCTTCATCATGAGCAATCTAAACTTGTTCTTTCTTTGAAATCTTTCTTCTTGTTTGCTCCTTGCTTTGCATAACAGCTTTACCTTTGTCTTTCTTCTGTATATCAATTTCTTCACTTGCAGTGGCAATATCATGTTCAACAGTGGGAATATTTGGCTCTGCAGTGGAAATTGGATCGGTGGTAAAATCAGCAGTTGCAGTACTAAAAACATCTTGCTCTAGTTGCTCTTCTTGAGTATCAGCTTCCTCTGCACCTTTACTAGAAATACCTTCATCTTCAAAATCAATTTTCCTCCCATGAGTTTCAGCATCTGTTTTCCTCCCCTGTTTGGGAGAATTTCCCAAATCTTGATTAAAATCAGCTGAATCACCATCATCAGGTGAGGATGGAGATGATATCACTATCTTTGCAGTCTTCCTCTGCTTTTTCAACCCCTGCAACTCTTCTTTCAAGGTCTGAATCTCCTCCTTTAAGTTTGTAATATCCTTGGCATGCTGCTTCTTTACTTGTGCCAGGTCTTGTTGTAGAGATTCAACTTGCTTGGCTAAGTTGGTACACATATCCATCAATTCCATTTGTTGCCCACTGCCCTCAACACTTCCACCTGTATGACCTAGGTTGAAGTCTAGAACCACCACTGCTTGTTCCTAAACCAAAAGGATCAGGGACATGCTGTGTTGTAATGAGAGAAGTTGGCTGTTTTGACCTCCTTTGATAGGTGTGAGAAACTGGTGGTGTATAATCAATGTTTAGAACAGTGATTATGGGTGAGTTTTGTACCTGTGAAATCTTTGCAAGCATTTGAGGAAAAAGAGGTGTAATAGTCCTGTTGCCATCTTTGTTCATATTTTGAAAAACTTTAGGCTTAAGGCAACGGATTTTATAAATTCTTGTATGGGGTTGCAGTTGAAATTCATTTAGCACTGCTTGCACAAACCTTGGATACATCAAAATTTTTGTTGAACTCTTTACATTGCCTTGCATACATGTAAATATATATTTTGACCAATTAAAAGTCCTATCTAAAGCTAGACAAACCAAAGGGTATGCCATGGTTGAACTGAATTGTTCATAAGAAGTTTTCTTAGGACTTAGGCAATGTAAAAGAGTATGTATCAAAAATATCCAATGGGGACAAAAACCACTTTTTTTGAAAGTAGCCTTTTTCTCAGTGGTATCATACCCCATGGATGAAAGATGTGTATGAATTTCGGGCATAGGTAATGTGATGATACCATTGGGATCATCCAATTGGAGAATTCTCCTCAAGGATGCCTCAGTAACATCAATAGTTACCCGTCCACAGTGGCTCTAAGAGCATCCACTGTTTCATGTGTATCTCTAGTTTCAATGGTTATGGACTGAGCAGAAGTCCAAAACTGTTTGATTTGAGAGATATAGATTGTGGGATTAAGAAGTAAAGCATACCTTATACGGGTAGTATTAAGAAAGTCCACAATCTGATGAAAAACAGGGCCACTCTTCTCGTTTGACTTTTGTAAGTAGGCCACTTGGTTGTGCTCATCTGCAAAAGTGATAGGTGCCATTGAATCTTTTGATGAAAAATATATTGTGTCAGTATGAATTGTATAAAGAACTCGCTAATTGAAAGATAAAGATATATAGTGGTAGGGTTTAAGATATTTGAGCAAGAAAGACTATCTTTAGAAAAAATATTTATCTTTAGAGGATAAATAGCAATTAGGAAAGTAGATAATCTTCCAAAAATTTTACCCTATATATATGGAAACAATGTTTTCTTTCAACGGCTAGTAAAAAATTAGTTACTGACACAATTAGTTGTAACGGCTAGATCAACAGTGGTAAAAATAACACTGTCAGTGGAAACTGTGAACTAGCAGTGGTAATTTTTCACAAAATTTTCAAAGAGCAGTGGTAAAGAAAAACATATGAAATTTGAACTGCTCTTTATCATAGTTTTTAGAAAACTACCAGCTATCAACGGATTTGATATGTCTTTACCATGAGCCGTTTGCTATGGACTAGCCAACTCTTAATCAGATAGAATATGGTGAGTTGATAACCATATAGTTTTCGGTAAACTATCAACCATAAACGGATTTGTCAAGTCTTTACCAGTAGGCGTTTGCTCTGGACTAGTTGATTCTTATGTGGGTTAGACATGGTGAATCAATAACCATTTGTTGTGTGTCTCAGTTACACACCTTTTAAGATCAACTCCCATTTATGCTGCATAAAAGTTATTGAACAAGCAAAAACACAAGCACAAAAACATATACAAACTTATACAACAATGTTAGTACCCAGAGACTTCCACTCAACATCAAAGACCATTAGACACAAAAAGTTTATTGATTTAGCATTCCAATACTTCCACTCAACATCAAGTCCTTTTGTTAATAAATCAGCATAGTTGTCATCAGTATGGATTTTGACAACTTGAATTAGTCCTTTTTTCATAACAATCTCTTATGAAATGGTGTCTAATTTCAATATGTTTAGTCTTTGTGTGTTGAACTGGATTCTTAATAACGCAAATGGTACTGCTATTGTCAATATGGATGATGGTATTCATGAAATTGTACCCGTAGTCCAAAAGTTGATTCTGAAGCCATAGAACCTGAGCACAGCAACTTGCAGCAGCCACATACTATGCCTCAGTTGATGAATTAGCCACCATTGTTTGTTTCTTGCACTGCCATGACACTAATCTGTTGCCAAGAAATTGGCATCCACCTGTTTTAGATTTTCTATCCAAACTAGCTCCAGCATAGTCACTATCTGATTAAGTAACCAAATCTAGAGAAGATTCTCTAGGGTACCATAATCCCAGAGTGGGAAATGCTTTAAGATATCTGAAAATATTCTTCATAGCAGTCAAGTGAGAGAACCTGGGAGTGACTTGAAACCTTGCACAGGAACACACTGCAAACATAATATCTGGTCTAGATGATGTAAGATACATCAAAGAACCAATCATAGACCTGTACATGTGCACATCAACTGCTTCACCACTATTTTCCTTTAAGAGTTGATGTGTAGTCTTGTCTGCAGGGGTGCTGGATGACTTTGCATCAGTGAACTTGAACTTCCTTAGTATCTCAGCCACATATTTATCTTGATTGATGAAAATACCATCTGGCCTTTGTTGTACTTGAAGTCCCAAAAAGAATGTGAGTTCACCCATAGAACTCATCTTGAATTCTTCCTTCATTAGCTTCTCAAATTCTTTGCACATCTCTGTCTTTGTAGATCCAAAAATGATATCATCAACATATACTTGAACCAGCAAGATATCATTCTTGTCTTTCTTGATGAACAAAGTCTGATCTACCCTGCCTCTATGAAACCCATTATCAAGAAGATAAGTAGTTAAGGTTTCATACCATTTCCTTGGTGCCTGATGCAAGCCATACAAAGCTTTAACTGCCCTGTACACTTTATTTGGATAGTCAGGGTCTTCAAAGCCTGGAGGTTGTGAAACATATACCTCCTCATCAATCTGCCCATATAGAAAAGCACTCTTTACATCCATTTGATAGACTTTAAAGCCCATAAAGGATACATAGGCTAAGAACAGCTTCATTGCTTCAATTCGTGCAACTGGGGCAAACACTTCTTCATAGTCAATACCCTCCTCCTGAGTGTATCCTTGAGCCACAAGCCTAGCTTTGTTCCTGATGACAATTCCTCTTTCATCCTTCTTGTTTCTGAACACCCATTTAGTACCTATTACCTTCTTGCTAGAAGGCAAATCACAAAGCACCCAAAACTTTTGAAGCTTGAATTGGAACAACTCTTCTTGCATTGCTTCCACCCAACTTTCATCTTCTAGTGCCTTGTATACATTCTTAGGCTCCATTTGTGACAGAAAACACATAAAGAGACATTCATTCTTGCCTTCATGAGTCTTAGATTCATATATTTCACTAATGAATCCATGAATATCAGGCAGCTTTGTTTGTCTTCTAGTCTTCACAGGTGAATGGACATCCCCAATTACATTTTCAAGAGGATGTGATTTATGAATAGAAGTATGGGGAGTCTGAGGAACTGCAATCTCATTTGGCATATTTGAGATTTCAACATCATTGGCTTGAGCTTCCTCTGTAACTGGAGTTATAACTTCCACTACTTGTGTTGCAGTGGAAACATCTGGCCTAGTAGTGGAATCTGAATTTCCACTGCTTTCAGAATTTTCAGCATTCAAGTTGCTACTTCCTTCTTTCCAAAATCATTAGAAGGTTGAGCATCTCCAATCTTTGATATATCATCATTATCTGCATAGTCCCAAAGTGACAGACTGAATTCACCTTGATCATCTGCTTGATCCTTGCTTGGTTCATCATCATCAAGAAACTCTTCTAATCCTGCAAAATCAAAAGAAGATGTACCTGTAGAGATAGGCACATAATTCATAGTATTGGTTAGAGTATCAAGATCAAATAGCCTTTCTGGACCAGTTCCTTTGAGATTTACTTTGTTTTCCAGGAACTCAACATGCAGATTCTCTTCAATCTTTTGGGTTCTTAAGTTGAATATTCTAAAAGCTTTACTAACCATGGAATACCCAACAAAATACCCTTCATTATTTTTTTCTTCAAATTTTCCCATATAATCTATGGTATTGAGAATAAATACATGACATCCAAATGGTCTCATGAAGTCAAGGATAGGTGGTCTACCCCTAAATAACTCATAAGGTGTCTTGTTCTTTGTTTTTACCACTAAAACCCTGTTTCGCACATAGCATGCAGTGTTAACTGCTTCAGCCCAAAAAGTGATTGGCAATTTTGAATCTGCTGATAAGATCGTTTATAAGCTCAGCTAGGGATAAATAACAAAGACTAATAACATGCACATCGGAATAAACTAATCAATTCTTTGTTATTGAACAAGGTTTTCATTCACCATTAACTAACTAACTAACTATAACAAAGATCAAAGACTTGATCTAACACTAACTAACTAATCTAGTCACCTAGGCATTTACAAGACTATACGCCTAGGACACACACACCCCTTTAGTCGACTACATTATGGAAGACTTGTATAAAACCTTCACCTATGTCCACTTTATATACTAGAGGATTAGGGTTTACAAAATACTACAAAGGACTAATAAATAAAACTTCTTTTGCAAGCAAGTCCTTCCATCTTTTTGTAGGTTTCCTTCTTTTCGTATTAAGTCCCTCTTGTTTCATTCTTTTTGTCTTATCAACTCAAATGTATAATTCCCAACAATCTTCCCCTAGTTGATAATGACAAAACCATTCTTGAACGAACTTCCCTAGAAAAAGTAGAGAAATTGAGATCAGGGATCTCACCATGAATGAAACAAGTATGTCTTCCTTTGTCTTCCCCTTTATCCATGCCATGGCACTCAAACATCTCTTCCCCTTTTTGTTATTATCCAAATAGGGAACGTATGCAAATAATGATCTTGACCACCACAAACCAATATCATACTTCCAATCTAAGCCATCCAATGTTTCGAATTTCCCTCCATGAAGAACACCAAAATGCTTACTAAAAATGAATCGAAAACAGTAGAAAACTCCAACTAGCAGTAGTAATAATGATCAACAATAGTAAAAATCAAACACTTCCCCTTGAGTGGTGCATGAACATAAAATGATTCTTCAAATCTGTAAGCTCCTTGTAATGATCACTTGTGAAGAAAACCAAATATAACGAATTTGATGAAGAAGTAAAATATCCCAAACTTGTGTCTTATGTCTTGTACTATCCACGTGACGTTGAACTTATACTGCTAGATCGCAACCTCTTGACAAAATCCTCATCTTTAATGAGACACTGAGCACTACAATGTAACTCCTTTAAGTGATAGTTAACTAGGTCTTCATCCATCCACCCCTTGACCTATGAAAACTAGATTTTGCAAGTCTTCGTCAACATCCTTTAAGCACGAACAAGTTATCTCCAAAGTGTAACACCCACTTTGAGATATGATAAGATCACGAATCTAGGTAACTCAACTACAATATCAAATAGGTTATGATCAATCATCTTCGTAATCACCTATTCAATAAATCTCAAAAACGAGCTTTTTAAAACGTTTAAGAACAAAAATCCAAACTCCTTGTGTGTGTGAACTAACTCTTCTATGTGTGTAAACCATCCAAACTCCAAACATTATCACGCTCAACTTCCCCTCAAGTCCAAAACCATACGAGAATCAAAAATCATTCGTTGACCAATATCAAATAATACTAGCAGTAGTAATAACCTTTCTCCTTTAATGTACACTATATATGGTCTCTTGACATCAAACTCAACCACCAATATCTCTTCAATAACCCGTCATACAAACATCAAGAACGAGCAGTACATTGACAAGGAGCAGTACTTTGACAAAGAGCAATACTTTGACAAAGAGCATTACTTTGACAAAGAGCAGTACTTTGATAAAGTGCAGTACTTAGCTTGTAGGGGACCAATATTAACCATCTAACATGAGCAGTACCTTGAAATATAACAGTACAAACTGAAAAACGCAGCAGTACCTTCGAGTATAAACATCAACAAGGAGCCATACTTTGTGAGCAGCCATATTCGACAGCCTGTAACTTTTGCATAAAAGGTTAGATCGACTATCCCTTTGGTGGAAAGTTAGATGGTTATATAGAGAACGTCCTCCTAAAATTTCATCACGATCCAACGGTTAACGAAAAAGTTATGATCGTTCAAAACAGTGCTGTAGTAACCTTATGAAACTTTCAGTTTCTGCAGTAGACTTCGACAGCTTATAACTTTTGATTGAGAGCTCTAATTGACAATCCCTCCGGTGAAACGTTAGACGGATATACGGAGATGCACCAGAAAAAATTGTAGCTTGATCCAACAGTTCAAAAAAAGTTATCGCTGTTTGAAAACAGCCTTGCAGAAAGATACAAAAATTTGTAACAGCTTCGAATTTTGCATCTTTTCTTCAAAAAACCATGTAGATCCCTATATCAAGAGCTCCTCGCTCTGATACCAATTGATAAGATCGTTTATAAGCTCAACTACGGATAAATAACAAAGACTAATAACATGCACAGCGGAATAAACTAATCAATTCTTTGTTATTGAGCAAGGTTTTCATTCACCATTAACTAACTAACTAACTATAACAAAGATCAAAGACTTGATCTAACACTAATTAACTAATCTAGTCACCTAGGCGTTTACAAGACTATACGCCTAGGACACACACACAACTTTAGTCGACTACATTATGGAAGACTTGTATAAAACCTATACCTATGTCCTCTTTATATACTAGAGGATTAGGGTTTACAAAATACTACAATGGACTAATAAATAAAACTTCTTTTGCAAGCAACTTCTTCCATCTTTTTGTAGGTTTCCTTCTTGTCGTATTAAGTCCCTCTTGTTTCATTCTTTTTGTCTTATCAACTCAAACGTATAATTCCCAACATCTGCCAACATGGTTCTAGCAGCCTCTATAAGTGTAATGTTTCTCCTCTCAGCAACACCATTTTGTTAAGGAGTTTTAGCAACACTAAATTCTCTTTTAATACCTTTATCTCTGCAAAAATTATCTATAACTGTATTCTTAAATTATGTCCCCTTGTCACACCTAATGATTTTAACTTTCATATCATATAGGTTTTCAACTTCTTTGATAAATATCTTAAGGATGCCAGTTGTTTCATCCTTGGTTCTAAGAAATAAAACCCATGTAAACCTGCTAAAATCATCAGTCACTACAAGACAATATTTCTTTAGATTCAAGCTACTCACAGATGTAGGACCAAATAATTCCATATGTAACATTTGAAGTGGGTGAGCAATAGAGTTAACCAGCTTTGACCTGCAAGAAGCTATGTGTTGTTTGCCTTTGAGACAAGCCACACAGGTTTGATCATTTTTAAATCTTTTCTGAGGTAAGCCTCTCACCAAACCATCTTTGACAATCTTATTAATGGTTTTGAAGTTAACATGACCAAGTCTTCTATGCCATAACATGGATTCATCCATTGTGGCCTTTGCAAGCAAACAAGCATAGTCATCTTTAGCAACAAAGTTGTTCATCTTAAAATCATTAGAGAGAACAAAGCACATATCTTTGGTAAAAAGAACATTGTTCTTCTTGTCACACATTTGGGACATACTAAAAAGATTATACTTAAGCTCTTTTACATAGTACATAGGTTCAAAGTCTAAGTTACCAGTTTTGATTACACCTTTACCAGCAACTTTTCCATTAACTCCACCTCCAAAGCTAACATATTGTCCATCATAATGTTCAAAATCTGAGAGATAAGACTTGTTGCCAGTCATGTGCCTTGAACATCCACTATCTGTGTAGCCTTGATCTGATCTTTTTGTCCTTGGATGTTCCTGCACATATAAGAAATGAGTTAGTTTCTTTTGGGGACCCAAGCCATGATTGACTTGGATCTGCCTCATGTATCAATGTAGTTAAATCTATCAAAGTCATTGATACACCACTGGGATTGGTTGATGAGGTAATTCCTTTGGGTTTCCATTCCCAATGTGCTGAGGCCTTCACAGCATTGCCCATGTCCCCCCTTTTCTTGTTTACAACCCTTGCAGTGGGAACTTTTGAATGAGCTGTGGTAACTGCTGGTTTGGTTTTAGGTACCCACTGTTGGTTATAATGAACCTTTTTGTTTTGAAAAGTTCTTTTCCCTGTTTGTGCAGATTTTACAAAAGTTGTTTTGGATTTTTCACTTGTAACAGGTGATTTAGGGTGAGCAGTGTTAACAGTTTTAGCAGTGGCAAAAGTTTTAAGACCACTTCTTAGTTGAACTGCTCTTGGGATCATTTTGATGTGTGGTATAGGGTGTAAATTGTTTTGAAGCCTGTTTGTCCCCACCCTTTTATTCCCATAGACTTCCCTTCTCTCAACATGATAGTCACAATAAGCATGTAAATGATCAAAACTACCACAGATATAGCATGCTTTATTTTTCATCACAAAGTCACTAACTAGTTTTTGAGATTTAACATGATTCCAACTCCTTTGGTTACCCCTAGGAGCTGTTGACTTGTTCCTATACATCTCAGCATACCTTACAGTTGATCTAGGTTTATTAGCTTGTCTCCTAGGTTCCTCTGTAACAGCATTAACAACTTTTGGGATAGAAGCCTCTGCATTCTTTTTAACATTCTCATCAACAACTGATGAGTCACTAGCACTTTCAAAAACATCAGTTTCATGCTTAACCTCTTCCTCACATTTCACAGTTTTGAGAGGACCATATTCACGAATAGGTTCCTGAAAGTCTTCTAAACCTGTATGAGCTAAATCTATACCTCGAGGTGTCTACAGTTAAATTAACATTTTCATTTATCTTTTTAAGTTTTTCAAGCTCTTCTTGGAAAGCCTCATTCACAGCTGTCTTATGATCTACCTCTCTTCTAAGAAGAATCATATCATCATTATATTTTGACTCATTTTCTCTATAATGCTCTAGTTGTTTTTCCAATACAGCTATACCTCTCCTAATATTTGACACAGCATAATTAGCAGCAAACAACTCTGTTCTTTGACTTTCATAAGATTCATTAAGCCTTTCGACTTCTTTAGCAGCCCTACATGTTTTAGAACAACTTTCAAAGTTTTGTACCTCAGAGTCAGAGAAAGCCATGAGAGCAAATTCAGTAGACACAAGATCAAAATCTGAAGGTTCTTCCTCCTGTTCATCAGCCATGAAACTCCAATCATAGCTCACACCATAAATTGCCAACATTGCCTTTGGTTCTTCCACAGTTGGTTCTTTCTTTTGCTTGTACCAAGTAGACCTGTTGTCCTTCATCTTTGGTCTTCTGCATTCCCTAGGAAAATGCCCCAACTTGTGATAATTGAAACACTCTACTTTGTTTTTTTCGAACCCTGCAGTTTCACCACCATTGATGTGAATTGGCTTGCCAGTCTTCTTGTAGTATTTCCTAGCCCTCATGCTAAGAAGAGCTATTTGCCATTTTATATCCATCTCCTCCAAGTCATCTTCATCAATTTTCTCTATGTCTTCATGAGTTAATATACGTAAAAGGTAGGATCTCCAATACCAGCAATCTTCTTATTTGAACCTGCAGTGGTAACACTAACATTACCATTGAAACTGTAGAACCAACAGTGGCAATATCAACATCACAGTCATCTTCAGAATCATCACTGTCAACAGAGGTTGACATCAAAGCCAAGCTGCTTGAGCTTGTACTAAGTTTCCCAGCCTTCTTCAATCTTTGTTCAATGAGTTTGAAGATATTGTAAAGATCATTGAGCTTCATAGTTTCAATATCTGGTTTATTTTCCCAGACTGTAACATTAGTATGAAACTCTGATGGCAAACTTCTTAGAAACTTCAAATTGAGGTCTTCCTTTTCTACCTCAATGCCAAACACAGTCAGTTGTGTAACAATCTTCTGGAGTTTGGTGAAGATGCTATCAAGTGAGTCATTGCTTGAAGCAGAGAAGTTTTCATAAATTTGCTTCAATAATGTCTTTTGTGTCTTCTTTGTAGCATCATTACCACCAAACACTGAGCAAATCTCTTCAAAAAGTTCTTTTGCTATCTTAAACTTGCTGAAAGCAATGATTTGGTCTCTAGGAAGAATCATTAGCAACAAACTTCTAGCCTTTAGATCATTCTTCTTCAGTGCTTTTTCAGTATTAGTCTCAAGCACATAAACTGTCACAACATCTATGTAACCAACCTTCTGAGTCTTCGTCACAGACTTGAAAGAATCACCAGTTAAGATGATCTCCCATAGAGCATAGTCTTGAATGAGAAAGTATTGCTCAATCATTATCCTCCACATCTTAAACTCATTAAGTTTGAGCTTAGGAAGTCTTGGAGTAGAAGAGTTGGACTGGTTTTCCATCTCCATTGAATTGAGTGAGTAGGTTAAGCTTATTCCTTGGATCTTCTAAATCAAAATATCAGAACCTTCGCTCTGATACCACTTGATGGATCTAAACACACACCTTGTGTTAGTAATATTTTGAGTTATATTAATAAGCACGCGGAATATACTTAGTAATACTTAGAAGACAGATTATATGATGTAATGTAAGTAAGAACAATAAACACAAAGCTCCAATATTATTAAGAAATAATACGAGTGATCTTGCTTATCACTAGGGTTACACCTTGAAGCTAATATGAATAGTACGTATGTGATTCTTTTTCTAAGCAATGACCTATGATCTCCTTTTATAGCACAAGGAGTCCTTTACAAGATAAGTATAAACCTAACAATATAGAATATACACAAGATCTTTTCTATACTTATCAATACACGGATACATAACAATTATCCTAATAGCAGTGGTAATATTTGTATTAGCAGTGGTAATGAGTTTCCACTGCTAGTGTAATCTTTTGCAGTGTTAACCACAAGACTATTAGTGGTAACTGTTAGTATTATTCCCAATAGTAAAGGTTAAACGTAAGATTTCTCTTATGCGTAACGGCTACGCATAAGGTGATCCTTAAGCGTAAGTCCATGTTTACCCTTTCATAACATTTCAATTAACACTTTATTCAACCTCTTTCAAAAAACACACGTTAACACTTTATTCAACCTCTTTCAGTTGACCATTCAGAAAAGCGGTTTTGACATCCATCTGATAGACCGTGATGTGCATGTGAGCCGCAAATGACAGAAAGATCCGTACAGCCTCAAGTCTAGCAACTGGTGCGAATGATTCCTCGAAGTCAATCCCCTCTTCTTGTCTATAACCCTTAGCCACCAGACGTGACTTACTTCTGATAACCGTACCTTCAGCATCCAACTTGTTTTTCCAAATCCATTTAAGACCAATAACATAGACCCATGTTGGTTTTTCAACCAATTCTCATACCTCAAGACGTTTAAACTGATTAAGTTCTTCTTGCATGGATTCTATCCAGTTGTCATAAGTCATTGCTTCTTTAATGTTTTTGGGTTCAGATTGGCAAATGGTAAGTGCATAAATGCAATGTTCACCGTCAGTTTGAAGGCGTTGTGGAGTTACGACTGGTTGATTCGGGTGTCCAATGATATTCAAAAGAGGATGGTCTTTTGTCCAATGATGTATGGAGGGTTAATTTTGATATACATTGTGCAGATTAGGAGGATTCAAATGGCTTGTGGATGATTTCGCAATATCAAAAGTGGTAGTTTCATTAGCAAAAGGATTGAAGAACGCATTTGGATCATAATCTGCAGGTGTAGGTACTTCTTGGTTCAGAAGATCATCAGCTGGTTCAGCGTCATTGGATGCGGTTTGTTCGGTTGTTGTTGTAGAATCAATTGGAGGTGCTTCTTCAACAATTGTTGTTGTTGTTTCAGGTGTATCAGGTATTGGGTTATTATCAGGTTGAGCAGCGGAAACATTTGATACATCTGGAGCACGTTGATCAATATCATCACTAAACAGAGGAGCAAATAGCTGTTCCATTTGACGTCGAGTGAGCTGTAAGCTTGGTTCAGCTGATGATGGGGTTTGGGGGATGTTTAGACGGTTATGGCCGGGTTCTAAGCTGTTTTGCTCAAAAGCCATCTCTGTAAGCTCATCGAAATTGGCATGAATCGTTTCCATAATCTCCCGTGTACGACGATTCCAGATCCGGTAACCTTTAGAGTTTTCACAGTATCTAACAAAGACTCCAATTTTAGCTTTAGCCTTGAGCTTACCAAAGTTATCACGATCATTATTTGGGTAACAAAGGGATCCAAATACATGAAAGTGTTTTAAATTCGGTTTGCGGTTGTGGATAAGCTCATAAGGTGTTTTGTTGTGGCGTTTGGTAATCATTGAACGGTTCTGAGTGTAGCATGCAGTTGACACGGCTTCAGCCCACAAGTAATCTGGAAGTTTTGCATTTATCACATCGTTTGTGCAACTTCCACTAATGTATGGTTTCGTCTTTCAACAACTCTGTTTTGTTTTGTTGTCCGTGCAATGGATGTTTGATGCTCAATTCCCACTTTCTCATAGTATTCACGAAGAGTTTGATTAACAAATTCAGTCCCTTTATCTGTTCTAATTTTTCTGACTATGTTCCAGAGCTGAACTTGAATTTTTGTGAGAAAGGAGATGATCATCTGTGGAGCTTGATCCTTACTTCGAAGAAAATAAACCCAAGTCCATCTTGAGTAATCATCGACAATTACCAAAATGTAGCATTTGCAATTAATCATCTGCACACGCATCGGGCCACACAATCCATGTGAAGAAGATGAAGCACATGCTGAGAGCTGTGTTACGCCTTTGAAGGAAAGTGAGCACGAGTGCTTTTCCCTTGTTCACAAGCTGAGCATAGATGATCTTAGAATACCAAAATCTTGGGAGACCTTCAACAAGTTTGTATCGTGCAAGATTGGTTATGGTTTGAAAGTTTAAGTGTGAGAGACGACGGTGCCGTAGCCAAGATTTTGTAGATGTTACCTTTGAAAGTTGACAGATGGGAGATGAAGCAATCATGTCTTGCATTGAGATTGTATAAAGACTTGATGTGCGGGTACCAGACATAAGATCGTTTCCTTGTAGATCACGAATGAAACAAGTTTTCTTCCGAAAAGCAACTTCCAGATCTCCATCACAAAATTGACTGAAAGAAAAGAGATTGTGACCGAGACCTTCCACATTATAAACTCTGCAAATTTTGATGTTCCCATTGATGTAATCTCCGTAGCCCATGATAGCTGCGAAGTGATCATTCCCGAACCTGACAGTGCCAATGAACTTTGAAACAAAGTTTGATAACAGTTTGAGATTGCCTGTCATGTACCGGAAACATCCGCTATCAACAATCCAGAGGATGATCTGTATCACCTGCATTACACACAGACGACACAGGTGGAATAGAAGTAGAGGTGGAACTCGAAGAGTTAGAGGGTTCCGTTATAGTTACAGACGACACATACATGTTAATGCTTTTGGGAATCCATTTAAATCCAAGTGTATAATGTAACCATTTCTGCCATCTCCAACTAGTCTTAGCTTTGGTCTTAGTGAATGCACTAGGTGATAATTTCTTCCTAGGAGGTGAAGTGGGTTCTACAGATACATCAATGATATTTGCAGAAACACTAGAATGCGGTTTACCTAGCACAGACTTAGAAGCATTAGTGGGCCTAGAGGTATTCCGTTTCCTATTGTTCCGCTTACGAGATAAGATAGCATTAGCAACACATTTATCATGACAACCAAAAAACATGCTTTTATGACAACCAACACAAGATGCTTCAAACATAACATTCAAAGTACTTAAAGGTTCAGCATTCGTTACATCACTTTTTATATTACATTTGTCTAATGCAATGTCTAAAGTGGGTGCAACTTGAGTCTTATTCAAAGTCCTAAGGTGTTCTTCTACTTCAGAGGTCTTTATTGTTCTTTTCTTACATCGCAACTTCCTATTCTTCCTTGATTTGCTCTTAAGCTGTGAAGTGCTAGCGTTGGGAAAAGAGGCAACTACTCCTGTTTTAGTGGAAGGAAGTACATTAGTATCTTGTGGTGTGTCATTAGGCGTTCTAGTGTCAATTTTAAACATTCCAGGTGCAAGTGCATTAGTGTTACTAATCTTATCTTGCTTAAGTTTCACCAACTCCGCTTTTAAGTAATGGATAGTGTGTAACAAATCTTGATTTTCAGAGCAAGTGTTTCCATTATTTCGGATGATCATCAGCATCTTTTAACGCTTGAGCACGAGTCTTTTTAAGTAAATCAAATATGACACCATATTCAGTTTTCACTTTGGCAATTTCTTATTCATATTTTGAAATTTGACACTTTAAAGACACGTTTGCATCATCCAGTTGTTTTATTTTTGGATCAAGGGATTTTGAACGCAACTGGTTGATCTTGTTTTGCAAAGCAAGTTCACGATTTTGACAATCTTTTTGACACCATTGAAGATGACGTTTTGCATTGGAAAGGTCATTTAACAATCGCTCATTTTCAATTTTTAAAGATTTGATTTGTGACACATTATCGGTATTCTCAACGTTTTCAGCAGAATCAACAGAATCAAAAGCGATATAATCAAATGCGTATGCAACAGAATGTAATAGCACAACATTAATGGTATCAACACAGATAACATCTTCCAAGAGTCGGTCAACATGATTTCTTAACATTTTGTTTTTATGTTTAGTGTTTGAAATCGATGTTTCTGTTTGCTCGAAAACTTTTTTCATAAGCCCAATCTCCTTTTGAAGTTCCCGTTCCCAATAGATTGCACACATTTTTAAATTTCGGACATGTGGTAAAAGTCCTTTCTGAAAAATGTCTCTTTGTTGTCGCGCAAATGGTGATTGAAAATGTTCAGCTTTTATTTCAGAATTAACTTCAATTGCATGTTCCAAAAGTTTGATGTCAGACATGAAAGTGTCAAAGTATTTAAGAACCTGACATCGTTCAGCTAATGGCTTTATTTCACTAAAAGAAGGTAAATGACCATTAAATTGTGCAACATTGGATCGGGGACCATCATTAGGAGAGGACTCAGGAGTAGGCGTGATAACCCAAGGTGTGTTAGAAGTATCCTATTGTACGACGAAAGTTATGGCTTTTGAATAGTTAAATGGTTTGCAATAAACAACATTTTATATTTTTGACCGACTCTCGTCTTCTGCATCTAATTCCTCTATACGATTATATTCAACAACACTCATTATTGAGTCATCAATTCTATGTTCTTCACTGTAGACTTGAGGATTTGGTTTGAATTATCGATGTGAAAAACGTGGTTTGTAATCAGCAAGATTCGGTCCATATCCATTTGGATTTGGTTTAAAAGTGAAGTTTTGAATAGTTTAGATTGACTCACCATGTTTGTAAACAACATTTCGAAACTTTTTGATTTTTTTTTGTATGCTGACAATTTCCTCAAGATAGTCATCTATTTGTATCCTCGAATGCTTTTTGTACTCACAAAACTGTTTTTGACAAGTTAACAACTCAGACTTGGCTTTTTGAGTTTCCGAAGTGAGAGCGTTAAGTTGTTTTTTATGATCATATTTCAGTTGTTCTATTTGAGACAACAAAGCATTCTTGGATGCAACTAGATCACATATCTGTTTTTCCAAAGATTTTTCATTTTGGTATGATTTAGCAAATGCGACTTCAAAACCTTTTTCACGTTTCTCTTTAGTTTGAAAAATGTTGAGTTGAAACTTATAGCATTCATTGTCTTTAGTTAACAGTGCAATTTTATCTTGCAATTGCTTATTGATGTCATTGCACTTTTCAAATTGAGATTGGGTGTTCTGAAATAATTTGGTCATGAGTTCAAGATCCGGATTAGAAGAAGGTTCATTTTGCTCAACTTGAGTCTCAACATGATCATTATTTATATCTTCAAATATAACCACAGAGTCAACTTGATTATCAATATTAACCATAAGGTCATCTTGATAGTCAAATATAACGACGGGACCCATTTGATTATCGTCGGAATGATTTGTAGAGGGCTCATTTTGAACACTTTGTGCCTTGTCAGATGCAGATGTTGACGGAGATATCAGATCATGTAAAAGTGTGTTTGGATCTGGTACCTGAGTCAAGCCATCACTGTCATACACTGGGCCTGTGTCACTCATGTGGAGCTCTTGCATGTTTGCCATTAACATCACAGCTGCATTAGCCTACAAGTCCTCCATGTCATCATCAGAATCTGCATTAGCCATGAAGCTCTGTTTCTTGTTTGTAAGAGTTCCACCAGCTTCATCCTTGAGAGCCAAGAGTAAAGCCTCTTTGTGATAAGCGCTACCTCTTGTCCTATGCTTAGGGCATGCATTAGCCAGATGACCCTTCTCATTACAGTTATAGCATCGGAGACCATTAACCCCAGTCTGAGCATTTCCCTGATCAACCACTTGAACCCGTTGTGGAGCACCCATGTTATTCCTTACATTAACATTAAATCCTTGACCACTATTCATCTGACGACAATTTCCACGGTTCTGAACCTCAACCCGTCCATTGTTAACAACAGCTTGAGTCCTTGTATTTGACGAGGTGCGAATGCGATTGTTGGATTTGTTAGCAAATCGTTCGAATGCTCTTGCAAGCATAACAAATCCTTAATTCATTTCATCGAAGGCATCTGCATCCTCATTTGATTCACTTTAGAGTGCCTGATCATTGTTGTCGTTGTATGGAACCAATTTAGTTTCTTGTGATTGTTGTTGTGAAGGATCATATGGTGTAATCTGAACAGTTGATTGTGGAGGGTTTGTGAAAACAATTTGTAAGGTTGGGAATTGAGGATAACATGCTTGAGCCCACAATGCAAGAGCTTGATTATCCGGGAGTGATGGTGAAGCAGGGACTCCACGGATGATCCTTTCTTTGTCAACTTCCTTTTGGTGGTGCCTCAAATAGTCATACAACAATCCGTATGTAGCTTGATGAAGATTCTTCACTTGACGGATAAAGATAACATACTTTTCCCAATCAGGACCAAGACTGCTCAGGAACTTTGTGTTGACTGCAATTCTTGGCATAATGATATTATGTTTTTCTAAGTCATTGATGATGTCTGAGAACTGATGATGATATGATTCTAATGTCTCCCCTGGTTTAATCATGAAGTGTTCATATGCTAAGTAGATTTTGGATTACATGTCCTCTTAATTGAGTTTTGTGCCTTCCATCAGAAGATGAATGTGCTCCCACATTGCTTTAGCAGTCTTCTGAGCATCAACACTACGAAGTATCAGATTGGGTAATCCCAAAAGGATATATTGCATTGCAAGTTCATCAGCTTCTAAGTGGAGAAGTTGATCAGTAGTAAGTTGATCAAGACTGACAACGTTGGTGATATCATCTCTTGGTGGATTAGCATTAGGATCTCCAGGTACGGTGAGAGTAGGCATCTGAAAAGGACCTTCTGTAACATCCCGCGTACTGATACACAATATTGTCCGCTTTGCCCTGGTGGCTCACGACTTTGCTTTTGTGGCCCTCGTGTGAGACTTCCCGATAGGTCACCCATACTAGTGCTACTCTCATACGAGCACGCTTAACTGCTTAGTTCCTTGTGAACCCTGATAAGATCGTTTATCAGCTCAGCTAGGGATCAATAACAAAGACTAACAACATGCACAGCTGAATAAACTAATCGATACTTTGTTATTGAACAAGGTTTTCATCACCATAAACTAACTAACTTACCTAGGCGTTTACAAGACAATATGCCTAAGACACACACACACCCCTTTAAGTCGACTACATCTTGGAAGACTTGTATATAAAACCTACACCTATGTCCTCTTTATATACGAGAGGATTAGGGTTTACAAAATACTACAAAGGACTAATAAATAAAACTTCTTTTGCAAGCAAGTCCTTCCATCTTTTTGTAGGTTTCCTTTTTGTCGTATTAAGTCCCACTTGTTTCATTCTTTTTTTCTTTTCAACTCAAACGTATAATTCCCAACGATCTTCCCCTAGTTGATAATGACAAAACCGTTCTTGAACGAACTTCCCTAGACAAAGTAGAGAAATTGAGATCAGGGATCTCACCATGAATGAAACAAGTATGTCTTCCTTTGTCTTCCCCTTAATCCATGCCATGGCACTCAAACATCTCTTCTCCTTTTTGTTATTATCCAAATAGGGAACGTATGCAAATAATGATCTTGACCACCACGAACCAATATCATACTTCCAATCTTAGCCATCCAATGTTTCGAATTGCCCTCCATGAAGAACACCAAAATGCTTACTAAAAATGAATCCAAAATAGTAGAAAACTCCAACTAGTAGTAGGAATAATGATCAACAGTAGTAAAAATCAAACACTTCCCCTTGAGTGATGCATGAACATCAAATGATTCTTCAAATCTGTAAGCTCCTTGTAATGATCACTTGTGAAGAAAACCAAATATAATGAATTTGTTAAAGAAGTAGAATAACCCAAACTTGTGTCTTATGTCTTGCACTATAGATGACATCGAACGTATACAACCTATGTATAGGGAGAACACAATCTCTTGACGAAAACCTTCATCTAATATTCGTCAATTCGTTTGTCATAATCATTGAAGCATGAACAAGTTATCTCCAAAGTGTAACACCCACTTTGAGATATGATAAGAACACAAACATGTATAACTCAACTACAACATCAAATTAATGATATTTAACCTTCTTCGTAATCAACTAATCCAATAAATCTCCAAAAAACGAGTTTTTAAAAACATTGAAGAACAAATAAACTAATCTCTTTGTGTGTGTAAACCAATAACCTATGTGTGTCACTTATTACGCTCGACTTCCCCTCAAATCCAAAACAATCCTATTAGCAACACTTTGACAAGTAGCAGTACTTTGAACAGTACTTTGAGAAGGAGCAAAGCAGTACTTTGAATGAGAAGCAGTACCTTTAGCCAAATTACCTTCGTTTAGCAGTACTTTCGAATAACAGCAGTACTTTCAGCAGTAATTTCAATAATAACAGTACTTTCAACTTGGATAGAGCAATACTTTGCATTCATGGCAGTACTTTGCATAAACCCTAACAGTACTTTGAAAACTCACAGCAGCCAACTTCGACGCCTTATATCTTTTTACTGGAAGTTCAGATCGAAGATCCCTTTGGTGAAAAGTTAGATGGCTATATAGAGAACATCCACAAAATATTTCGTCACGATCCAACGGTTAACAAAAAATTTATTATTGTTTCAAAAGAGTGTTGTAGTAACCTTACGGAATTTTTTTAGTTTTGCAGCAGACTTCGACATTGAATAACTTTTGATTGCGAGTTCCAATTCACAATCCCTCTAGTGAAAAGTTAGATAATTATACTAAGATGCAGCAGCAAAATTTTTAGCTCAATTCAAAGGTTAAAGAAAAAGTTATCGCTGTATGAAAACAGCCCTGCAGAAAGATACGAAAATTTGTAACAGCTTCAAATTTTGCATCTTTTCTTCGAAAAACCTTGTAGATCCCTATATCAAGAGCTCCCCGCTCTGATACCAATTGATAAGATCATTTATAAGTTCAGCTAGGGATCAATAACAAAGACTAACAGCATGCACAGCGGAATAAACTAATCGATACTTTGTTATTGAACAAGGTTTTCATCACCATAAACTAACTAACTAACTTACCTAGGCGTTTACAAGACAATACGCCTAGGACATACATACACACCTTTAAGTCGACTACATCTTGGAAGACTTGTATAAAACCTACACCTATGTCCACTTTATATACTAGAGGATTAGGGTTTACAAAATACTACAAAGGACTAATAAATAAAACTTCTTTTGCAAGCAAGTCCTTCCATCTTTTTGTAGGTTTCCTTCTTGTCGTATTAAGTCCCTCTAGTTTCATTCTTTTTGTCTTATCAACTCAAACATATAATCCCCAACAAACCCTACTCGCAGTGGACCACAAAACGAGTTGTGTCTGATAAGGCGAATGTTATTCTTATATACCAGCATCTCTCCAGGCCTCTGTCGATGTGGGATTTGCCTAAGGTGTTACAATCACCCTCTTTACCTAGGGTGTCTTGTAACATCTCGTCTACTGTTACACAATATTGTCCGCTTTGCCCTTGTGGCTCACGGCTTTGCTTTTGTGGCTCTCGTGTGAGACTTCCCGTTAGGTCACCCATACCAGTGCTACTCTCACACGAGCACGCTTAACTGCGTAGTTCCTTGTGAACCCTACTCGTAGTGGACCACAAAACGCGTTGTGTCTGATAAGGCGGATGTTATTCTTATATACCAGCATCTCTCCAAGCTTCTGTCGATGTAGAATTTGCCTAAGATGTTACAATCGCCCTCTTTGCCTATGGTGTTACAATACTTGTAACATCCCGCCTACTGTTACACAATATTGTCCGCTTTGACCTTGTGGGTAACGGCTTTGCTTTTGTAGCCCTCATGTGAGACTTTCCGGTAGGTCACCCATACCAGTGCTACTCTCACACGAGCACACTTAACTGCGTAGTTCCTTGTGAACCCTACTCGCAGTGGACCACAAAACGCGTTGTGTCTGATAAGGCGGATGTTATTCTTATATACCAGCATCTCTCCAGGCCTCTGTCGATGTAGGATTTGCCTAAGGTGTTACAATCACCCTCTTTGCCTAGGGTGTTACAATCACCTCTCCTTAGGGACTCATCGTCCTCGATGAGATTTGCCCCACCATCCTGAACGGCTCTGGAGTGGCTCTTATACCACTTGTAACATCCCGCCTACTGTTACACAATATTGTCTGCTTTGCCCTTGTGGCTCACGGCTTTGCTTTTGTGTCCCTCGTGTGAGACTTCCCGGTAGGTCACCCATACCAGTGCTACTCTCACATGAGCACGCTTAACTGCATAGTTCCTTGTGAACCCTACTCGCAGTGGACCACAAAACGCGTTGTGTCTGATAAGGCAGATGTTATTCTTATATACCAGCATCTCTCCAGGCCTCTGTCGACGTGGGATTTGCCTAAGGTGTTACTAAGGACTCATCGTCCTCGATGAGGTTTGCCCCACCATCCTGAACGGCTCTGGAGTGGCTCTGATACCACTTGTAACCATATTATTGCTTAGTTTCTATATTCAGCTTAGTCTCAGTTCTAGCCCAGCTTAATATCATGTTATAGTCAAGCGTAAGTGTTTAGTAATGTAAGCAAAGTGTTTTATGCACTTCTGGCATGCGATGCGTTTATATATATGTATGTCAAATTCTATTAGGTATATGCTTATGCAGTTTTTAAGGCGTGCCAAGTGCTTTTGCACTTAATTAGTCATAATAGTACTTTATGCATTACTTAATGTATTTAGTACTATCAGTATACAGTCAGTTATGTGATCACACATGTGTTCCAGACAAAGTTGGAACTTAGACCTCCTTAGTGGAGAATCGAGCCTTAGAATAGTGAATGTTCAAAAATTGGAACTCATACATTCTATATGGATGATTAACATGTTTATATGGCTCGTCAGTTATGTATTAAGCCAGTATAGTACTATAAGTACTCAGTCAGTATGTACTTATGCACTTAGTCAGTATGTGCTTATGCACTTAGTCAGTATGTGCTTATGCACTCATTCACTATGTGCTTTACGCACTCACTATGTGCCCATGTACTCACTCAGTTATGCACTAAGTATGTGCTTATTTATGCACTCAGTATACTTATGTACTCGGTCAGTAACATGGTGTATCATGTATTTAATCAGTCATTGTCATGCTTATGCAGTTAGTTAATATTATGATTCATGTAGTCATAATAGTATTGTATATATACTTATTCAGCATCATGTTTATGTTCAGATTATAATTTAATACAGTTCCGTTATCTCACTAAGTTTATAGACTTACCATTCTCAGTTTTTATTTTTGTAGGTATGCAATATGAGACCATCTACATAATGAATGGGGCGTAATGGGTTAAAATGGTGTAGCTCGCGGGTTAGGTAACGAGCTTCTCATTTCCATCATTTGTTATCAGTTTGGAATGCCCCTTAATCAAGAACCAACTGCTTTACCAAGTTTAAAGAGTCATCGTTAGGTATTTTTGTAAAGTTTAGTATTCTAACGGGACGTTTGGAATAAGCCCGTATGATGTAGAAAATACGCTTTCGCTAGTTTTATCAATGTATACAGTTTACGGATTTTTATATTAAATGGAAAAAAAAACTGGGCGTTACAAGTGGTATCAAAGCTCTTGTAACATCCCGCCTACTGATACACAATATTGTCCGCTTTGCCCTTATGGCTCACGGCTTTGCTTTTGTGGCCCTCGTGTGAGACTTCTGTTGGATCGATATACTCTGACCAAACTAACTATGTAGCTTGTAAGGGCTTAGCAACCTCGGATAAATACTAAGTTACTAACAATGAAACACTGATATTACTCTACTAGGTATGCGGAAACTACTTCAATAAAGCTAAGAAGATAAACTTAAACTTCAATGATTTTATTAATACTTTGAACCTGCTTGATACACAGATTCACTAACAACCCTAATAACTCTAATATCGTACTTTGTAAATTCTAAATCACATATCTCTAATGCCAATCTAGGGGTCCTTTTATAGGCATAAGGAGTACCCTAGTCGGTTTACAATTACAATCCTTGTACGACAAGTAATTCTAAACTAAGAATGTTCTAGATAAACATAACATTCCATAAACGATATAGCAGTTCTTTAGCTTTGTAGTACTTTGACATGAGCAGTACTTTGACTTTCTTCATAAGCAGTAATTTGACTTTCTTCAGCACTTTGACTTTCTTCAGCACTTTGACTTTCTTCAGTACTTTGTCTTTTATATCCCATCAATCCTCCCCTAACTTGAATTCTACTTGCTTGATTTCAAGTTCCTTTGTATCTTTAACTTTAACATCTTTGTCTTCAAGGAAAGATTGTGACATTATCTTCAAATTTGTCTTGTACTCTCTGTGCTTGTATTATCATCATCAAAGTAGTCTTTATAAGCAATCCTTTTCAGCAATCATTATCAGCAACCTTCATATTTTCAGCTACTCAGCAACATCTGGCAAATTGTACATCAGATCATAAAGTTTCAGTCTATTCTCATCACTTCTAGGTGTGTTAACTCCTGTGAGAGGTGAATCATTGAAAATTTAATGGATTTTGATGTCTCTTTACCAAAGCCATTAACTCTGGAGTAGCCAATGTTTAGATGTGTAAAACCATGGTACATTGATAACCATAGGATTTTTAGCAAATCATCAGCTATCAACGGATTTGTTTTGTCTTTACCAAAAACCGTACCCTTTTGGACTAGTTAGTTCTTACTACCATGGTGAACTAATTACCATATAAATGGCATTTCCACAGCCTTTACCACAAGCCATTTTCTTGTGGGCTAGCTAACTCTTCACTATTACATATATGGTGAGTTAATTACCATACAACTTATTGGCAAGTTGTCAACCATCAACGGATTCGAGATATCTTTACCATATCCGTTTACTCATGAATTAGCTCGTCCTTTTGTTAGACATGATGGACTGATAACCTTTTGTTGTGTTTGTGCAAAGCACTTTTTACCAAGTGAAATCATTTCAAAAACCATTTGCTGCTGTTTAACTTGTGTTTCAAAAATTGCTTATTTATTTTCTTTGAAAGACTTACTGGTTTTAAACTGCAAGTAGTACTTTTGATAAAGTACTGTTTGTCTAGCAGTACTTTGAATAAAGTACTGATTTTTCAAAAGATTTATATTATAAAACCATACCAGTAACTATGCATCATCGTCTGCTAACTCTGTCCATTTGATAAACAACTCTATCACCATAAGAGCTGTTTCATTCTCCTCTTCAACTTCCATACCATGATCTAGCATTCTTCTCATAAGATCTCTTGTAAGCGGATATCTTCTTTCTGCTAACATGTGAATCATGGCCCCATCTTCTAACTCCAAAACATGCATTCCTGATTCTTCAAAGAATCTCCAGCTAGTAATCTCCCAAACTTCTGGATTGTGCCAGATTTCATCAGTGCTTGTTTCTTCTGTCTTCCAGATAGTTATCAGATCTCCCAGCAAGATTAAGCCAACTCCAGTTGAAGGAATATGCTCAAAATACTCTTGCACTAGTTGATATAGGTTAAACAGATCTTCTCTATCAATCAAATGTAATATATCCCATAGAGGATTAAATACTCTAAAACTTTCATCTTCTCTATGGAACATAAGATAGTCTCCATCCTTTGATTCTACAACTTCAAATGTAGACATCTTAGACTTCTTTACTGCAACATCTTTAGACTTAGGATGCTCAAAATCTACAACTCTTAAATAATTCCTCAGATCATCAACTGTATCTGATCTCAATTGTATCTTCTTTGATAGTTGTTCATCTTCAGTTGTTCTTTTTCTTGCATCCTCATTCTTTTTTTCCTCATCAAAAAGAATAATACCTTCAACTTCCTTTTGATAAGCTTCTCTAACAGCATCATACAAATCTTTCATCTCTATATATTTCAATTTATGAAGACATGTATATCCTCTTCCCTTCAGATAGGCCAATATAGCATTCCTTTCTTTAGCAATACTTGGTCTTCTCGGTAGAACTGGTTCAGGTTGCTTCTCTGGTAAAACAATCTCAACATCTAACTCAACCTGTAGCTTTCTAGAAGCTTCTTCATTCTTAGCTACCTCAATAGCTCTTAATTCTGCCAAAGTAAGCTTCTTCTTCTTCTTTGTTTCTACCAGTTTACCTTTTCCTTTATCTTTAGGATCTAAAGCAGGTTGAGAAGCTTGCAAGACTTGAGGTTGTTCTTCAACTCCAGGGATACTAACACCTCTTGGTCTTGACATATTCAGCATAATCTGTGCAATTATCTCATCATCGCTAGCAGTATCCTCCTTTTGCAGAATTGGACTAGAAGGACCAGCTTCTTCTTCATGAAAAACTGTTGAAGGACCAGCTTCTTCTTCAAAATTTAGGGTCCTTGGTGTAATGAGCTCTTGTCTAAAGGTTCCTTGAAGAGCAGTACCTTGATCACCAGCTCCTTGATCATTAGTACTTTGTACACCAGTACTTTGAGGCTTAGTACTTTGAAGATTAACTTGAGCATCAGTACCTTGAGGCTCAGCATCTTCATTCAAATTCTTCTGCTCCAATATCCTCCCCAATTGGAATGAAGACTGGTTGTGAACCTTCTTGCCCTTTGAAGCCTTCTTAAACTTCTTTCCTTCCTTCTTCTGAGATTTGACCCATAATCTGTGATGTTGAACTAATGGCCAAACAAAATTCTTCAATCTTCTAAATTTATTGGTTAACTTCATCAGTTGTGCAGCTTGAGCTTCATAATCTTTATTTAATCTTAAAAGCTCCCTTGTCAAAGCATAGTTATCCAGAACTTGACCCTCAGTAGCCATATCTCCCTCATCTCCTCCAGATGTTTGAGACCCATCTGTAGAAGTATAATCATTGGGAGATGATGGTGGGTTGACCTCGGATTCTGAATCACCATGAGCAATATCTTGCAAAGATGCAGTAGGTTAAGATGCAGTAACTTGATGTGAAGCAGTACGTTGAGAAGCATGACCTTCCCTTGAAACAGAAGTCTCATGAGATTCACTTTCAGCAGCATCATCTCTAACAGCTTGTACTACCTCCATCATATGAGCTGTTAATGGTGTATTCCTCCCAGAAAACTTGTCACTCTTTCTAGTCATGAAAGTAAATACCTTGGGTGGAAGGACTACAATAGGTAGCAAGCTAGAAGGTTTAGGCTCATCCTTAAGCTGTTTGTTCAAGAAGACTTGAACAAATCTTGGGTACATTAAAAATGGTGAACCATTGGAGATGTGAGATAGCATACCATCTAGAATCATTCTTGAAAAGTTAAAAATGTGATTGGTAACTAACCCCACTAAAGTAGAGGCGATATTGGATCCAAATTGTTCCCAGGAAGTACTCTTGGGACTTAGGCAATGAAGCAATACATGAACAAGGTACTTCCAATGTGGACTAAATAAGGGTTTCTTAAAAGTTGTTTCAGTGAGAGACCCTTCATAACCAATATCCCTTAATGTATCCCAAAGAACTTGTTTGTCAAAATGAATAGCCCCTTTTGCATCATCAAACAGTAAGTCTTCTCTAATAGAGACTTCACTTACGCTATCTATCTTACCAGCAACCTTAGCCTGAATGTAGGATTCATCATCTTGCATATGAGATCTAGCAGTTGCCCAAAATTGTTGAAGCCAGGGTTCAATGATATCAGGTTCGACCAAAAGAGCATAATTGATTGATGATCCAGTGAGGAAATCAATTATGTCATGAAAAGCAACATTTGATGGTGTCTTGTCCAGGTTGGCCACCATGTTATGCTTACTAACTGTGTTACGATTAGCCATTGTATATTTGATATAAGAATTAGTGAAACGACAATGGTAAATATGATGAGAAAAGTGAGAGATGGATGGATAAGAATAAGGTGAGAGGGAAAATCAGAGGGTAGTTATTTATAGGTAAGATTTTAAAAAGATCACAGCCCAATTAATAAAGTTACTGTTGTTTTGAATTTTACCCCATCTTTTGACCGTTGGAACAGTACGTTGACAAGACTAACAATGCTTTCCACGTAAGCAATACTTTCCAAAGAAGTACTTTCAGAGCAGTACTTTCAGATAAACAATAAGTAGTACTTTTCCATCCTCTTCTTCTTAATGGCAGAATCATCAAAAAGCATTGTATTGCCTCCCCTTAAACAATGCATGAGACTAACTAACTAACTAATAAGTCCTCCCGTTAATTGTAGCTTAATAGTTAATCATATCAATACTCACCACCAAATAATTAAATCTTGAAACATCAAATCCGTTTGTGAGTAGATCAGCTACATTGTCATCTATGTGGACCTTGACAACATTAACGAGCCTATGCTCATAACAATCTCGAATAAAGTGATGCCTAATCTGAATATGCTTGGTCTTGGAATGGTAAACATGATTCTTAACAATGCAAGTTGTACTCTCATTGTCAATGTTGATAGGAGTATTCTTAAAGTTAAACCCATAATCCAAGAGTTGATTCTGCATCCACAGTACTTGTCCACAACAGCTTGCAGCAGCAACATATTCTGCTTTAGTGGATGATGTTGCTGCAATGGTTTGTTTCTTACATTGCCATGAAACTAATCTTCTTCCAAGATATTGGCATCCTCCAGTGGTTGATCTTATATCATAATTATCACCTGCATAATCACAGTCTGAAAAAGCTTCCAAGTGACAAGGTGAATCCTTTGGATACCACAACCCTAACTTAGGTTGGTGCTTCAAATAACTAAAAATTCTCTTGACTGCATTCATATGAGAGACCTTAGGTGAGACTTGATATTTTGCACAAAAACATACAGCAAACATGATATCAGGTCTAGATGCAGTTAAGTACATAAGACAGCCAATCATTGATCTGTAAAGCTTGACTTCCACAGCTTGTCCATCTTCATCCTTTCCTAATGAGTTGATAGCTTTTATGGGTGTTGTGACAGGCTTCATAGCATCGAAGTTAAACTTCTTAAGAATGTCAGTGACATACTTATCTTGACTAATGAAGATTCCATCCTTTGATTGTTTAACATGAAACCCCAAAAAGAAAGTTAATTCACCCATGGAACTCATTTGAAATTCTTGTTGCATGAGCTGCTCAAATTCTTTCACCATAGACTGTTTTGTAGCTCCAAAGATAATATCATATACATAGACTTAAACAAGCATAATATCCGTCTTGTCTCTCTTGATAAACAAAGTCTTATCAGTTGCTCCTCTCCTGTAGCCATGTTGCAATAAGAAAGTGGAGAGTCTTTTATACCAAGCTCTAGGTGCTTGATGAAGGCCATACAGAGCCTTAACAACTTTGTAAACTTTGTTAAGATGTGCAGGATCCTCAAAACCAGGAGGTTGTTTGACATAGACCTCCTCTGTAATCTTGCCATAAAGAAAGGCACTCTTGACATTCATTTGATAAACAGGAAAGCCCATGTATGATGCAAAAGCAAGGAATAATCTAATGGCTTCAATCCTTGCTACATGAGCAAACACTTCATCATAGTCCACTCCTTTTTCTTGTCTATATCCTTGTGCAACTAATCTTGCTTTGTTCTTGATGACATTCCCTCTTTCATCTCTCTTAACTCTGAAGAGCCATCTTGTACCAATGACTTTCTTTCCATCTGGTAAATCACATAATACCCAAACTTCTTGAAGTTTGAATTGAAGAAGTTCTTCTTGCATGGCTTCAACCCAACTCTGTTTATTTAATGCTTGAGCTACATTCTTGGGTTCTTCTTGAGAGATAAAGCAAGTGAATAAGCATGTTTGTTGATCCTTATGATTCATCATGTTTTGTTTGAACACAAAGCTAAGTAAAGCATTATGTGGCTTAGAGAAGCCTTTAGCTTTGGTTCTTGTGAGCACTCCAGAAGTAGAAGGTCCAATGATTTGACCAGCAGGATGATTTTTATGAACTCTTAATGTAGGATTTTGTGGAACTTCAAAATCATCATCCAAATTTGTGAAATCAGCTCCTTCATTGGAATTTGAGAAAATACCTTCATCATCTAATTCATCATCAGTGTCCTTTTTCTTTGCTGCTTCCAAAGCTCTTCTTTGATCATCCTCATAAGAGTGTGCTAATGTTTTTTGAAAAAGAATCCTATTAAGCTCATCTTGGAGAGCTTGATCTTCATCAGATAAATTGGATGTTGGTTTAACAGTACTTTTCTCTTTCTCAATAGTTATAGGTTCTTCATCAGGAACAGCATCAGGAACAACATCAGGTCTAATATTGACTCCATGAACAATGTACTGTAAATTTTCTTCTTTGTGAACAACTTGATTTTCTTCTCTAACAGGAACATAGTTCAAATAAGGAGTCAAAACATCAAGATCAAACATCCAATCAGGACCTTTACCCTTTTGATTTTATTGATCTTCTAAAAATTCAACATGAAGACAGTCTTGAACCATTTTGGTAACCTTGTTGTATACTCTAAATCCTTTGCTGTTGGTACAGTAACCCAATAAGTATCCTTCTTCTAACTTGCCATCAAATTTTCCCAGAGTATCAATAGTATTGAGGATAGTCAGAGGACATCCAAAAGGTTTCATAAAACGTTTGTTAGGTTTGTTTCCCATTAGCAACTCATAAGGTGTCTTCATCTGAGGTTTAGTGATTAATACTCTATTCAACACATAACAAGCAGTACTTACAGCTTCAGCCCGAAATTGAATAGGTAATAGGGAATCTGCAAGCATTTTTCTGGCTACTTCTATCAATGTTCTGTTCTTTCTTTCTGCAACACCATTCTGCTGTGGAGTTCTAGCAATGCTAAACTCCCTCTTAATCCCTTTCTTGGCACAAAATTCATCCATAAGCTTGTTTTTGAATTCAGTCCCATTATCACATCTAATACCTCTTACTTTGAGTCTCAATTGATTTTCAAGGGCTATTATAAGATCATGAATAGCATCAAAGGTTTCATCTTTAAATCCCAAGAAAAAGACCCAACTATATCTACTACAATCATCTGTTACAACTAAGCAGTACTTCTTCTTGTTTAAGCTCGCAACAGAAACAGGACCAAACATATCCATGTGTAGCAATTCTAAAGGTTCTCTAATAGCTCTGTCCTCAATCTTCTTGCATGAAGCTTTGTGTTGTTTACCCTTCTTGTATGCCAAACATGAATGATCATTCTTGTATGTTTTGGAAGGTAAACCTCTAACTAAATTTCCTTTAACCAACTTGTTGATATTCTTGAAATTCACATGTCCTAATATTCTATGCCATAGATGTGCTTCTTCAAGTTTTGCCTTTGCTACTAAACATGTTGCTCTTTTAGTAGACTTGAGAGTCTTCAAATCCAGACTATGCACATTATTGGTTCTTGGTACTCTCAGTGTTACCAAGTTATCATCAACAAGCTTGAATCCAGGGGAAAGAATGAGACCTTCTGTGTCAGTGAATAACACAGGGTGTTTCTTATCACAGATCTGAGAGACTGACAAAAGGTTGAACTTGAGCTCCTTTACATAACGAGCATTCTCAAAGTCTATGCTTCCAGCCTTGATGGTTCCTTTTCCAGTAATTCTACCTCCACTAGGATCATTCACAAATGCAACTCTTCCTCCAAAATAAGATCTAAAATCTGACATAATCTCTTTGTCTCCTGTCATGCTTCCAGAGCAACCACTATCAACAATTAAATGATCTTTAAGCTCCTCTTCTGGGTTGCCCTGCACAAAGATGGAAGAGTTAGTTAATTTTAGGAACCCAAGCCATTACTGACTTGTGTTCCCCTTGTGGAGTGACATACTTAAATTCTTTAAGTATGTAATCTCCACTATCTTTGAAAACTTGATCAATTATCTTTGGTTATTCCAAAACTTGTGTTGGTTTTTCAATAAAACTTAGTTTTTCATCAAAATTCTCTTTATTATTTTCAACAAAATTCTATTTTTCACCCTTTCTTGCTGAAAGTACTGTTTGTTCCCCATCAGTACTTTCTTTCTTAACCTAGTTGGTTTTAACTTTTTGTGAAGATTTCTTTGATCTAGGTACTCTATTTGAGGTGTAACGCCTTCTAGATTGGTAGTAATTGGATCTCCTAGGGCTTCCATTCCAAAAAGTGCTAGCAGTACCTGGATCGGGTGAAAACCTAGCAGTATTTTGAGAAGGTACTGCTTGAGAAAACTTTGTCTTTCCAGTACCTTGAAAAGTGTTGCTTGAGGGTACTGGTGATTTGGAAAAAGGTCTTCTCTGGTGAGGGTACTTAAAGTCTTTTAAGAAATTACTATGGTTAACCCTATGTGAATGATTCCAAACTGGTTTATTCTCCCTTGGCTTATGGTTGGTAGTAGTGGTCTTTGGGAATTTGCTTAAATATCCTGAGTGAAAGTCACAGTCCTTAATCAAATGATCAGGACTATAACAAACAAAACATAATTTTTCACCTGTAATCCCAAAATTGCTTCCTTTAGTTCTGTGACCAAACTTATCCTGTCTTTTTGGTGAATGACCAAAACTATCCCAAAATGAGTTAGCAGTATTTTGAAAAGTTTTTCTTGAAGGTACTGTTGAATGTCTAGCAGTACTTTGAGATGAAGGTACTGCTAAACTCTTAACATTAACATCCTTAGGTTTCTCAACTGTTTCTTTTGGGGATTCAGAATGAGATGGACCTGTATTAGATTAACCAGTAAGTTTTTTCCTAAACTCTAAATTGTCTACTCCAAAACAAGAAACATCTGTCTTAAGTGGTTGAAAACTACCATTGGGTGGAGGGACTGCATGATAACCCTTGTCTTTCTTAAATTCAAGAGGTGTTTGACTAATTGATTCCTCATTACTAGATGTGTTTTCTTCTGAGCTAATGAGTTCATCATCACTAGTTGTTATCTCCTCTGAATAAATTTGTTCCTTATCACTAGGTGAGGTCTCTTCTGTATTGCTAAAATCCATACCAAAACCTAGGCCGGTTTTAATGTGTGCTCTTTTTTATTTTTCAAAACAACTAACATGTGAAAGGCCATATTCATTCCAACTAGCAAATTTCTCTAACAATTCATCCCTTTCCTTAGTCAGCTTTTCAATTTCAAAAATCTTACATTCTAACTTCCATTCACTTAATTTTAATTGATAATCCTGTTGTTCATATTTTTCTGCCCAAGCCATTTCATTATTTTCATGAGTTATTATTTTGGCTTCCATTGACTCTAAAGTTATTTGATAACCAGCTACCTCAGACCTATCCCTTCTATAATTATCTCTTTCAGTCACATAATGTAGGATCGTAATATTTATTTTGTTGATGATTCGGGTGGTCTTGGATAATCAAAATACATGTTTGCCATAGTTAGAGAGTTAGTAGAGAGAGAGGGTGTTCTTGCTAGAGGTTTACACAAAAGTATGGAATGTTAGATTGAATGAGAAGCACCACCCCTTCCATGAATGGAAGGGGTATTTATACTTACACAATACACGACCTCCTATCAGCCTGTGGATCAGGGATACAGTGGGTAAAGACCCGTCCTTCCTCCACGGTGTTACACTACGCTAAACTAAACTAATAACTAACTAATAAACTGATAAATAACGTAACTAACGACAAGTCTATGAGCTAACTTATGCTAGATAATATTTGGGGTGACCGACTCTTCACTATGGAATTTTCTAATTCCTAACAATCTCCCCCTAAGGGAGGTCACCCCATGTTTTACATTTCGAATCCTAGCATTCTATTCTTGACTTTGTTCTTGAGCTCGTAGACTTCAATTCTTCAATTCCGCAATCTTTGTGCTTTTGTAGTGCAACTTCAAAGTCCGAGTGCTTTGTACTTTCAGTGGAGGCCTTTGAACTGATCCACATCTTTGATGATCTTCGAGCTTTCTTTGAGATCATCAGCCACAGTAAATCTCTGTATCACCCTTTGTTGTGTTGCCATCATGTGAAGTTGTGACTTTCGGACCGACACGCTCACACTTTTGAATCATGACATCTTTCATCAGAGTAGCGGAAGCTTTACTGGCTCATGATATTTGAAGCAGCGTAGCAGAAGCATAGTATAGAAATATCAGAGCCAGGTTATGTAGATATGCACCAGTCATGATTTCTTCAATTAAGTGTGGATGCTGTGAGCATGGGGCTTCGGATTGACTCCTCAATTCTGATCAGCTGCAACCGTCCAAGTGTACCTGCAAACAACAGTTAGCAATAAAACACACGAAAGTTTCTTTGACAACTTTCGCTGAATTGAGGTACACGGCCCACGGTTCCTCGTTGATCAGTACAAGTACTGCCTGTGATCAGGTATAATTCTGAAGAATCTCCTTGACAGGGTTTCGCAGCTGTTCTAGCCGTTCTCAAACCGGAACGTCTCAAAGAAGAAAACACGGAGTGAGTGAAGCAGCAAATTGAGATTTACTGATTGATGAAAAATGATTTGAAAAACAATCGTGTATTGCTTGAAGAAAGAGTTTTGCAATACAACGAAGGTTTATGAGAAAGATCAATTTTTCAATTAAAATACTTTTTGTATTAAATAATGAGTACACATTCGACGTGCTAGTGAAAAGAAGATTCGCACATCGAATGGTTTTTTCAAAATTATTTTTTTTCAATCAGAGATACTTTTTGTGTTTGAAAACATAAATACACATTCGACGTGCTAGAGAAAAGAAGATTTGCACATCGAACAGTTTTTCCAAAAGTATTCGTCAATTCCATTCCTGGACCAAGGTTGATTCAAAATTGAATCTCCCCATCGTTTCTATCCAGTTGTCACAAGTTTGATCTTACGAGAAGATCTCACATGTCACCCACCAAGAGCTTTTTTGATGTTGGCTCTAGAAGGATTTCCATCTTCATCGTGAATACTTTTACATACCACTCAGATGTTCTGGCAAAACCACAAGGATAATGCGTAGGACTCTCAATATATTCTTACTTTCCACATTGTGTGAAACAGTAAGTTTTCATTAATTTTGTGTCCTAATGAGATATTGTGGATGATCTCTTGGCTCTAGACTCAATAGTGCACATTTGGTTCCTGTGTCGGAGACTAGGGAGAGGGTCTCCTTCTTTAATATCAACAATCTCTAAGAGAGAGTCGATAGATAATGTCGGTTCCCCGTGAGAATGAAACAAGTCCTTTTAAGAGGAACTTGAGTGGTTTGGAAAGTTTAAGTGCAGTGCGTCACTGGGTCCATGACGTCTTGTCTTCAATACTGATGTTACCTTAGTAAACACCAGTAGCATATAAATTTGAACCCGGTTACTGCCCTAAGGCTGAATTATTTGAAGGCTATTTCTTTTCACCCTTTTTCATATTCATTTCTTTTTCATTCTTCAACCCCTTCAGTGCTTACCGAGACTTCATTACTAGAACCTTGTTGGGTTTATTCCAGTACTAGCTCTGTCTCAGTCCGCACTCTTCCCATATTCTCATTTTTCTCCTTTTTTCAATATACCTAAGGACTCTACACTATCTAGTGGACTGTCCCTGGGTAGATCCCTCCGGTTCTGGCGGATCGTGGGAACAAATACCTAACCTAACCATCCTTATAACACCATGCATAAAGTAAATTTGGTCGGCTTTTGGTATTGTTCATTCCTTCTCGAAACCAATTAAAAAATCATTTGGAAAACCAATCAAGGTACTTGTGATACGAGATCAAAGAATTTTGTACCTTAATAGTTTTGATCATTTAGAAAACCTCCCCCTCAACATGTGCGTATGATTTAGAAATTGTTTAGCACAAGGAGGCAAGAGGACTTTGAAATATTTTCTTTGATCACAATTTTCATAGAAAAAGCCATTTGATTTTCTTTGGTAAATTCTCCCCCTCAATATGTGCATAGGATATTTGAAAACATTTTATCACATAGAGGCAATAGTTAGTTTGAAGCACATCCACAATCACAAGAGCCATTAAGAAACCATTTGAAAACTCAATCAAGGTACTTTATAAATCACTATAACAAGCTTTCGTACCTCGATAGTTTATTTGCTCCCCCTCAATATGTGCTTCAAGATTCGAAAGCAGTTAGCACATATGAGCGAGCAGCGTCCACAATTAAATCAAAACGATCACCTTTTATCAAATTTCATTATTAAATCACAAATTCTCCCCCGATCAAAAATATCAAACCCTTTGAGATTTTGGATCCCAAGTGATTTAATAAGGTTTATAAAACATGGGAGAAAATGTAGCCTTGTTTAAATACTCATCTGGTTTTTGGATAAATCCTCCTCCTCAACATGTGCATTATGTATATTGAAATCGTTTGGCACATGGAGGCAGGAGTGCCTTTAAAGGACTAAAAACCAATTCTATTTAAAACAGATTTGAGATTTAAATCACGATCTCTACCCCGATCAGAAATATCAAACCATTTGAGATTTGTGATCCCAACTGATTTAAATCATTTAGAAAAATTTGGGGAAAGACGTGGCAAGATTCAATTTTGAAAGATGACAGATAAGGACCATTTTAAGACATTAAAGATTGTTAGTGTCATGTATGATAGTTTTTAAGAGATCTTTTAAGTAAAACAAAACAATTTCACAATCAAACAAGAACATAAAAAATTTCATTTTGAAAGGCCTTGATTCTAAAGAAAAAATCATACCATGACATAACATTAAATCTTTAGATCACCAAATTTTAACGTACAAACCGGAACTTTTATGAAGAAATATTGTTTGAAAATATTTTAATTTCAATCACTCTCCCCCTCAATCAAAGACCGAAGTCGATAATTGAGTGACATAGGTTTTGATAAAAAGAAGTCCGGTGATTTTCAACATTTAGTCCAATTTATTTTCAAAACAATATTTTTCCATTTTCAAAAACAATATTATTCAAAGTTTAAAAAAAATGATATCATCACTATTATCCCTACATAAAGATACATTAGGTGGATGAGAAGCTTCCGTTTTTGTTGCTGTAGGGTTTGGAAGAAAAACCATCTGCTGATGCAGTGGGACTTCTTTTTACGTTGCATTTTGAATGCCAACTGAGGTCAAATTAAGCTCCGTTTCTTCAATCACTTAGAAGAAAACCATCTGTTGATGCAGTGAGACCTCTTACGTTGCATTTATGCCAACTCTCCATAGAAGTCCAATTAAGCTCCATTTCTTCATTTGTCAACCCAAGATATAGTTACCCTTTCCTTTTGGCATCCAATCATCTTCATTATCGGATCCAGATCGGGAACATTCTTATATACCAATATACCTGCATACGTTAGTGAACACACATACAGATATATGGTGGTCGACATCACCCAAACAGCAATCGACTAATAAAAGTCAATTCAACATAACAATCAGATCATATAAGGCATGGGGTTTATGTGTTAATCAAACTCTAATCATCTAAACCTAACAATCATATCCTAAATTCCTAGTCCTTCGACACAGGCAAATATCATTTTTAATTAAGCACGTAGGATAATTTAGAAAGCTCGTTAGATGATATAGATTTGAAAACATTCTCCCCCTCAATCAATGACTCATTTTATGAAAAGCTTTAAAAGAGCAGAAGTCATTGATTGAGTTTGCAAATTAATACGAAAACTCTGATTCTGATTGATTTTTCAAGCAACTCATTTACCACCATTTTTGAAAACAACAAATATTTTTCTGAAAAATTTTTAGACGGAAAAACATTTGTGTAGGAACAGTAGTCCTTCGACATACTTTCCTCATTTTGTTTTAGGAAAAGTGCATGAAATTTGTGAAAAACTTTTAAGCGTAGCACTTTCCTTCCTTTTAAGAGCGGGTTGCTATCTGAAATGATAGCAAGCCATAGTATTAAGCACGGGTTACAGTCTGAAATAACTGTAAGCCATAGTTTGAAGCGCGGGTTACAGTCTGAAATAACTGTAAGCCATATTTAGAGACATGTTTAGAAAAAAATATTTACACCTCCTGCTCGAACTTCATCTATGGTCCCGTGCCATTATTGAATGACATTTCTAAGACCGTAGATGTTATCGATACCAGAAGACATGTCATGAGAAAAAATATTTTTGGTATTTTTTTAATTTTTCTGATTTTTATAGGTTTTTGTTGATTTTATATTTTTCTATTTTGTTTTGTTGGTTTTATATTTTTGTATTTGGTTTTTAATAGATATATACAAAGATAGAGAAGATGATATAGTTAAAGAAGATGATGATACGAGTATCGAGATAAGGATATCAAGCAGCACGTCGTAGAAGATAGAAGTCATCAACTCTTAAACATTCACCACCAAAGCTTCCAGGGCTCTTGAATCGAAGAAAGAAATTGAACCATCTGAAAGTGAGACTTTGGCAGCTTCCCCCCAAACCGAAAATCCTTTAGCTGAACAGATTCAAAGCTTTCTTTTAAGCTTCTCTTAGCCAAGTGCACAAAGAAGCACACCATTATCATCGAACTTGCTGCTCCTTTTAAGAATAATCACCGTGATTCTTCGTTCGAGGTTATATCATCCAAAAGAACATCAACATATCATCCCACACATAAATAACACTTCTCAAATTTCCTTTCAACTGACGTCTGAAGCGATCCATTCCAAAAGGTGTCAAGAGAACAATTCCCCCCAAGTAGTTGAATTGATGCAGTCAGTCTCTTTGTATAATGCTCAAGAACTCTCCCGAATACACATCATGAGGGTAATGAAGAACAACTCCCCAATGTTCACATCTTTCGTCCCTGATGAATGTGTATGAAGCTCAAGAACCCGAAGTACACCAATATCCAAGAACTCTCCCGAATACACATCATGCCCGGAAGGAAAACACCTCCCCAATGTTTGTGGTAAATAATAGCTTTCTTCCCTGATGATCATGTATGAAGCTCAAGGAACCGAAGTACACACATTCCCCAAAGAGAGAACAACCGATAACATTGAAGAAGCAGGCCGAATCACTGATTATCTCTGCGGGTGACAATCTATGCGGATGTCAACACCGGAATAAGTGATTATATCTCTGAATCACAGATTAAGCCCTCAAGTAAAACAGCTGAGCATCCCCAATGTACACAATCTCTCTACCCTGATGATTGCGATAACATCGAGATCATCACACACCAGTGTACCTCATTCATCTTCAGAAACTAACTCTAACATCACTTACCCCACCTAGTTGGAATAAACACTAAACGCCATGAGTCAAACCTTGAGTTTCTCTGCGGTAATGACATTTGGTTTCCCGGGATATGTTCAATCACTTTGAAGTATTAAGTTCATCAAGTTTACTCGCCATGAGTCAAACCTTGATTTTCTTTGCGGTAATAACATTTGTCTTCCCGGGATATCTTCAATCACTTAGAAGTATTAAGTTCATCAAGTTTGCTCGCGTTTAGATACGTGTCTCCTTCCCCCTTGCTGGTTTTGATGCTTCAGAATCAGCAACTCATTGTAAGCCCGTATACTAGAAATTTGTAGAGAAGAACACATGAACTCATGTGATAATCAACATGCTGAATAATGTGAGCAAGTCTAATTGGGGATTAAATCTGACATTTCACCCTCCCCCAATTAGTGCTCTCCCCTAAACTGACAATGCCCGGAATATGAAGAAGTCTTTGGATAATCAAATGCAACTCGTCTTTAGTCTTTTAACATGCAGCAAAAAATGTAGAACAGACTGTAGACTCGACCTTCTTCAAGATTATGCAGTTGGGGAATAGATAGTTAACATCTTCAACTCACACCAAACAGCATCCCACCAAAAACCATCCCGATTAACTTACGTCTTGCAAATCCCCTTAACTAAAATCCCTCCCAATCAAACAAGAACAGAAAGATGTTCATCAAGGAAATCAGCAATCAGGCCGCAACGAACACACAAGATGGTAACACCAAACTACCAATCACATCAAACAAGAACAGAGAGATTGTTCGGAATCATCATGTTGATGTATACATGAAGCATTAACCGAAAGCACTTTGTCGATAAACTCATCAATCCGAGTGAAGATGTCAACCAACGGCTCTTAGAAGAGAAAAACTCCATGTAAAGATGACCCGATAAGAAGAAGCTCGGTTCTTACATGAGTTTAGAGCCGTATGACCATTTATATTCTCAAATATCAATCAACAATGCAAAAAATTCACACTTTTTCTCCCCCACAAGAATTGCATACGAAGATGCCATTCTTGACTAAATAAGTGAAATCCATCCAAATGTTCTATTCACACTTCTCTCCCGCAAAATAAGCACATGATGTCGCCATCTTCATTATAATCGAGCACGTGGAATGAGAAAACAATCAGTGGTAGCCCGGTTCACTTTATAATTGAAGCGCATGGAAAAAGCATGAAGCATGTTGATGAGAATGGTCATTAGTGAGAAGATTTCTCTTTTTTAGAAGATAAAGCGCACTGAAACGTACACTTTTCTTTTCTTTAGAGAACGAGGCATGAAATGATGTGTTCATACGTCATAATCTCTCTCTTTTCATCATCTCTTGGCAAAACATGTAATCAACCCATTATCATTCAGTAGGCTTTTTGTCATGACAGCTGATGGAGAAAACCCAATATGATAAATTTGACCTTGAAGTAAACTAACCCGAACTCGTGACTTAAACTTGCACATATGTAACAAAGAGCGGTGCCGAGAATTCATGCTCCATTGAATCTCTAATTACTCTATACTCTTCAACCAACCAACCATCGAGTATAAGACGTATGTCACCCCTTGAAAATCCACAATTGAATGTGACACTGAGCACTACAATGTAACTCCTTAAAGTGATAGTTATTTTGTGGTGGTATGAGCCCAATTCCCCCAAGTGGTAAAAGAAAAGGTAAAAGACACCCAAAAATAACTAGATTTCCAAGTCTTCGTTTTTGATAATAAGCTCGAACAAGGATCATGAAGAATCTTCATTCATCCATCCCCGATACCTTCAGATACTAAGTACACTTGCCCGTGATATTTCACTTCAACCTCAAATAAATAATAGTGAATTAACTCCGTTGTCACATCTTGTTAAAAGCACAAATATAGCCTCCTTTGACCTTAAAAGTGAACTTTAATAATGGTTTCATCCCGACCATGGTTAAAAGCACGTAATCTCGTAAAACCATGTAATAACCAAACTGCCATGAAGAAAACCCAAACACATACCCAATTCATGAAGTACACCCTTTTATCCCTTCTTCGAAGCAGAAACCGTAGCACCAGCATCAAGAAGATCCAGAATTACAATTTCTCTTCTCCAAGATGGTTCCATCATTACGGGATTTTACAACTCTATGGTTTAAACCGAGAAATAGGTTCTTTCGCGGGATTTTACAAAACCAAGAATAAACCGTAAGATAGATCCGGAAATGCACTTTACTTTTCCCGGGATGTTTCCATTGTTACGGGATTTTACAAGTCTATGATTTAAACCGAGAAATAGTTCTTTCACGGGATTTTACAAAATCAAGACAAAACCGTAAACAATGTCAGCTTGAATGTGTTATGACAACTTTGGTTTCGGTGAATATCTGTTTTAGGGGAACATGCAGCGGTTCATCAACGGTTCATTATCCAACATCATCAACGTCATCAACCATCCAATAAACACTTGGGTAAACACATCATTTACTCATTCTGTCGGCTATGGTAGTGACAACATGGAGAAGTAAACCCGATATATCAAACTCGAACATGGCGTAAAATTCCCCAGATTTGTTACTTAAACTTGTACTAATCCTCGTGAACAAGAAATGGTGTACCCAATGTACAAAACCTCTTAACATATCCTCAATTGCGTGAGACACCGAAGTGATAGCTACGTTGTGAGTTAAGCGAGAAAGAATCACAACCATAACTAAATAGCCAAGTCTTTATCATACTCAATAAATGCCCAAACAAGTCATCTTCGCGGAAGGGTAGAAAGAAAGAAGATGAAATAAGTAAATATGCCCGGAAAAACTCACTTCAAATCCAAATAAGAAATACCGTACAAACAACCCCGTAGTCAACCTTGTATAATCAATTCAAGCCGTGACATAATATTTTCCGTGAAATTGCATAAACCAAAGTATCAAACCACATATCACAACAAATCTCTTCAACACATCTCAGATTATCCAAATATCATATTATCTCACCTCACATAAACGATCCAATATTGAGAAGCCCATCAGTCCAACATCCAGACCCAAGTAATATATTATTTAACCCAAAACAAATCAATAAACTTTGATCTAAGTTTTAAGAACAACAATTACCAAGTTCTACGATTATAAGATCCAACTCAGTAGAACCCAATTAGAAAGAAGTGACACATGATGATCTTAAAACCTAAGTGCATGTTTCATATACTAGGACCAACACTTTATACCCGGTCATAAATCTCAGTCGTTAATATCACATCACGAGATAGGACCATACAAATAACATTAAGTTCAAGTCCATCCGAACCATTGTTGGCCCATGATTGAGATCATACGGCCCAAACCTTTTAAAAAATTTGCAGCCCATGTGATAATAATGATTTGGTCCAAGTAATCACTACCCTAATCCTCGGGGTATATAACATCACTCAACTTACTCACAACCCTAAAACTTACACAAACAAACGCCCCCATCCTATGTCTTATATCAAAAATGCTCAGCCACTCTCATCACTTCTCATCATACTCCACTTTTCACAAGAACAAAATCACTCCAGTAATAATCCGCCCCCACCAAAATTATCACACCAAAATATTAAGCCACTCTCCAGAAAAACACTAATCACAAAGAATCATGTTACCCTCTAGTAGCATCTTACAATTAAACCCGAAGGATAACCAAGTTACATACATCAAATCCTGAATCGGTTAAGACCATACTCAGCCACAGGGATGGCCTTGAGGAACAAGAGAAAGCCACGAGATGGCACAAGCTCTTTTGAGATGACTTCCAGGTAGGTTTGATAAACGTTGGTTTTTTTTTGTTTGTTTATCGTTTAAAGTCATTGAACGAACGAAACAGGAAAACGATTTTGACATTCTTGTTATAAATCTTTTCATTCAAGTTTTGGATATTGAACAAGAAGCATTATCTTAAAAAAAAAATCGATTTGTGATGTATTATTTTTCGTGTATACGACCTTCAAGGTCATATTTTCTTTGAAATAACACGAAAAGATTCTGAGATAAATTGTTCATTTTGAGTCTTGATAATTGGTGGATGAGAGTTTGGGTGATAACGAATTAAAGAATAAGAAATAACTTTGTAGTTATTTTGCTTTTCATTCTCATTCGGATACTAGTCGAAGTTGGACTTCAAAGATCTGAGATCTCTTTATCATTCTCATAAATATTTGGGATTGGTATGTGCTAAAACACATACCTTTTCATTATCAAAAATAGACCCAAAATAACCAAGAAAGAGCCGTTTATTGCTAATATTTGTGGTTTTCTTGAGTTTGTGCTTGTGCAGGTACGGATATGTAAAAACACACAAAAAGGAACCAAATCTGCCAAAAACCGGGCACGAGAGAGAGAAGAGTGCAGAAGCCGATGCTGGGATGATATTTCAGGGATTTTGATGCTCAAAAGATCAAACTACGGAGTTCTGGACATGATTTGGGAAATTTCATTGAAAACCCGTCATTATATCACATTTTCACAATTCACCCTTTCACTTTCCAAAAATTACACTTTCAACCCCTCAACTTTCACAAATTGTCACAAAATACCCTTCATTTTTCCATAATTACCCAATTTACCCTCCACTTTATCATTTACACTTTCACATTTTCTGAAATTACAACCTTGGTCCCTAAAGTTTCATTTTATACATGTTTGGTCCCTTAAATATCACTTGGATCATCTTACTAGTCCAAGTCCAATCTAATATAATCCTAAGTCCTTAACCATATCCCACGACCCAATAATAATCATTTACCCGGGTCCATTATCCATTTACTAAACCCAACAAACCAATTCCCGTATATATTTAACCCGAATACACTATTATTGCCCGGTCAAATACCCACCTCAACCCAGTCAAACGAAATCAAAATAATATAAACAAATGCCCAAAACCCAAACGCGCCCTTTTCCCCCAGTTTTGACTGTTTACCCATCTCACCATTTACCCTGCTCACACCCACAATTACCCCACTTAAAGTACCCTTCTAGAAGACCTCTGACACACGTGTCAGAGGGTGTACCTTTGGATTTCCAAGCTGGACAAATGAAGCAATCTTATTGGTCTAAACACCTCACAAGAATGATTCAAGGGCTCTCATTTGATTTGATGACAAGAGAAAGAATCTATGGTTGATATTGAGCATCTAGGAGCTTCTGAATGGGATCCCAAGTCATCCAAGCTTCAGCTATTTATAGCCCTTTCTCATCACATAGAAGCTTGTCCAATTTCTCACAGCTTTTAGAGATCTTGTTACCATTTTTTTTATGTTAATTACTGTTTTATTAGTGTAATCATTTTAAATTCAGTTTGTAATCCCTTTTCAAGCTTTGTGAAATTCCTTTATTAATAAAATTGCATTTTCAATTTCAAGTCTTTATTAATTCGTTTTCAAAATCATTACTGTTACAACTGTTTTTTTAGTTTACCTTTAAGCTCACATAAGCTCAGTAAAGCTTATGTGAGTTTGTGATTGATTCTATGTGCTTTAATTTCATGTTTTAAGGAAAAGTCAACATTAGTCAAACTTTTGTCAAAGCTTAAAAGTCAAACAATTTGTGGTAAATTTTTGGTTTAAATCTGTTTTCTGGTTAAGTTTTATGCTTATGAGGTCAAGTTCAATTCAGTTTTAGTAAGGTTTGAGTTTTAGTGCAAATTGAGTTTTCAAAATGAGTGTTTGGATAATATTGGTTTGATGAATTTTAGTTAAGTTGGTTGCCTTAGTTTGAGTTTTATGAGTTTGAAATTTGATTTCAAAGCCTTTTAGATCAGGTTTTCCAATAGTCAAATCTGTTGTTGTGATAAGGAACTCCATCTCAAAGTTTCTGTCTTAAGTTTCTTAGTTGTAATCAAGGCTGCAGGTTCATCATTATTTTGTGAGGTCTCTATTAATTCCAAAGTTTGGTTAATCTATTGTTTCTTATAGTTTGAGTATCGTAGTTAATATGTTATTAGCTTATTTACCATTTAGCTGTTTTTAAGTTGCTTAATTCTAGGTCTGCTAGTAGCTTCTTATCTGTTTTGCTGCATCAGTATCTACCTGTTCAATACATCAGTTGTATTGTGTTATGCCCCATATCAGTGTTAATGGCTTGATGATTGGTTCTTCCTGCATTTTATTAGGTTAAGATGTATGTAGCTTATAGGAGCTTAGTTTAAAGATTTATCTTAGTCTGCATAAGCTGTTTTGCTCCACTGTTTAGCTGCATTCAGCAGTCCACTGTTCCATTTACAGCATTTTGTTTTTGCCTCTAACTTCTTCACCTTAAGGCCTTATAAGCTGAAATTTTGGACAAATGATCTCTGGTTGGTGGTCTTGAGGACCACACTTTTAGTTTTCTCTGTAGCTTTTTAGATAAGCAGTTTCATCAGCTTAAAGTAGGGGGTCAGGTCACTGTTTGGTAGAATTAACATTTAGCTTAAATCCTTGGTAATCAGTACATTAGCAATTAGGAGTAGATGTAATTAGTTGCTTTAAGCCTATCTTAGCATAAATTAGCTTAAGTTACTGTTTGGAAGCTTATTTTACTGTTTTGCTTAATCTAAATTGCTTATTTCCATAACAGTTTGCACATCAGCCTTCATATCTCTCACATAAGCCCATGTTTTCTTATTTTTAATAGCTTTAGAATATCATTTTAGAATTTCCCTGAATTTTTCATTAATTTTGGTCACTGTTTAGTATTTTTCTTATTTAAAATCAGTTTTTTAATCACATTTAATTAGCTTTTATTGCAAATAATTAAGAAAAAGTTCCAAAAAATAATTTTTCAATTTTCCCAGTTTAAGAAAAATATAAAAAGCATAAAAAATATTTTTCCTTATTTTTCCCTTTTTATTTGGTATTTTTCACAATTTAAATTAGATTTAAATAGTATTAAATTAGTAGAAAATAGAAAATTAATCTGAAAAATAAAAAAAATAGTTTTGAAAAGTCTTTTAAGTTATTTTAGATTTTTGATAAGTAATTCCATAATTTTCCCCTTTGTTTTTATAATTTTTAGTTAATTAGTTTTATTTTTAAAGTTAATAATTAGTTTTAAATTCTAATAAAATCATGAAAATTCCTAAAAAATAGTTTTAATTCATAATTATTTTTCTATTATCATTTTTAGAGTAAAAGTTATTTTAGGTTATTTTTAGGAGTTAGATTGGTCGTTGTTGCATTTTATTCGCGTTTCGTTTTAATCCCGTATTTGCGTTTTAGTTTAGATTTGTGTAGTTTGCCTTAATTCTTAGGTTTTCCCCATAGATTTTAGTCCTATATGTTTTCCTTATCCCGTAGTTTAGAAAACTTCATATTATCCCCTTCTCTTATTCAAATCCCGATAATCGTGACGTGAGTTGGAAATTCCATTCAACCCTCGTTCGGAACGATCTCGGTGCTCAAACCTAACACGTTTGAGTTACCAAACATACTACTTCTTCTCTATTATTGGTTTGTCCGAATTGTTTTAAGTTTCTTACGGTTAGTCATTCACAAGTGGCTAGCTTGTGTGAGATAACTTGAAGGTTTGGACAATATCAATTTTTGGCGCCGCTGCCGGGGAGGGCTTGTAGCGAGTTTTCGTATTCTGTCTCGAATCGTGCGCATTTGAAGATCCTTCCTCGTGAAGTTATCGTTGATATTTGTACATATCCCTTTTATAAAAACCCAAAAAGATTTTCCTTTTCAATATGTTTTCTAAAAACCCAAAAATATTCTTCTTTACCCTCTGATTTGATAATTCTTTCCACTTATCCCTCTATATGATTAATTCTCATGGATTCTCAAAATTTCTTTCCACCCTATTGCTTTAATTGTAGAGATTTATTAAAAGATGATTCACTTTGTGAACGTTGTTTTTGCAAAGGGTGTGGATTTTATCGCGAATCTTGTACGTGTCGCCCTTTTGAAAAACCCACTGGGTTATCAATGACGTTCCCATCAATTTTGAAGAAAGATTTGAGCGACGTCAAAACCACATTGAGAGCATGCTTCAAACTTTATTAAGCCACATTCAAGCTCGACAATGTGTTAATGAGGAACCCGTTCAAGTTATGGAAGACGATCACACTATTTCGGAGCCACCCGAAGAACCCACCGAGGGTCACGGAGACGATTTCTTTGAACGTCATGCTTTTCTGAACAACATTGAAAAACTTGAAGCATTACCAAAAATTTTGAAATGTAAGCTTGATGAACCCTCGATTCCTACTCCCTCTCCGGTGAGGGAGATGGAACATATTTCTGAACCCGAGGTGATTCCCGTTTGTACTCTCGACTCTAATCCGAAGAATTCTAGAATCGATCCTTCTCTTTCATGATTCACCATTACGAGTTCGTCGAGTTACAACAAAACGGAACGAATTTATGAGCTTAAAACGATCTCTAAACAGAAAGAACCGGAGATCACAACGGAAGTGGTGGAACTTGCTAGCTCTAAGAGCACACCACTTGTCCCACCTCCGGACTCTTATCCCTTTCTCATTTCTGAGCCTTTCATTTCCGACTCTTCCCCTTCACTCACGCCGGATGAGAGAAGTGACGTTCTTATGGAAGAGGTCGATGATCATATTTCTACTAACATTGTTGAACCCGTTGATTCTCTCATTATGGGGGATGAGCATCTTAGTACTATTCCGGAAACGGAAGCGTCTAATGTTGAGATCCTTATCCCAAGCCCAAGAGAGTCTGGGGTTGTTGATATTTGTGATGAGCCTTCTCTTGATATTTCGACCAATCATGTTTAGATGTTCTCCGATTCCGATGATGATTCTTATGGAGACATCGATTTCGTCGACGATTTACCTTCTGAGCACGTCAACATAGAAGAAGATAATGATTTTGAGCCAGAAGAAGAAGAGATTGAGCCCGATGATATTGAGATCGAGGATGAAGCATTACGTGAAACATTATCAAATGTTTATCTTCTCATTTCCAAGATTGAAGCCCTTAACAATAATTCAAGTTCGCCTCCTATCTCCGTTAAAGATAGTGATTTTTCTCCCGTGCTTGAGACTTTCCGATTTGATGAAGAGATTAGTGGCAATCCCACTATTGATGATGTTTATCCTCCGATTCTTGAGTGATTCTATTTCGAAGTTGATATGAGCAAAGTTTTGAACGAGATTTCCGATACTCCGACAAATGACCCAATCACTAAGGAAGCCGACTCATTTCTTGCTCTTGATGACTTGATACCACCGGGTTTTGAGGATGTTGTTATGAATGATCCCGAGGGGTATATGATGTTTCTTGATGGACTGCTTGACTCTTCTTTCTCTAATGAGTCAACCATCCTTTATCCCATTGAGCCGACATGTGAAGACAAAATCTTTAAACCCGGGATATTTGACATAGATGAGCTTTATGCTAAAACCGTTGTTAGAGATAAGGATCCTCTCTTGGATGCGTTCATTGTTAAGCTTACACCTCCTTTCCATGGACTCCTATCTTTCTTGGAGTTTTCTCACTTTGATCCGTCATTCCTTCGTCCACCCACAAAACCACCGGATGATGGATCATTCTTTCATGTTATCCCTTATGTGCTGATGCCCGACATTTTCTTCCCCACCCAACCCACCCAGTCTCATTCCTTCGGGAATGAGGACACCGTTTTTGACGCTGGTATCTCTACCACTTTCTTCCCCAAGGACAAATGAATTCGGGGACGAGTCAGGCTAGCGACTCGGTGACCAAAAACAGTAGCGCTTCGTGGGAGGCACCCCATGCTTATCCATCTATCTTCTTTCTATTTTCTAATAAGTGACGTGAAGGGGTTAGCCTCTTCGATTTCTCGTGTGTGGTTGTTTGTGATGTTGTGTTTAGGATGTTCCCGATATGAAGACTCTCGTGCTCGAAGTTTGTTTTTTCTCCACTCGAGTTTCATGATCGATGCTGATGGAAATCCGATATCCTAATCTTATCGACTAACGTTTATCTTTGAGCATAGTTAATAAACGGCTTTTAGATTTTCGTGATACCCTTGCTTTAAACATTGAGGACAATGTTTCGTTCTAGTATGGGGTAGGGTAATCTTCGATTTGATTTGACCACACTTGCTTATTTTTGTTGTGTTTCTCTCGCAACCCCGTTTTTCCTTAGAAAATAAAAATTGTGCAAAAATGAGAAAATTTTAAAATTTTTTTGTAAGCTTTTGTTAAGTCTTTTTGATTGAAAAGTTTTGCTAGTCTCTTAGACAAGAAGCTGTAAAATGTGAATTCTAGCTCACAAGGCCAAGAATTTGCAAGTTTCCCTGAGTGACTTTAAATATGCATGACTTGATTTCATTAGACGAAGCATTTGCTAAGTAATATATGTTTTGACACCTTGTTGACTTTCCGCTGGTGAGAGTAGGAATAGAATTCTGACTTGACCGGGCGTGTTGAGCCCTAGCTTGTTCCCTTAACCATAGGTAATCTAAAAATTATCGGCTAAGCATCCGCGGATCTCATTATTTGAGATTTTAAATTTGCGGAGATCGAGAAATGATAGAGTTACTTATGAGTTTAGATGCTAAGCGTGAAGTAGTTGGTTCTCTTTAGAGCCCATCGAAGGTACTTATGGCTTTTTGTTCCCACAAAATTGTTTCACCCCATATCTGTCTAAATAATTAGAGATGTCGAGTTTTTGACGATAGTTAGTTCTTTACCTTCTTAAAATAATCTTTTTTTTAAAAATTGGGTACACATCAAGGATCCGTAATAAATAAATGAGAAATCAGTGATATGTGAAAAGTAATAAGTAAAGTTGTGAGCTGCGGTGTCGAGATCGGACCCTTGGATCTTTAGCCGGGATTGAGTGAGGTCTTAGCCTAGCCAGCCGGGATCCTCATTTCATGAAGGCTATAGTCTTGGAATTACCCCGTGAAGTTCCGTAGTTCATAGCTCATATAAATAAAAAGTATAAGTTAAAAAAAAAAAATTGTTGTTGTTGAAAAATGTTGAAAAAATCAAAAATATAAGTGAATAAAAATTCCTTGATGTGGACCTCATTTTTACGACAATGGTTCTTGAGAGAAGGCGGATAACTAATTATCGACTTAGCTTTGTATCTTTATCGGAATAAAAGTTATCGAAACGAGAATTTGAAGAAATTCATTTCTCACAAAAATAAATAAAAAATTCTAGAGGAAAATAGGAAAATGGGAACAAAAGGTAATTACATAAGTAACTTCCATGGGTAGTGTTAGCATCTAGAGTCGTATGTAACAATGATTTCGGTTTTACGCTTAGTTTGGGACTTGTGAAAAATCAGAGACGATGTATTCTATCCGTATGGTCACTTCACGCTGTGTTGTGTTTTCTACTCCGTGATCCTAACGTGTCGTTTGAAAATTTTGAGTTATTGATCGACATGAAAGTTCAACTAACCGTCACTCATATCGGAATGTGCTTAATCGTAATATCTATACATGTGTATTAAAAGGTAAACGGGGCATTTTTAGAATTAGGGGTTTCTTAATCTCTTTTGAGGAATCTTTGCTACTTCTTCATAGGTTTAGTAGAAAGAGATTGAAATCCTTGGTTTTAGAAGCGTGAGTTGATTGCAGGGATGAGTCATGTGAAGTAAGTAAGATTGTTGTAGGATAGAGTTGTGATGATAACGAGTCATATGTATGCAGTTGGAGGTAACAATGATGTTGGACCAATGAAGTGAATAAACTGAGGTCTTGGTGTTGTATTTGGTATTTGTATTGTGGTCAAGGTGGTTTCCTTCTTCTACCTTTCTGTAAAGTTGCATATGGTCCAAGACAAGTCGCTACCAATTTAGCAAAGCAAATCGCTAACTCTTTAAGTTAAGTAGCAAACTTTGAGTCAAGTCGCTAGACCAAGTCGCTAGCATAAGTCGCCTGCACAAGTCGCTAGCACAAGTTGCTACGACTTGTAAAGACAAGTCGCTAGTAAGTCAAAACTCACAAGTCGCTACCTAATTTTTCCAAACTAAGTCGCTACGACTTATTGAATAACAAGTCACTAGGTCAAAGATATGAGCCAAGTCGCTATTTGTTCAATAGCAAATCGCCAAGTTAAGTCGCTACAATATTTAGCACAACTCGCTACTTGATACATTGAATATGGACAGTTTTGTGTACAACTCGCTAACATGATATGTGACATTTTCTGATGAGTTTTCCGACCATTATTCCGACCATATTCATATAAAAACCCAGAAAACTTGTTTTGACCCAGTTTTGACTACAAGAATAATATGACCATATGACCACAGTACGGACCACAGCAATGAAGACCAACAGTAATATGACCAGATGACCTATTAATTTGACCACTTATAATATCACTTTTGGTACAAAAAAAATCACACAAATTTGTTTGGACCAGTGAGATGCAAGACAGATATTATAACCATTGAAAGCACAATACAGTTTTGACCAAAGAAAAAAGTATACAAATACTTGTTAAAACTGTTAACCCAAAGTAAATCTGAAAACATATTTTCCGACCACTAACATGATGCAAAACCAGTTTTAACAATAACCAAAAACCACCATAACCATGATACTAAACCACACAAATCAACACAACACAAAAACCTTGGCTCTGGTACCAATTGTAGGATCGTAATATTTATTGTGTTGATGATTCGGGTGGTCTTGGATGATCAAAATACATGTTTGCCATAGTTAGAGAGTTAGTAGAGAGAGAGGGTGTTCTTGCTAGAGGTTTACACAAAAGTATGGAATATTAGATTGAATGAGAAGCACCACCCCTTCCATGGATGGAAGGGGTATTTATACTTACACAATACACGACCTCCTATCGGCCTGTGGATCAGGGTTACAGTGGGTAAAGACCCGTCCTTCCTCCACGGTGTTACACTACGCTAAACTAAACTAATAGCTAACTAATAAACTGATAAATAACGTAACTAATTACAAGTTTACGAGCTAACTTATGCTAGATAATATTTGGGGTGACCGACTCTTCACTATGGAATTTTCTAATTCCTAACACATAATCTTTAAGTACTTTTTGATAAAAATCATTACACTTAGAACATACCTCAGAGATAGTGGGTGAACTTGGTGAAGTAGCTACCATAGCAAGCAGAACAGGTTCTTCTTTACTTTCCATGCTCCAATCAAAGCTTCCAAGACCATCTCTTGATTCTAAATCAGCAAATCCTGGTTCCTCATCAAAAGTTGTGCTCCAATCAAACTCTTCCACTGCGACCATAGAGTAGGTTACTGGTTCATCATCAAATTCAGCACTCCAGTCAACCTCTGATAGATTTTCTTGAGCAACCAAAGCTTTTGGGTTTAGGAATTTCCTTTAGTTCAAGCTTGGGTTTTTCAATCATTCTATTTGCCTGATATTTAGCAAACTTGCATTCTCTTGCAAAGTGACCAGTTCTTTGACAATTAAAGCATTCAATCTCGGACTTGTCAAACGTGATATCCTGTTTGGGTTTGAAGTCAATGCCTCTTCCTGTTTTCTTCATGAACTTCTTGATCCTTGCTGTGATCATGGCGACTTGCCATCTGATGTCAATTTCTTCTAGAGCATCCTCTTCAATTTGTGACAAATCTTCTTCATAAGTAACAGGTAAAGTGGCTTGATGAGCGAAGAAGGAACATACAACTTCATCAGAGTGGATGTAGGAGTACTTTGAGCAACAGTACTTTGAGTAGGATAAGCAGTACTTTTAGTGGAAGTACTGCCTCTCTTTTCAGAAGACACAAAAGCAATACTGTGAGATTTTGAACTTGTTTGGCCATTCATCTCATGCTCATATACCTTTAAATGGTTGTAGAGATCATCAAAGTCCATAGTGTCCAAACCAGGTTGTCCTCTAATCATAGTAGCAATCACATGCCATACGGATGGGAAATTTCTTAAGAACTTCAGGTTTACATCTTCAACAGATACCTCTACTTTGTATAACTCTAGCATACTAAGACGATTTTGGAATCTATCATAGGCAGCATCAAGACCTTCTCTTTCACCAACAGTGAATGTTTCAAACTGTTGCTTCAACAGATTTCTATGCATCTTCTTGGAAGCATCATTTCCTCAAAATCTTGTCTTGAGAGCAGCCCATAGTTGTTTTGCATCCTTAGCATCATGGAACTTTAGCAAGTGACCATCAGGAATAGCAGACAGCAGTATGTTGAGAGCCTTTTCTTGATTTCTTTTTGTAGCTGCTGGCAAGGTAGGCTTAGGTGGTTTAGGTTGTCCAGGAACTTCTACAGGTTCTTCAAGAACTTCATTACCATTGACAATTATATCCCATAGTACATGGTCTGTAATAGCAATGTACTGCCTCATCTTCATGCTCCAGAGATCATATTCTCCATTCTTGATGATAGGAATTCTGAATGAGGTGATGGATGGGAGTGGTGCAGCTTCAGTCGACATCTTTAAGGGTTTGTTGTTAAATCAGTTTTTAAGGGTTTCTTCTTAATCAGAGTTTCAACACAAGCTCTGATACCACTTGTTGGATCGATATACTCTGACCAAACTAACTATGTAGCTTGTAAGGGCTTAGCAAGCTCGGATAAATCCTAAGTTACTAACAATGAAACACTGATATTACTCTACTAAGTATGCGGAAACTACTTCAATAAAGCTAAGAAGATAAACTTAAACTTCAACGATTTTATTAATACTTTAAACCTGCTTGATACACAGATTTACTAACAACCCTAATAACTCTAATATCGTACTTTGAATATGGTGTTAAGGTGTTAATGTTTTGAATTGGTTTTTAGTCATACTGATTTCTAAGTGTGCGTGAAGTTTAACTGTTTTCATCACTTTTAAGTTCAGCTCTTGTGGTCAAAACTGATTTCAAAACTTGTTTGAAGCTTTTCATCTGATTTTAACTGGTTCTCAATGGGTTCCAATCTCATGTTTCAAAACTGACTAATGGTCTTGTTAATGGTTTATCAGTTTTAACAGTTATTAAGCATGTCTTGTTTATGGTCAAATCTGCTGTTGATGCTAATGTTCTTCGTAGAGACTTACAAGTCGTAGTGATTTGTCTAAAATGTCACAATTCTCAATTTCCGGTCATTCTTCAAATTTATATTTTCATTAAACGTTTATTTTCCTATTAAATAAACGCTATCGCGTAAAGATTATTTTGAATATTGATCCGACACTTCCAAAAATAATCCTAATGTATTTTATAACTTTTATAACTTCGCTACATTTTATTTTGTCCCGTTAAAAATTTATTTTAGTTAACGCTACAATTAACAAATACTTACATTTACCAAATTATACAATATACATTACAAGAAATACATTTACTCACCAAAAACTCCACCTTACCCCCCCCCCCCAACCCATGGCCGGCCCCCTTTAATACATGTAACCAATTTGAACTTTGCTTCCTAAACTTACACATATGCATATCATAATAGATATTAATTTTAGAAAACACATACATACACACATTTGAAGGTGTAAGGCAATCAAAAACTCTCTCAACTCTCTCTCTAAATTTGGCCATGGAAGAAAAAGGGGAAGAACACAAAGCATTTGCTAGATCAAGTTATTTTACAAACACTAGTGCACTCTATTTCTAGGTTTTGAAATAAAAACTTTGGGTGGTTAGGATTAAACCTTTGTTCATAAACCTCATCAAGTATTCTTGTAAGCATCTCATGTCCAATTTTTATCTTTCATATTCATTTCATATCCATTTCATCATATTTGAGCAAAAACATGCAAGTCATATGATGTTGTACCACTTTTTCATTGATTTTTAAGAGTTATGAATATATAAGTCATCCTATAATTATTCCTTGTTATATATTACTTTTGGTAATGCCTAGGAACCCATGACACCCTAAGAAGGTGTATGGTAGGATTAGAATAGCTTCAGAGTTGTTTTGAATTGGTTAGAATAGGTTTTGCGCGGGAAAAACTCATTTCGACACGTTTTAAAAAGGGTCTGTCCATATTTTGAAAATCTGGAAAATCCGACAGTGGGTATAATATTTTGGGCAAGATTTTAGAAAATACACTTTAAAACGAAAAAGTGGCCGCTTGAACGGATTAAAACGGAGCTATAACGAAGAAGATATGAATTTTTTGAAGTTTGACGATGAAAACTAATAATTCCAGAAATTTCAGCATGAAAAATGTCACCCTTTACGAGTCAAAAATAAGGCTTAAGCTTTATAAATTGCGTCGACTTATCGAAAATATATTAGTATACTTTGACACGAATATAAGGATGTAGAAAACGTAGAAAACGGACTTGTAACGATTAAATTACACGCAATAAACCAAGTTGCCGTAACTTTATTCTATTAGCAAAATTAATATATTCTCTATTATAAACATACTACGGCAACTAAAGGACCATGTTGGCGGACGTTTTTAACAATGATGTAGAACTTATTATAACGTGATGTCTTCTAGTAAAAGTAAGTTCGCCTAGCATATTTTCTAAAATGTCCAACCGTTTGTTAAGCGGAGTTGTAACCAATAACATATAGTCACTCAAACTTGGCCGAAAACTACCCTTTAAACTATATTTTTGGACTAAAGTACAACACTTAACCTATATTTTTCTTTGTGATCGAGACCTCTAGGATGTAAACTTAAATGCTAAAACTTTGAGATAATGATACAAGCTTCCCAAAACCGTTGAGTTTGTTTCCTAACACTCGATGTGCACCATTTTACGATTAGCTTTTCGAGGCCATATAGTCACTTTCATGACTTGTCAAATTATATTATTTTGCGACGAAAAGTTATAGATTCATAATAAATCACTAAATGATTATCGTAGGATATCATTTCGACGTAAGTACTTGTAAAGTATTTGGTAACTTGACAATATGTCATAAACATATATTTCGACGATAAACTTTATTTTTCCAAAATGTACAAGTGGTATGGATATCATATGAGTTTGCATGCACGACATTGTTTCATGACTTATATTAGAGCATATCATTCATATTAGGTTGCGGATAGAGATCGCACCTCATTTCAGTGTATCTACTTTTGTCACCATAAACATTGCACCAAGTGAGTTCGTAGCCCCACTTTTACTCGTTTAATTGTTTTATAAACTCTTCGGGGGAGATACATGCTCAACTACTTGCTTTTACTTTACATCTATGTGAACTTAAATATCTTTTGTTTCACTCTATGTGCGCGTAAGTAGATTATGCCCGAACTAAATTGATCACTATGTTATGAACGCTATTAGTTGAAACCCTTTTCGTGATTTTGAACCCTTCGACATGTATATTTGAGCTCTTAAATTGATTCGGACCCTTTAACATATAAGTGAACACTTTGGACTTGATTTGAACTTTTTGACATATAATTGAACTCTTTCATCCTGTAAAGGACCCTTTTGATATATTATAAACTTGTTTGACGTGATTTTGAATGCTTCGACTATCTTGAATCTTTTGATATTATTCGAGCACTTTGACTGTTCTGAACTTTTGAACTCTACTTAAATCTTTGAACTTAATTACGAACTTTTGAACGAAACTCTTGAACTTAAATACAAACTTATGACTTGTTTGAACTTATTGAACCGTACGTGTTATGACCTTGACATAAAGTCTCCCTTGTTCGGAGCATCCCTATAAAGTCTCCTATGATCGGAGCATCACTAGAAAGTCTCCCTTGATCGGAGCATCACTATAAAGTCTCCCTTGTTCGGAGCATCCTTATAAAGTCTACCATGATCGGAGCATCACTATAAAGTCTCCCTGGTTCGGAGCATCCCTATAAATTCTCCCATGTTCGGAGCATCACTATAAAGTCTCGCCTTATTGATGGAGCGTTCTCAATAATTCTCGCCTTATCGGTGGAGTGTGCAAAGTCTCACTATGTTACGGAGCAGAACGTCTCACTATGTTACGGAGCAGAACGTCTCACTATGTTACGGAGCGTTCTTGACCCAAAGTCTCCTCTGTTCGGAGCATGACGTCTCACTATGTTACGTAGCGTTCTTGACCCAAAGTCTCCCCTGTTCGGAGCAGTGCAAATTCTCCCATGTTTGGAGTGTTCTTAATTGTATATAATAGTTGTATGATGTACTATTCGTACATTCGCATTGTTAGTCTCCTATTAGTAGGTAGTATGGATAGCGCTATTAGAGGTCGGCCAACCTCTCGTCCACTATGTTACGGGACGCATATTATTTATTCTAGGGGCTTTGCCTGGCATACATTATTATATACGTGGTGCAATATTGTGAATTATTATGGTAACTTATACTGGACTATTAGACACACTATATTTTGTGCAATGGGTTGTGAACACACAGGTTGCAAGTTTTGTATGGGCGGAACTTGGAACTGAGTGGATTTACAATGCCTTTGCTTTGAGAACTCATTTGACCTCGTGTGCTTGAACATACACTAGACATACTACTTTTGGCAGTGGGTTGTGAACACACAGGTTGCAAGTTTTGTATGGGCGGAACTTGGAACTGAGTGGATTTACAATGCCTTTGCTTTGTGGACTATTCTAAATGACCAAAAACTTTGCCTTTGTTGCATGAACGCTCTTTAAAAGCTTTATTTATTAACCAAAATCTATGAACTCACTCAACCATTGTGTTGACACTTTTAGCATGTTTTATCTCAGGTATCTAAGGCATTCACTTCATGGCATGCATGTGGACATATCATAGAGTCGCGATGTCGACGCGTCTCACCTATATTTTATGCACTTAACTATCGTTTGGTTGTAACAAACTCATTTTGGTATCTTGGAAATCTATTGGGACCTAATCTTTGTAAACTCTGATCATTTTAATGAATCAAACGATATTTTCAAAACGACACTTTAGGTCATTCGATATAACTGTAACTTTGATGCTATGATCGTCATCCCCCAGGAATTCCATTCCGCTGCAAAACAGGTAATTTGAGGGTGTGACATAAAATATAGCGAGTTGGGTCAAGAGTTTATAGCGACTTATGTCAAGAAAACCGTAAGCAACTTGTTCACATATTATTTTAGCGACTTGTCCATTATAATAGAAGCATGCGGTTGACTATTGAGTCAACAGCAGAGGCGACTTGTCATAAGGCTGCAGTAGCGACTTGTCATAAGCCAGATATAGTGATTTGTCAAGTAAAATGTCTTAGCGACTTGCTGTGTAAGAAGGTGTAGCGACTTGTCTAGCGAGTTGAGACTTGTAGCGAGTTGACTCTTTAGTCAACTCAAGTCAATAGCGACTTGTGAAGATCGTTGTAAGCTCTTAAACAAGGTCTAATATTATATCTAGGAACACATAATAATGAAATCGGAATATTCAAACACAGAATCAACATTATTATGAACAATGTTTTTTATTATCATAAACTAACTAACTATAATAAAGATCAAAGACTTGATCTAACACTAACTAACTATCCCTAGGCGTTTTCCCTACGCCTAGGTTCCCCCACACACACATCTTTTAGGTTTACATCTTGTACGTACTATAAAACTAATGACCCTATGTCTCTTTATATACTAGAGACATCTAGGGTTTACAAGAGGAATCATAATACAATTAGGAAATTAAATATTCTTTTAAGCATATCTTCTAGAATCTTCCAAATCCTCCATCTTTTGTAGTTTCCCTTCTTGTCACTTTTAGTCCTTCATGTTTCATTCTTTTTGTTTTGTATCATCAAATCTATAATAGACCAAACAATCTTCCTCTATTTGATGATGACAAAACAAACACGATTCTTGTACGAACTTCCCTAGATGAAGTAGCAGAAGTTGAGATAATTAAATCTCACCATGAATGAAACACTCTTATCTTCCGAAACACTCTTATCTTCCATGCTTCCCCTTGACTTGAACATGTCACTCAAACATCTCTTCCCCTTTTTGTTATCAACAAATAGAGAACGTACGCAAATAATGATCTTGACCACCACGAACCAATATCATTGATTCGCTCCCAAACGGTCAGATTTATTACACAAGTCAACCACTTGTGAATGGTCAACCGTAATAAAAGTCAGACAGCTTGAGAACGCAACGCAATTAAGTCCAGGAGAGTTTAGTGTTTCCCCAGGTTGTTAAGTCCCAACGAGCTGTGCGATTAAATAGCTAAACGTGTAGTGATCGAGTGATATTGAACGGGAAAAGGTTTGTGGATTTTGAATAATTATACCTAAAGAAAAAGTTTGTAAATTACAGGGGCTTAAATGCAAATTAAAGAAAATAAAAAAGTTAGATTATATTAAATAAACGCTATCACTATTTTAAAATTTGATTTTCTTGGTTTTTCTTTTATAAATTTGAATTAAAAACTAATTTTAACTTTTAAAACTAAATTAAAATACTAAAAATTATGAAAATAAAGAGGAAAATTGTGAAACTATTTTTCAAAAATCTAAAACAACTAAAGAGAATTTTCAAAACTAATTTTGTATTTTTCTGATTTATATTCTAATTTCTATGATTTAAAAACTATTTAAAAATAATTAAATTGCTAAAAATTACTATTTAAACTAGGAAAATTATGGAAAAATATTTTTTTGGCTTTTTATATTTATCTTAATCTATTAAAATTAAAAACTTATTTTTTTGAAGTTTTTCTGATTTAATTGCAATAAAGGTTAATTAAAAAGTCCTAAAAACTGTTTTAAATAAGGAAAAATAGCAAACAGTGATGAAAAATTATGAAAAATTCAGGAAAAGTCTAAAATAATATTCTAAATCTATGAAAAATATAAAAACTAGGGCTTATGTGTGAGAATATGAAACTGTAGTGCAAATTGATTGAGAATAAGCACTAAAAATAAGCAAATAAGCACTAGAAAGCACAAAATGAACACAGAAGCTAGATTAAGCTATAATTCAGTGACAAGAACCTATATCAACTAGTCTAAACCTCTAGATTACTAGCTACAAGCTTATGAATACAAAATCAAACTAGTGAAATCAGTTCTGAGGAGCTGATTTCAAGCTTAAAAATAAGCTATCTACCCTAGTTGGAACCCAAAACCAGATACCACAATCTCAAGTAGACCTGGCAAGGAGCTTATAAACCAAATTAGAGCCCAAGACAAGCTCTTATGAGCTTGTTGAGAGCTTCTGCACAAACCTGTGCACACTCAGTTAACACTGAGTGTGTGCACAGGGCACTTTTGACCCATTTGACAAGCTGATTAGGAGCTTATAGAAAATTGGAAAAATTACACAAAAATCAGATTTAAGCTCTTGACCAACTGAAGTCAATTGTCCCAGATTTTCAACAAAATTGATCCAGAATTGAAGCCATGAAAAATCAACCAAGTTGGGTGAAAAACAGATTTTCCAACTTGACTTTTTGACAGTTTTGAGAGTTTGACTAATATGAGATTTGAAACCAATTTAATGAACTGAGATTGATGTATTAAGCTAAAACAAAGTTAAATCAAGTTATTCTAACATTATCTAAACACAGATCAAGCTTTTGATCTTCAAATTTCCAACAGATGTGAAAATGAAAACAGATTTAGAGGGATTTTGACTTTGGATGAAAACAGATGCAAGTAAATGATTGGATTGAGTCTAGTTTACCTAGAATGGACTTACACCACTGAACTATGCTTCTGAATAAGCCTATAACTCAGCTAGCTTACTTGTTCCAAACACTAGTTTCCAACTGTTATATAAACTTAAACCTATAATCTACTTAAATCAGAGTAAACCAATGCTTAATCTTACTAATGCTAACCAACTTACAACTGAAAGCAGTGATTAAAGCAAACCAACACAACAAGTTCTACAAGAAAACTACTAAAGCAGATATAAGCTCAAAATAGTGAAAACAAAGTTTAGATAGCTCTTACTTAAGTCCAGCAACTATAACTTGCATAAGCACTCCCAATAAACTTAAACCAATAGAAAATCCAAACCACATCAGCAATCCTACCTAATTGAAGCTTCCATTCATCAGTTTGACTTTTGTTGACCAAATGCCAACTTTGATTGAAACTGAGTGGTGAGCTTACTACAAGCTATACACAGCTTTAATAAGCTCACTTATGCTATAAAAAAAACTTTTTGAAGCCTGGATTTAGATTATTTAAAACTGCATAAATAAAAGAAAACTTAAAAACAAGAAACTTGGATAAACTTTTAATGAGAACTTGAACTGGATTACAAACGATTAAGTAACTTAAATTCAGTATATAGAAACTGAAAATTACACTTTAAGACTTAAACTAAGACATTGATAATAAAAACGATTTTACAAGAAATTATAAAAATTAACTACTCTCCTCTCTAGCTTCTCTTCCTTCTATTAATATAACAAGATTGCTTCCCACGTGTCTTCTGAGCATTTCCCACCTTCTTTCAGAACCATTGGATTATTAGAGCTCATATTAGCCGTTGATGAGTTTTGGCGCCAAAATGGATATAGCAACTGGGGTTGATTGAGTGCAAAGAAGGAGAGGCATTTAATGCATTTGGTTTGTTGTGGAGGTGGAGGGGACATAGAGAGGTGAAGATGAGCTGGAGGTGAGGGGTGATGGGAGAGTTGCAGACAGTTGGTGAAGAAAGCTGGATTGGAGGGAAAAGGGGTGGGGTTGACTATTTTTGACCGGGGTGTAATAATAGACAGGGGGTTCAAGGTCCAAGGGGTTCAAGGGTATATTGGCAGGGGTCATGGTCCAAGCAAGGGTTCAAGGGGATTGATATTAATATCAAGGACCAAAGTTGCAATTCCACAAAAACCAAGGACCATATCTGTAATTTTGCAAAGTTATTCCAAGGGTTAATCTTGCCAAGTTTCATTATTAAAGGACCATAAAAGACATTTTTAAACTTCCAAGGACTATTTTTGCCAATTTTGAAACTCGAAGGACCAAACTTATAAATTCTCCAAACTTTTTACCCAAGGATCATTTTTGATAAATTTTGATTTTGAAAGGACTTGGGTTGACTTTTATTTCAAAACAAATGCTCAGGGACTGATTTTGTCAAGATTTGAAAGTTGAGGGACTGAAACTGCCAATTATGCAAACTTAGCTCGTTTTTCATCTGTTTTTAAACATTTTGCATCTGAAACATATAAAATACAAATTTGGGATATTTTCAGTATTTTGATGCATTTATGAGTGTTTTTAAATGTTTTACAGTTCAGATTTGACCAAAAATGATGAGTATTTACACACTCATCAATCCCCCACACTAAAACATTGCGAGTCCCTAGCAATCTTTTGAGAAAACTTAATGGATTTGAATCTCTTTACCAAAAGCCATTACTTCTGGAGTAGCCAATTGTTTCAGTTCAAGTAAGAACCTTGGTACAATGATAACCAAATGATTTTGAGCAAACCACCAGCTTTCAACGGTTTTGATTTGTCTTTACCAGAAGCCGTTTGCTTCTGGACTAGCCAAATCTTAGATAATATATACTATCTTTGGTGAGTCGATTACCAATTATGGTTTTCCAACTGCCTTTACAACAAGCCATAAACTTGCGGGCTAGCCAACTCTTCACTAATTAAAGATATGGTGAGCTGAACACCATACAATTTTGGGAAAATTGCAAGCCGTCAACGGATTTGAGATATCTTTACCAAGAGCCGTTTGCTCATGGATTAGCCAATCCTTTTGTTTATTAGACATGGCGGACTGATAACCGTAAGCTGAGTAAGTGCAAAACACTTACTCCAAAAAAATTTTGGCCAAAAATTAGGGAATTGGGTGGTATAATTACATGATAAAATTCGTGAGAATTCGCCCCCACACTAGAAATGAATATTGCCCTCAATATTCAAAGTACCGGCTGTTATGCCGAAACATAGAATGTAAAAGGGAAATATTACGGCCATTTTTTTTTTTTTGAAAATTTGTATACAACAGCGTGGGGCAACTCCCCCACACTAGGGTGGTAGAAAGTAGAAAGAAGTCAGAAATATGGGTGAAAACCCATATAGTGTGCTACTATTTTTTATTCCCGAGTCGCTAGCTTGACTCGATCCCCGCATTCATTGGTTCATGGGGAAAGTTTGTAGATTCGGGATAACCACAGGAGGAATGTCCTCTCCAAAATAGTGTTTCAATCGATGACCATTCACTTTAAAATTTGGACCATCGGGTTGAGATAACTCAATGGTTCCATAAGGAAATACTTTAGTGATGGTGAATGGTCCAGACCAGCGGGATTTTAGTTTTCCCGAGAAAATCTTCAATCTTGAATTGAAAAGAAGGACTCGATCACCGACGTTGAAAACGCGGTTCTTGATTTTGGAGTCATGAATCTTTTTTGTCTTTTCGGCAGATGACACGCCTTCCCGTACACTAGCTTGTATGGAGTACACCCGATGGGTGTTTTATAAGCTGTACGGAAGGCCCAGAGTGTGTCATCTAGCTTATCCGATCAAGAGGCACGGTTTTCGCCTACTGTCCTTTCCAGAATTCTTTTAATACCTCGGTTGGAAACTTCCACTTGCCCACTTGTTTGGGGGTGGTACGCAGTAGAGAGACGGTGAGTTACACCATACTTTTGCATGACTCTATCAAACTGGTCATTGCAGAAATGCGTACCACGATCACTGATTATAGCTCGTGGAGTTCCAAACCTAGCAAAAAGAGATTTTAAGAATTTTACAACAACTCGTGCATCGTTGGTAGGCAAAGCTTTCGCTTCAACCCATTTTTACAAATAGTCAACGGCCACGATTATGTATTTATTTCCTCGAGATGAAGGAAATGGCCCCATAAAGTCAATGCCCTAGATGTCAAAAATCTCACACACTTGAATAGCGTTTTGCGGCATTTCATTTCTTTGTGAGATATTTCCGTGACGTTGACAAGCGTCACAGGTTTTGACAAATTCGTGGGCATCTTTGTAAATCGTGGGCCAATAAAATCTGGAATCAAACACCTTCTTGGCAGTGTAGTTGGGGCTATGATGTCCCCCAGTAGGTCCAGAATGGCAAGCCTTGAGAATATCATTGGCTTCCTGACCATACACACATCGCCTGATGACTTGATCCGCGCAAATTTTGAATAAGTAGGGGTCGTCCCAGAAGTAATGATTTACATCTTTAAAGAATTTGTTTTTCTGTTGGGACGACATCCCTTTCACCACAAAGTTACCCGCATGGTAATTTGCAAAGTCAGCAAACCATGGGGTAGAAGAGTCTCCACGAAAAGAAACCACATTGAGTGTTTCGAGAGGAAATGTTTCGTTTATTTCCTTTCTCTCGAACACATTCTGGTGAGGGTTTTCTAGATGGGACAGATGATCAGCAGCCAGGTTCTCAGCTCCTTTTTTATCACGTATAATGATATCAAATTCTTGCAAGAGGAGAACCCAACGGAGCAATCTCGGCTTTGCATCTTGTTTTGCAAAGAGATATTTGAGAGCCGAGTGATCCGTATACACCACGCATTTGGTCAAGATTAGGTATGGCCGAAACTTCTCAAACTCATACACCACAGCTAATAATTCTTTTTCTGTAGTGGTGTAATGGGTTTGAGCTTCAGTCATAGTCTTACTCGCGTAGTGGATAGGCTAAAAATGCTTGGTTTTACGTTGCCCCAGGACTGCACCGATAGCAAAATCACTTGCATCGCACATGAGTTCAAATGGTAAATCCCAGTCTGGGGCAACTAGAATGGGTGCTTCCGTAAGCTTTTTCTTTAATGTTTCAAAAGCTTTGATGCACTCAGGTGAGAAGATAAAAGGAGCATCCTTGTCAAGGAGATGAGTCATAGGCCGAGCGATTTTAGAAAAATCTTGTATGAATCTGCGATAAAAACCAGCATGACCTAAAAAACTCCTAATACCTTTGACGGTAGTAGGATGAGGCAATTTGGCAATGACATCCACTTTCGCTTTGTCAACCTCAATCCCATTTTTTGAAATCTTATGGCCTAGGACAATTCCTTCCTTGACCATAAAGTGGCTCTTCTCCCAATTTAGACAAAGATTGGTGTCTTCACACCGTTTTAGCATTTTTTCTAAATGGGAGAGACATGTTTGAAATGAGTCCCCAATGACCGAGAAGTCATCCATAAACACCTCCATTGTTTCCCCGATCATGTCGTGGAATATGGCCATCATACATCGTTGGAACGTGCCAGGAGCGTTACATAGGCCAAAAGGCATACGTCTGTAGGCAAAAGTTTCGTACGGGCAGGTGAATATGGTCTTTTCTTGATCCTGTGGATCAATGGGGATCTGAAAATACCCCGAGAAACCATCTAGGAAACAATAGTATTCGTTCCCTGCTAATCTCTCAAGCATCTGATCCATGAAGGGTAGAGGAAAATGGTCTTTACGGGTGGATTCGTTTAACTTGCGATAGTCAATACACACACGCCATCCCGTAACCAATCGAGTTGGAATTAACTCGTTTTCTTCATTTGTGACAACAGTTATGCCACCCTTTTTTGGAACACAGTGGATGGGACTGACCCAAGGACTATCAGAGATCGGGTAAATTAAACCGGCATCAAGAAGTTTGAGAACCTCTTGTTTGATAACCTCATGAATCTTAGGATTCACCCTTCTCTGATGTTGGACTGCTGGTTTGAAATCATGCTCCAATAAAATCTTGTGCGTACAAAATTCAGGGTTAATACCCTTGATGTCGGAGAGTTTCCAAGCAATTGCTTGCTTGTGCAACTTCAAAACCTTTATGAGAGCAGTCTTCTCCTCCTCAGTTAAGTCCTTAGCAATTATGACGGGTAATTTATCATCACCCTCTAAGAATGCATACTCGAGATGAGGAGGTAGGTCCTTAAGTTCAACCTTGGGAAATTCTTCAGTAGATGTTTGTACGGATTTGATTTCTTCAATCGTGATCTCTTTCGGAGGGAGTGGCGGTAATGGATCTTCATTTAACAATTGCTCAAGATAAAGGATATCTCCCTCCGAATCATAAACACCATCATCAATTCCCGGGGGAATCGATTCATCATTAGCAAGAAACTCATCGATCTCTTCCAAAAAGAAGTCACCTCCCTCAAACGGAGTAAGAGAGGGGGAAGAATCGGCAATAATTGGTTGAGAAGATGTGGTGGGATCCCCACTCACAGAATTATGAAAATAACCAAGAAACTCTTGAGAGTACTCCTCTGAAGCAATATCAATTACATCGATTCGATTAACCGATTCAGCATCATAGTTTGCGGAGTACCTCGAAGTTTGATCAAGGTTAAAGGTGACAGCTTCATTACCCACACGTAATGTGATTTCTTGCTCAAATACATCAATGAGAGCACGGCCCGTTCTCAGGAATCGTCGTCCAACAATGAGGGGAACCCGATGATCGGCATCGAAGTCAACAACCACAAAGTCAGCTGGAAAATGGAACTTTCCTACTTTCACGAATACATCCTCGGCGATGCCAAGAGGACGCGATATAGAACGATCTGCATGCTCAAGAGTCATGCAGGTAGGAATAAGTTCTGGAAGAGAAAGTTTCTTCCATACTGAATAAGGCATCAGATTGATGCTTGCACCAAGATCGGCGAGGGCAAAGCATTCAATCATTCCTGGAAAAACACAAGGTAGAAGAAATTTTCCAGGATCTCCAAGCTTTTTGGGAAGCTTCTTTAATAGAACTGCTGAGCAGTTCTCGTTCAAAGGAGTTTTAGCCATTTCAAACAGTTTTTCCTTGTTGCTTAACATGTGTTTGAGAGTTGATGCAAACTTGGGCATCAGCATGATAGCATCCGCAAAGCTTATGTCAAAATGTAGTTCTTGGAAAATTTGAAAAGAATTTTCCATTTGATGACTGGCTTTTTCGCAGAGCTTTTGCACATTTAAACGTGATGGGTAAGGAATAGAAGTTTTGGATTTGGGGTTTTCAACTGGAGGTTCAAAAACAACTCCTGGTTTGGATTTGGGTTTCGAGACAACTTGAGGATGGACATGTGTTGTGCTCTGAGAGCTAGTGGGTTGCACTTGGTCCTTTGTCGCCTTAGGTTCACTTTCCACTACCTTCGGCAGAGAAGAAGAAGATGTAGTAGGAATAGCGGGTCCATCATATGAAGCACCACTTCTGGTTGTGATCGCCTTTGCATCGCCCCTCAGATTAGCGATCGTGTTGCTAGGTAAAGTACCTGAGCCCGAGGGTCGATCATTTAAAGACTTCTTAATGTCAGAAATCTGGCTTACCAACAACCTATTCATTTCCTCTTGGGATTTCATGAATTGCTTCAACAACTCATCCGATGATGGTCCTGTTGAAACAATGGCTTGATTTTGTGTAGGAAAATTCTGGCCTCTATTGTTTGGATTAGGGCCTTGATTTTGGAAATTTCCTTGATTATTGCCATGAAAATACCCTGGGTTGAAATTTCCCTGACCTTGATTTCTATTAAAATTTCCTTGGTTTTGGAAATTTTGACTTTGATTTTGAAAACAGTTATTTTGACTAAAATTACCTTGGTTTTGAAAACCTTGGTTCGTTCTATTCTGATTTTGATTACGGTTTTGGTTTTGGTTGAAACCGGGTGGTCCAGGGTAGTGGTTAGGACGGTGGTTCGGGTACATAGGAGCACGGTATTGGTTGCCTCCTGAATTGGAAATCCCGCCCACAGCGTTTGCTTCAAAAGGGTTACCATCGGTGGCCATACAGTTGTAATAGGCATGGGGGCCACCGCAAGTAACACATACTTCCACTTTCTTGACTTTAGCAGGAGGTGAAGTTTGTGGAAAAGAAACTTTCTTTTGGTTAGAGAGAACCAAAGCTTGAATTGCTTCCATGAGTTTGTCAATCTTAGCATCGGTGCTAGATTGACTCACGGGCGATGAAGTAGAAGGACCAACACTGACTTGGGAAACAACCGGTTTGCTTCGTGCAGTGCGGACTTTAGACTTGTTTTCAATTATCGCTAAAGCTTCTTTTACAGTTTTGCTCAAGAAATTTCCTCCAGCGGAGGAATTGAGAGAATCTTGATCAGATTGACTCACTCCATTATAGAAAGTATCGAGTTGCATCAACTCGGAGAAACCATGGTGAGGACATTTGCGGAGCAATTCCTTAAGTGCAGGCGACTTATGCTAGCGACTTGGTCTAGCGACTTGACTCAAAGTTTGCTACTTAACTTAAAGAGTTAGCGATTTGCTTTGCTAAATTGGTAGCGACTTGTCTTGGACCATATGCAACTTTACAGAAAGGTAGAAGAAGGAAACCACCTTGACCACAATACAAATACCAAATACAACACCAAGACCTCAGTTTATTCACTTCATTGGTCCAGCATCATTGTTACCTCAAACTGCATACATATGACTAGTTATCATCACAACTCTATCCTACAACAATCTTACTTACTTCACATGACTCATCCCAAATATTTAATGAGAATGATAAAGAGATCTCAGATCTTTGAAGACCAACTTCGACTAGTATCCGAATGAGAATGAAAAGCAAAAAACTACAAAGTTATTTCTTATTCTTTAATTCGTTATCACCCAAACTCTCATCCACCAATTATCAAGACTCAAAATGAACAATTTATCTCAGAATCTTTTCGTGTTATTCAAAGAAAATATGACCTTGAAGGTCGTATACACGAAAAATAATACATCACAGATCCATTTGTTTTGAAGATAATGCTTCTTGTTCAATATCCAAAACTTGAATGAAAAGATTTATAACAAGAATGTCAAAATCGTTTTCCTGTTTCGTTCGTTCAATGACTTTAAACGATAAACAAAAAAAAAACCAACGTTTATCAAACCTACCTAGAAGTCATCTCAAAAGAGCTTGTGCCATCTCGTGGCTTTCTCTTGTTCCTCAAGGCCATCCCTGTGGCTGAGTATGGTCTTAACCGATTCAGGATTTGATGTATGTAACTTGGTTATCCTTCGGGTTTAATTGTAAGATGCTACTAGAGGGTAACATGATTCTTTGTGATTAGTGTTTTTCTGGAGAGTGGCGTAATATTTTGGTGTGATAATTTTGGTGGGGGCGGATTATTACTGGAGTGATTTTGTTCTTGTGAAAAGTGGAGTATGATGAGAAGTGATGAGAGTGGCTGAGCATTTTTGATATAAGACATAGGATGGGGGCATTTGTTTGTGTAAGTTTTAGGGTTGTGAGTAAGTTGAGTGATGTTATATACCCCGAGGATTAGGGTAGTGATTACTTGGACCAAATAATTATTATCACATGGGCTGCAAATTTTTTAAAAGGTTTGGGCCGTATGATCTCAATCATGGGCCAACAATGGTTCGGATGGACTTGAACTTAATGTTATTTGTATGGTCCTATCTCGTGATGTGATATTAACGACTGAGATTTATGACCGGGTATAAAGTGTTGGTCCTAGTATATGAAACATGCACTTGGGTTTTAAGATCATCATGTGTCACTTCTTTCTAATCGGGTTCTACTGAGTTGGATCTTATAATCGTAGAACTTGGTAATTGTTGTTCTTAAAACTTGGATCAAAGTTTATTGATTTGTTTTGGGTTAAATAATATATTACTTGGGTCTGGATGTTGGACTGATGGGCTTCTCAATATTGGATCGTTTATGTGAGGTGAGATAATGTGATATTTGGATAATCTGAGATGTGTTGAAGAGATTTGTTGTGATATGTGGTTTGATACTTTGGTTTATGCATTTTCACGGAAAATATTATGTCACGACTTGAATTGATTATACAAGGTTGACTACGGGGTTGTTTGTACGGTATTTCTAATTTGGATTTGAAGTGAGTTTTTCCGGGCATATTTACTTATTTCATCTTCTTTCTTTCTATCCTTCCGCGAAGATGACTTGTTTGGGCATTTATTGAGTATGATAAAGACTTGGCTATTTAGTTATGGTTGTGATTCTTTCTCGCTTAACTCACAACGTAGCTATCACTTCGGTGTCTCACGCAATTGAGGATATGTTAAGAGGTTTTGTACATATGGTACACCATTTCTTGTTCACGAGGATTAGTACAAGTTTAAGTAACAAATCTGGGGAATTTTACGTCATGTTCGAGTTTGATATATCGGGTTTACTTCTCCATGTTGTCACTACCATAGCCGACAGAATAAGTGAATGATGTGTTTACCGAAGTGTTTATTGGATGGTTGATGACGTGATGATGTTGGATAATGAACCGTTGATGAACCGCTGCATGTTCCCCTAAAACAGATATTCACCGAAACCAAAGTTGTCATAACACATTCAAGCTGACATTGTTTACGGTTTTGTCTTGATTTTGTAAAATCCCGTGAAAGAACTATTTCTCGGTTTAAATCATAGACTTGTAAAATCCCGTAACAATGGAAACATCCCGGGAAAAGTAAAGTGCATTTCCGGATCTATCTTACGGTTTGTTCTTGGTTTTGTAAAATCCCGCGAAAGAACCTATTTCTCGGTTTAAACCATAGAGTTGTAAAATCCCGTAACCTACTATATGGTCAAGAAAATCTATCAGAGGTTGACTGGAGTGCTGAATTTGATGATGAACCAGTAACCTACTCTATGGTCGCAGTGGAAGAGTTTGATTGGAGCACAACTTTTGATGAGGAACCAGGATTTGCTGATTTAGAATCAAGAGATGGTCTTGGAAGCTTTGATTGGAGCATGGAAAGTAAAGAAGAACCTGTTCTGCTTGCTATGGTAGCTACTTCACCAAGTTCACCCACTATCTCTGAGGTATGTTCTAAGTGTAATGATTTTTATCAAAAAGTACTTAAAGATTATGTGTTAGGAATTAGAAAATTCCATAGTGAAGAGTCGGTCACCCCAAATATTATCTAGCATAAGTTAGCTCGTAAACTTGTAATTAGTTACGTTATTTATCAGTTTATTAGTTAGCTATTAGTTTAGTTTAGCGTAGTGTAACACCGTGGAGGAAGGACGGGTCTTTACCCACTGTAACCCTGATCCACAGGCCGATAGGAGGTCGTGTATTGTGTAAGTATAAATACCCCTTCCATCCATGGAAGGGGTGGTGCTTCTCATTCAATCTAATATTCCATACTTTTGTGTAAACCTCTAGCAAGAACACCCTCTCTCTCTACTAACTCTCTAACTAGGATTCATCAAACTTTTGTGTGAACTTGATGATTTCGTTTTTAAGACTCATGGTTTTAGAAGGTGGATAGAACTCGTTCACAAATTTCTTCACCAGGTCTTCCCATGTTTCGATCGATTGAGGGGGTTGTTTTTCAAGCCAAATCCGGGCTTGTCCCTAAGGGAAAATGGGAACAGAAGAAGTTTGACAGCATCTGTAGGGACATTCTTGTATTTGATGGTAGATGCAATCTTGTTAAACCATCAAATATGAGCATGAGGATCATCCCTCTCAAAACCATAGAATTGACTTGAGGTTACAAGATTTAGTAACCCTGTTTTGAGTTCAAAATTTTCAGCCACAATGGCTGGGATAACAATAGCATCTCCATACCCATCGATGGGTGCCTGGAGAAGCTCACACATAGGATGTTCTTCCGCCATGATAACGGAAGTAGTGTGAGCAGTCCGGATCTCAGATCCGATTGATGGGGCAGAACGTCTACGGATACGCCTTCTTGGAATCCTGACAAGCTCACGAAATGGGCTCACAGACCTAGAAGAGCGAGTGCGCATACACTAGAGTTAACTCTAAGAAATCTCAGAGGTAAGGGAATTATGAAAGTGGGGAAAGAAGAATCTTTTTGAGTTTTATGGTTTTATATATAGGTAGAAACAAAAGAAAAATATTTTTGTGTTTTATATGTTTTAAGATGTTTTTGGATTTTTGGATTTTTATAAGAAAATATAAATATATATAGATGGTATGAACAAGGAGTGAATATTCAAATCACTAATCTGCTAAACGTAAGACTATTAGCACAGCTCCCCGGCAGCGGCGCCAAAATTTGATTCGCTCCCAAACGGTCAGATTTATTTCACAAGTCAACCACTTGTGAATGGTCAACCGTAATAAAAGTCAGACAGCTTGAGAACGCAATGCAATTAAGTCCAGGAGAGTTTAGTGTTTCCCCAGGTCGTTAAGTCCCAACGAGCTGTGCGATTAAATAGCTAAACGTGTAGTGATCGGGTGATATTGAACGGGAAAAGGTTTGTGGATTTTGAATAATTATACCTAAAGAAAAAGTTTGTAAATTACAGGGGCTTAAATGCAAATTAAAGAAAATTAAAAAGCTAGATTATATTAAATAAACGCTATCACTATTTTAAAATTTGATTTTCTTGGTTTTTCTTTTATAAATTTGAATTAAAAACTAATTTTAACTTTTAAAACTAAATTAAAATACTTAAAATTATGAAAATAAAGAGGAAAATTGTGAAACTATTTTTCAGAAATCTAAAATAACTAAAGAGAATTTTCAAAACTAATTTTGTATTTTTCTGGTTTATATTCTAGTTTCTATGATTTAAAAACTATTTAAAACTAATTAAATTGCTAAAAATTACTATTTAAACTAGGAAAATTATGGAAAAATATTTTTTTGGCTTTTTATATTTATCTTAATCTATGAAAATTGAAAAGTTATTTTTTTGAAGTTTTTCTGATTTAATTGCAATAAAGGTTAATTAAAAAGTCCTAAAAACTGTTTTAAATAAAGAAAAATAGCAAACAGTGATGAAAAATTATGAAAAATTCAGGAAAAGTCTAAAATAATATTCTAAATCTATAAAAAATATAAAAACTAGGGCTTATGTGTGAGAATATGAAACTGTAGTGCAAATTGATTGAGAATAAGCACTAAAAATAAGCAAATAAGCACTAGAAAGCACAAAATGAACACAGAAGCTAGATTAAGCTATAATTCAGTGACAAGAACCTATATCAACTAGTCTACACCTCTAGATTACCAGCTACAAGCTTATGAATACAAAATCAAACTAGTGAAATCAGTTCTGAGGAGCTGATTTCAAGCTTAAAAATAAGCTATCTACCCTAGTTGGAACCCAAAACCAGATACCACAATCTCAAGTAGACCTGGCAAGGAGCTTATGAACCAAATTAGAGCCAAAGACAAGCTCTTATGAGCTTGATGAGAGCTTCTGCACAAACCTGTGCACACTCAGTTAATACTGAGTGTGTGCACAGGGCACTTTTGACCCATTTGACAAGCTGATTAGGAGCTTATAGAAAATTGGAAAAATTACACAAAAATCAGATTTAAGCTCTTGACCAACTGAAGTCAATTGTCCCAGATTTTCAACAAAATTGATCCAGAATTGAAGCCATGAAAAATCAACCAAGTTGGGTGAAAAACAGATTTTCCAACTTGACTTTTTGACAGTTTTGAGAGTTTGACTAATATGAGATTTGAAACCAATTTAATGAACTGAAATTGATGTATTAAGCTAAAACAAAGTTAAATCAAGTTATTCTAACATTATCTAAACACAGATCAAGCTTTTGATCTTCAAATTTCCAACAGATGTGAAAATGAAAACAGATTTAGAGGGATTTTGACTTTGGATGAAAACAGATGCAAGTAAATGATTGAATTGAGTCTAGTTTACCTAGAATGGACTTACACCACTGAACTATGCTTCTGAATAAGCCTATAACTCAGCTAGCTTACTTGTTCCAAACACTAGTTTCCAACTGTTATATAAACTTAAACCTATAATCTACTTAAATCAGAGTAAACCAATGCTTAATCTTACTAATGCTAACCAACTTACAACTGAAAGCAGTGATTAAAGCAAACCAACACAACAAGTTCTACAAGAAAACTACTAAAGCAGATATAAGCTCAAAATAGTGAAAACAAAGTTTAGATAGCTCTTACTCAAGTCCAGCAACTATAACTTGCATAAGCACTCCCAATAAACTTAAACCAATAGCAAATCCAAACCACATCAGCAATCCTACCCAATTGAAGCTTCCATTCATCAGTTTGACTTTTGTTGACCAAATGCCAACTTTGATTGAAACTGAGTGGTGAGCTTACTACAAGCTATACACAGCTTTAATAAGCTCACTTATGCTATAAAAAAAACTTTTTGAAGCCTGGATTTAGATTATTTAAAACTGCATAAATAAAAGAAAACTTAAAAACAAGAAACTTGGATAAACTTTTAATGAGAACTTGAACTGGATTACAAACGATTAAGTAACTTAAATTCAGTACATAGAAACTGAAAATTACACTTTAAGACTTAAACTAAGACATTGATAATAAAAACGATTTTACAAGAAATTATAAAAATTAACTACTCTCCTCTCTAGATTATCTTCCTTCTATTTATATAACAAGATTGCTTCCCACGTGTCTTCTGAGCATTTCCCACCTTCTTTCAGAACCATTGGATTATTAGAGCTCATATTAGCCGTTGATGAGTTTTGGCGCCAAAATGGATATGGCAACCGGGGTTGTTTGAGTGCAAGGAAGGAAAGGCATTTAATGCATTTGGTTTGTTGTGGAGGTGGAGGGGACATAGAGAGGTGAAGATGAGCTGGAGGTGAGGGGTGATGGGAGAGTTGCAGACAGTTGGTGAAGAAAGCTGGATTGGAGGGAAAAGGGGTGGGGTTGACTATTTTTGACCGGGGTGTAATAATAGACAGGGGGTTCAAGGTCCAAGGGGTTCAAAGGTATATTGGCAGGGGTCATGGTCCAAGCAAGGGTTCAAGGGGATTTGTATTAATATCAAGGACCAAAGTTGTAATTCCACAAAAACCAAGGACCAAATCTGTAATTTTGCAAAGTTATTCCAAGGGTTAATCTTGCCAAGTTTCATTAGTACAAGGACCATAAAAGACATTTTTAAACTTCCAAGGACTATTTTTGCCAATTTTGAAACTTGAAGGACCAAACTTGTAAATTCTCCAAACTTTTTACCCAAGGATCATTTTTGATAAATTTTGATTTTGAAAGGACTTGGGTTGACTTTTATTTCAAAACAAATGCTCAGGGACTGATTTTATCAAGATTTGAAAGTTGAGGGACTGAAACTGCCAATTATGCAAACTTAGCTCGTTTTTCATCTGTTTTTAAACATTTTGCATCTGAAACATATAAAATACAAATTTGGGATATTTTCAGTATTTTGATGCATTTCTGAGTGTTTTTAAATGTTTTGCAGTTCAGATTTGACCAAAAATGATGAGTATTTACACACTCATCAATCATACTTCCAATATAAGACTTCCAATGTTTAAAATCGCCCACCATTACGCATCATAAGAAAAATGGATCCAAAACAGTAGAAAACTTTAACTAGCAGTAGTAATAATGATCAACAATAGTAAAAATCAAACACTTCGCCTTGAGTGATGTATGTACATCAATGATTCTTCAAAATCTGTAGGCTTTATGTAATGATTAGTTGTGAAGAAAACCGAGTATAAAGAATTTGATGAAGAAGTAGAATTTCCCAAACTTGTGTCTTAAATCTTGTACTATCCACGGAACTCCATACTTATACGAACCAAATATAAGTAGACCGCAATCCCTTGACAAGAATCCTCAACTAGTATGAGACACTGAGCACTACAATGTAACTCTTTTAAGTGATAGCCAATGTGTGCATAAAGCATCATAAGAAAAATCACACATTGCTAGATTCATCAAGCTATATGATAAGAATACAAACCTGTGAAACTCAACTACAACATCAAATAAATGATATTCAACCTTCTTCGTAATCAATTAAGCCATAAAACACAAATACGAGCCTTTTTGAATCCATTAAGAACAAATAACCAAACTCCTTGTGTGTGTGAACAATAACATGTGTGTGTGTCATCCAAAAAATCCATAACAATCATCATGCTTGACTTCCCCTTAACTCCAAATCTCCTCGTAATAAACCATTAGACTGCCAATCCAAATAAGTTTTGCCATGCAAAAACCTTGAGCAGTACTTTGAGAAGAATCAGTACCTTAAGCAGTACTTTAAAAAGAAGCAGTACTTTGAACATAAACAGTACTTTGAAAAAAATAACCTTACTGGTTCATATAAATATCAGTACCTTCAATCAATAACCAATTCACCAGTACTTTCATCAAACAACAATATTTTCATCAAACAGCAGTACTTTAAAAACTCGAAGCAGTACTTTGCATCCAATGAGCAGTACTTTAATTCAAGAGCAGTACTTTCATCCTAATGAGCAGTACTTTCGTGTCCAAGAGCAGTACTTTCGAATTCCAAGCAGTACTTTCATGTCCAAGCAGTACTTTGCTTGTAGGGGACCAATAACGCACAACAGTACTTTGAAAATACACAGCAGTACTTTCAGCAGTACTTTCACATAAAAGCTCAGATGGAAGATCCCTTCGGTGGAAAGTTAGATTGATATATAGAGAACATCCACCCAAAATTTCGTCCCGATCCAATGGTTAACGAAAAAGTTATCGCTGTTTGAAAACAGCCCTGCAGAAACCTTACGAAAATTTCTTCAACAGACTTCGACACCCTATAACTTTCTACTGAAAACTCCAATTGACGATCCCATCGGTGAAACTTTAGATGGATGTACTGAGATGCACTAGAAAAAAATTTAGCTCGATCCAACGGTTCAATAAAAAGTTATGGCCTCTTGAAAACAGTGCTGCAGAAATATTACGAATTTTTGACACCTTCGAATTTTTCTTCCTTCTTCTTCAAGATAACCTTGTAGATCCCTAGATATCACGAGCCCCAGGCTCTGATACCACATGTAAAGATCGTTGTAGCTGTTAGACAAGGTCTAATATTATATCTAGGAACACATAATAATGAAAGCGGAATATTCAAACACAGAATCAACATTATTATGAACAAGGTTTTTTATTATTATAAACTAACTATCTATAATAAAGATGAAAGACTTGATCTAACACTAACTAACTATCCCTAGGCGTTTTCCCTACGCCTAGGTTCCCACACACACACCTTTTAGGTTTACATCTTGTACGTACTATAAAACTAATGACCCTATGTCTCTTTATATACTAGAGACATGTAGGGTTTACAAGAGGAATCATAATACAATTAGGAAACTAAATATTCTTTTAAGCATATCTTCTAGAATCTTCCAAATCCTCCATCTTTTGTAGTTTTCCTTCTTGTCACTTTTAGTCCTTCATGTTTCATTCTTCTTGTTTTGTATCATCAAATCTATAATGGACCCAACACGACTTGACATAAAAGTCAATAGCGACTTGACATAAAAGTCAATAGCGACTTGACATAACTCGCTAGCGACTTGGCACAAATCTTAAACCTAGCGACTTATATTGATAAGTTAGCGACTTGTGTCTAAATCTGAAATAGCAACTTGACTCTTGTTTTGTAGCGACTTATAAGTTTTGGGTAGCGACTTAGCTAGCAACTTGACAGTAAATGAAATGAAGGAAGAAGAGTTTTGACCAATACCATACACCACAACTAGAGTCACGACCTCAGGCTGTTATACCAAACCTTCATCAGTCCATAAATTTAATCCATCTCCAAGACTCGATTCAATCATAACTCATAACAAGTTCCATAAACATGAAATGTAATTGATCTCAGTTCTAAGTCGTGTGACATACAAGATATCATGACTCAAAGGTCCTTACACACGAATTAATAACATCACTGATCTACTCTAACTGAAAAAGGAAAAACAACAATCTGACCTCAGGCGTCATAATTCGTGTTCTTCAAATGAATTATCAAGACTATCATGAGTCCTTACCACGAAATATTCTTATCATCATAGATGTATACTGGTTTGATAATTTTTGAATGTAAAGAAATGATGTCAACAACATTATTGAATCATATCTTTTATTCATTAAATGAACAATGTATCAATACAAACTCTGTATGTATATTCGAACACATAAGTTAAGAAAACTAACATTTGTGTTAGTTTCTTTGATTCATCTAGCATAAAGTCAACAAGTCATGAAGTAACCTACCCGTGTTCAACTTGGATTCGATCTCTATGCCCTGTCCATCATCAAGCCATCCCTGTGGCTGTTACAAGTTGCTCAAGCCAACCCTGTGGCTAGCAAAAAATGAGATGGGGGCGGACAGATGGTTAGAGGCTGCTTAGGGTTTGTGGATTTAAGTAAGGATAGTGATGCTACATTTTTTTGGAGATGGGGGCGTATAGTTTAGTGATTAGGGTTGCAAGGTCTTGGCTAGTGGTTTTATAACCCCGGATGTTTAGGGTTTTCTTAACCTGCTTCACGTATGGACGGGCCATGGTTATGTTGGGCCTAAGCTTGGATTTGTAGATAATTGGAACTCAATCTCAAATGGGCCGAATCATGTTGGTACTTAATATCCAGTTATATGGTGTGTCTTCATGGGTCAATCGTGTTAATGATTTCACGTATGGGATGCTAACATGAATTTTTGTGGTATTCGAAATTGTGGTATCTCAATTATTTTGGTGACATATGACTTGATACTTCTCTATAAAGTGTGATAATTTGGTCTAAATTGTTCAACGGAAGTTACTTAGTCATAATTTGTACCATTACTTGTTCCATAACGTGTTCGAAGCTCTTGTGATGACTCACGAATACCTTGAAATAACTCTTGAGTTGTTGATCCCAAATATTGCCAATGCTGGGTTGAATATCAGATTATCAATGTATTTTTATGCATTGTGTCATAACTAGCGTTCTCATTGGTTAATACGGAGTGGTACAACCGTGCACGTTCAAAGTCATAATGCAATTCGGACCAGATGTGGGGCTATGAATTTGTGCTAAAGTTGTATCATCATGGGATGCAAGTTGAGATTTGATTGTTGATGATATCTGATAATGTGAGTTGTTGTGTGATGAGTCTTGATGATGAGAGGTGATATTTTATGTGATTTAACTGGAGAAATGAGATTTGATGATGAGATTCGATGGGTTATGAGGATTGATACTTTGGTTTTTTTTTTTTTTTTTTTTTTTTTTTTTTTTTTTTTTTGCATTCTCACGAAGGACATGACGTCACGGCTTGTATTAATATTTGAACAAGGTTGACTATGGGGTTGTTTGGACGGTATTTCTAATTTGGGTTTGAAATGAGGTTTTCCGGACGCGTTTACTTAGTTCGTCTTCTTTCTTTCTACCCTTCCGCGAAGATGACTTGTTTGGGCTTTTGTAGAGTGTGATAAAGACTTGGCCATTTAATTACGGTTGTGATTCTTTCTCGCTTAACTCACAACGTAACTATCACTTCGGTGTATCACTCAGTTGAGAATGTCAAGAGGTTTTGTACATTGGATACACCGTTTCTTCTTCACAAGGATTAGTACAAGTTTATGTAACAAATCTAGGAAATTTTACTTCATGATCAAGTTTGGTATACCGGGTATATTTCTCCATGTGGTCACTACTATAGCCGACTGAATGCTTGAATGATGTGTTTACCAAAGTGATTATTGGATGTTTGTTGATTTTGTTGATGTTGGATAATGAACCATTGATGAACTGCTGCATGTTCTTCACTGAAACCAAAGTTGTCATAACACGTTCAAGCTGACATTGTTTACGGTTTTGTCTTGATTTTGTAAAATCCCGCGAAAGAATCTATTTCTCGGTTTAAATCATAGACTTGTAAAATCCCGTAACAATGGAAACATCCTGATAATAGTAAGGTGCATTTCCGGACCTATCTTATGGTTTACTCTTGGTTTTGTAAAATCCCGCGAAAGAAACTATTTTTCAGTTTAAACCATAGAATTGTAAAATCCCGTAACGATGGAACCATTCTGGAGAAAAGGAAAGTGTATTTCGGGATCTTTTCTAATGCTGGTTCTACGGTTTCTGCTTCGAAGAAGGGATAAAAGGGTGTACTTCATGAATTGGATGTGTGTTTGGATATTCATCATGGCAGTTTGGTTATTACTTGGTTTTACGGGGATATGTGCTTTTAACCATGGTCGGGATGAAAACCATTATCAGAGTTTACTTAAAACGTTAAAGAAGGCTAGAGTTGAGCTTTTAACCAGAAGATGTGACAACGGAGTTAATTCACTATTATTTATTTGAGGTTGAAGTGAATTATCACGGGCAAGTGTACTTAGTATCTGAAGGTATCGGGGATGGATGGATGAAGATTCTTCATGATCCTTGTTCGAGCTTATTATAAAAAACGAAGACTTGGAAATCTAATTATTGTTGAGTGACTTTTACCTTTTCTTTTACCACTTGGGGGAATTGGGCTCTTATCACCTCAACATAACTATCACTTTAAGGAGTTACGTTGTAGTGCTCAGTGTCACATTCAATTGTGGATTTTCAAGAGGTAAAGTACGTCTATTACTTGATGGTTGGTTGGATGATGAGTATAGAGTACTTAGAGAGTACTTAGAGATGCTAATGGAAATTGGTACCGCTCTTTGTTACATATGTGCAAGTTTAAGTCACGAGTTCGGGTTAGTTTACTTCAGGGTCAAATTCATCATATTGGGTTATCTCCATCAGCTGTCACTGCAAAGAGCCTACTGAATGATAATGATGATGATTACATGTTTTGCTAAGAGAGTTGAAAAGAGAAAGATTTATGACGTATGAACACATCAGTTCATGCCTCGTACTCTAAAGAAAAGAAATGTGTACGTTTCAGTGCGCATTATCTTCGAAAGAAGAGAAATCTTCTTATGACGTCTGTTCACATCAGTTCAGGCCTCGTACTCCAAAGAAAAGAAAAGTGTATGCTTCAGTGCGCTTTATCTTCTGAAGAAGAGAAATCTTCTTATTATGACCATTCTCATCAACATGCTTCATACTTTTTCCATGCGCTTCAGTCATAAAGTGAACCGGGCTACCGTTGATTGTTTTCTTATTCCACTTGCTCAACTATAATGAAGATGGAGACATCATGTGCTAATGTTGCAGGGGAGAAGTGTGAATAGACTACATTTGGATGATTTTCACTTGTTTAATCAAGAATGGCATCTCCGTATGCAATTCTTGAGGGGGATAAGAAGTATGATAATACTGCATGGTTGATTGTCATATGAGAATATATGGTCATACGGCTCCTAACTCATGTAAGAACCGAGCTTCTACTTACCGGGTCATCTTTACATGGAGTTTCTTCTTAAGAGCCGTTGGTTGACATCTTCACTCAGATTGATGAGTTTATCGACAAAGTGCTTCCGGTTAATGCTTCACGTATACATCAACATGATGATTCCGAACAATCTCTCTGTTCTTGTTTGATGTGATTGGTAGTTTGGTGTTACCATCTTGTGTGTGTGTTGCGGCCTGATTGATGATTTCCTTGATGAACATCTTTCTGTTCTTGTTTGAATGGGAGGGATTTTAGTTAAGGAGATTTGCTACATATAAGGTAATTGGAACGCATTTGGTGAAATGAAGATGTTAACTTTCTATTCCCCAATTGGACAATCTTGAAGAAGGTCGAGTCTACAGTCTGTTCTACATTTTCAGCTATATGTTAGAAGACCAAAGACGAGTTGCATTTAATGATCTAAAGACTTCTTCTTAATCTGGGCATTTATCAAAAAGATTGTCGGTTTAGGGGAGAGCACTAATTGGGAGAGGGTGAAATGTCGAATTTAATTCCCAATTAGACTTGCTCATATTCTTCAGCAAATTGATTCCCACAAGAGTTCAAGTGTTCTTCTCAACAAATTTCTAGTATACGGGCTTACAAAGAGTTGCTGATTCTGAAGTGTCAAAACCAGCAAGGGGGAAGGAGACACGTATCTAAACGCGAGTAAACTTGATGAACTTAATACTTCTAAGTAATTGAAGATATCCCGGGAAGACAAATGTTATTACCGCAGAGAAACTCAAGGTTTGACTCATAGCGAGTAAACTTGATGGACTTAATACTTCTAAGTGATTGAAGTTATCCCGGGAAAACATATGTCATGACCGCAGAGAAACTCAAGGTTTTACTCATCAAGGAGTTTAGTGTTCTTATTCCAACTATGTGGGGGAAGAGATGAAAGTGTTAGTTTCTGAAGATGAAAGAGGTACACAAGTGTGTGATGATTTTGATGTTATCACAATCATCAGGGGAGAGAGATTGTGTACATTGGGGATGCTCAGCTGTTTTACTTGAGGGCTTAATCTGTTATTCAGAGATATAATCACTTATTCCGGTGTTGACATCCGCAGAGATTGTCACCCGCAGAGATAATCAGTGATTCGGCCTGCTTCTTCAATGTTATCTGTTATTCTCTCTTTGGGCATTCGGGTACTTCGGGTTCTTGAGCTTCATACACTTTCTTCAGGGGGAGAGAAAAGTATACATCGGGGTTATTCTTTGGCTATTGGACTTAATCTGCTACCTCGATGGTATAAGTTTCTTTGTCTTCGGGTATGTGTATTCGGGTTCGTGAGCTCTAGTCTAAGAGACTGACTGCATCAATTCATCTACTTGGGGAAGTGTTCTCTTGACAACTCGTTGGGGATGCATTGCTTCAGACTTCAGTGGTAATGAAATTTGAGAAGAGTTATTTATGTGTGGGATGATACGTTGTTGTTCTTGTTGATGATATAACCTCGAACGAAGAATCACGGTGATTATTCTTGAAAGGAGCAGCGGGATTTATGATAATGGTGTGCTTCTTTGTGCACCTGGCTAAGGAAAGCTTGAAATAGAGCTTCGAATCTGCTCAGCTAAAGGATTTTCGGTTTGGGGGGAAGCTGCCAAAGTCTCACTTTTAGTTGGTTCAATTTCTTTATTCGATTCAAGAGCCCTGGAAGCTTTGGTGGTGAATGTTTAAGGGATGATGACTTCTATCTTCTACAACGGGGCTGCTCGATATCCTTATCTCGGTACTCGTATCATCATCTTCTTTAACTATATCATCTATTCTATCTTTGTAAATATTTATCAGAAAACAAAATACAAAAATATAAAACCAACAAAATCAAAATAGAAAATTATAAAACCAACAAAAAGCCATAAAAATCAGAAAATTTGAAAAATACCAAAAATATGTTTTTCAAGACATGTCTTCTGGTATCAATAACATCTACGATCTTAGAAATGTCATTCAATAATCGCACGAGACCATAGATGAAGTTCGAGCAGGAGGTGTAAATATTCTTTTTCAAAACATGTCTTAAAATATGGCTTGCAGTTACTTCAGACTGTAACCCGCGCTTAAACCATGGTTTGCTATTATTTCAGATAGCAACCCGTTCTTCAAAGAAAGGAAAGTGCTACGCTAAACCAATTTTCAAATATTTCGTGCACTTATCCTAAAAACAAAACAAGGAAAGCATGTCGTCAAAAGGACTGCTGTTCCTACACAAATGTTTTTCCGTCTAAAATTCTTCAGAAAAATATTTGTTGTGTTTTCAAAATGGTGGAAAACGAGTTGCTTGAAAATCAATCAGATTCAGAGTTTTCGTTAAAATTGAAAACTCAATCAATGACTTCAGCGCTTTTAAACTTTTCATAAAATGAGTCATTGTTTGAGGGGGGGGGGGGGAATGTTTTCAAATCTATATCATCTAACGAGCTTTCTTAATTATCCTACGTGCTTAATTAAAAATGATATTTTCCTGTGTCGAAGGACTAGGAATTTAGGATATGATTATTAGGTTTACATGATTAGAGTTTGATTAACACATAAACCCCATGCCTTATATGATCTGATTGTTATGTTGAATTGACTTTAATTAGTCGATTTCTGTTATGGGTGATGTCGACCACCATATATCTGTATGTATGTTCACTAATGTATGCAGATATCATGGATATAAGAATGTTCCCGATCCGGATCCCACTAATGAAGATGATTGGATGCCGAAAGGAAAGGGTAACTATTTCTTGGGTTGACAAATGAAGAAACGGAGCTTAATTGGACTTCAATGGAGAGTTGGCATAAATGCAACGTAAGAGGTCTCACTGCATCAGCAGATGGTTTTCTTCTAAGTGATTGAAGAAACGGAGCTTAATTTGACCTCAGTTGGCATTCAAAATGCAACGTAAGAAGAAGTCTCACTGCATCTGCAGACGGTTTTCTTCCAAGCCCTACAGCAACAAGGGAAGCTTCTCAACCACCTAACGTATCTTTGTGCATGATACCATTTTTAAACAATTTTGAAAACATTGTTTTGAAAATGGAATAATATTTGTTTTGAAAATAAATTGGACTTAATTTTGAAAATCACCGGACTTTTTTTTATCCAAACATAAGTCACTCAATCATCGACTACTGTCATGGATTGAGGGGGAGAGTGATTTAAAATAAAATATTTTCAAACGATATTTCTTCATAAAAGTTCCGGTTTGTACAAGAATTTAGTGGTGATCTAAAGATTTAATGTTATGTCATGGTATGATTTTTTCTTTAGAATCAAGGTCTTTCAAAATGAAATTTTTTCTGTTCTTGTTTGATTGTGAAATTGTTTTGTTTTAATTAAAAGATCTCTTAAAAACTATCATACCTGACACTAACAATCTTTAATGTCTTAAAATGGTCCTTATCTATCATCTTTCAAAAATTAAATCTTGCCACGTCTTTCCTCTAAAATTTTCTAAATGATTTAAATCATTCGGGATCACAAATCTCAAATGGTTTGATATTTTTGATCGGGGGAGAGATCGTAATTTAAATCTCAAATCTGTTTTAGTCCTTTAAAGGCACTCCTGCCTCCATGTGCCAAACGATTTCAATATATGATGCACATGTTGAGGAGGAGCATTTATCCAAAAACAAGATGATTATTTCAACCAGGCCACACTTTCTCCCATGTTTTCTAAACCTGATTAAATCACTTGAGATCCAAAATCTCAAAGGGTTTGATATTTTTGATCGGGGGAGAATTTGTGATTTAATAATGAAATTTGATAAATGATGATCGATTTGATGAAAATGTGCAGGCTGCTCTCTCATATGTGCTAAACGCTTTCGAATCTCGAAGCACATATTGAGGGAGAGCAAATGGTTTCTTAATGGCTTGTGTGATTGTGGATGTGCTTCAAAAGAACTCTTTCCTCTATGTGATAAAATGATTTCACTTATCCTATGCACATATTGAGGGGGAGAATTTACCAAGAAAATCAAATGGCTTTTTCTATGAAAATTGTGATCAAAGAAAATATTTCAAAATCATCTTGCCTCCATGTGCTAAACAATTTCTAAATCATATGCACATGTTGAGGGGGAGGTTTTCTAAATGATCAAAACTATTAAGGTACAAAATGCTTTGATCTCGTATCACAAGTACCTTGATTGTTTTTCTAAATAAGTTTTCAATTGGTTTCATGAAGGAAAGAACTGTACCAAAAGACCGACCATTTTACTTTATGTATGGAGTTATAAGGATGGTAAGGTTAGGTATTAGTTCCCACGATCCGCAAGAACCGGAGGGATCTACCCAGGGACAATCAACTAGATAGTGTAGAGTCCTTAGGTATATTGAAAAAAGGAGAAAAATGAGAATATGGGAAGAGTGCCGACTGAGACAGAGCTAGTACTGGAATAAACCCAACAAGGTTCTAGTAATGAAGTCTCGGTAAGCACTGAAGGGGTTGAAGAATGAAAAAGAAATGAATATGAAAATGGTGAAAAGAAATAGCCCTCCAATAATTCAACCTTAGGGCAGTAACCGGGTTCAATACATATGCTACTGGTGGTTACCAAGGTAACGCCGGTATTGAAGACAAGACGTCATGGACCCAGTGACGCACTGCACTAAACTTCCCAAGCTACTCAAGTTCCTCTTAAAAGGGCTTGTTTCATTCCAGGGAACCGACATTATCTATCGACTTTCTCTTAGATATTGTTGATATTGAAGAAGGAGAACCCTCTCCCTAGTCTCGGGCATAGGAACCAAATGTGCACAATTGAGTCTAGAGCCAAGAGATCATCCACAATATCTCATTAGGACACTAAATTAATGAAGACTTACTGTTTCACACAATGTGGAAAGTAAAATTATATTAAGAGTCCTACGCATTATCCTTGTGGTATTGCCAGAACATCTGAGTGATATGTTAAATATTCACGATGAAGATGGAAATCCTTCTAGAGCCAAAATTAAACAAGCTCTTGGTGGGTGACATGTGAGATCTTCTCGTAAGATCAAGATTGTGACAACTGGATAGAAACGATGGGGCGATTCACTTTTGAATCAACCTTGGTCCAGGAATGGAATTGACGAATACTTTTGGAAAAACCGTTCGATGTGCAAACCTTCTTTTCTCTAGCACGTCGAATGTGTATTCATTTCAAATTCAAAAAGTATCTCTGATTGAAAAATACTTTTAGAAAAACCGTTCGATGTGCGAATCTCTTCTTTTCACTAGCACATCGAATGTGTACTCATTCTCTAATACAAAAAGTATTTTGATTGAAAATTGATATTTCTCATAAAACCTTCGTCGTATTGCAAAACTCTTTCTTCAAGCAATACATGATTGTTTTTCAAATCAATGTTTCATCAATCAGTGAATCTCAATTCGGTGGTTCACTCACTCCGTGTTGTCTTCTTTGAGACATTCCGGTTTGAGAACGGCTAGAACAGCTGCGAAACCCTGTCAAGGAGATTCTTAGGAATCCTACCTGATCACAGGCAGTACTTGTACTGATCAACGGGGAACCGTGGGCCGTGTACCTCAATTCAACGACAGTGATCAAAGAATCGTGTGTTTTATTGCTAACTGTTGTTTGTAGGTACATTTGGATGGTTGCAGCTGATCAGAATTAAGGAGTCAATCCAAAGCCGCATGCTCACAGCATCCACACTTAATTGAAGAAATCATGACTGGTGCATATCTACATAACCTAGTTCTGATATTTCTATATTATGCTTCTGCTACGCTGCTGCAAATATCATGAACCAGTAAGGCTTCCGCTACTCTGATGGAAAGATGTCATGATTCAAAAGTGTGAGCATGTCGGTCCGAAAGTCATAACTTCACATGATGGCAACACAACAAAGGGTGATCCAGATATTTACTGTGGCTGATAATCTCAAAGTATGCTCGAAGATCATCAAAGATGTGGATCAGTTAAAGGCCTCCACTAAAAGTACAAAATATGCGGACTATGAAGAGTCATTGCTAAAGCACAAAGATTGTGAAAGTGAAGAATTCAAGTCTACTAGCTCAAGAACAAAGACAAAGATAGAATGCTAGGATTCAAAATGTATTTCATGGGGTGACCTCCCTTAGGGGGAGATTGTTAGGAATTGGAAATTCCATGTTAAAGTGTCGGTCACCCCAATTATGGTCTAGCATAAGTTAGCTCGTAGACATGTCGTTATTTATGTTATTCAGTAGTTAATTAGTTAGTTTGTAGCATAGTTTAGTTTAGAGCAACACCGTGGAAGAAGGACGGGTCTTTACCCACTGTATGCCTGATCCACAGTCCGATAGGAGGACGGTATGTTTGTAACTATAAATACCCCTTCCATCCATAGAAGGGGTGGTGCTTTCAATCTAACATTCCATACTTTTGTATACCAAGTCTCTAGCAAGAAAACACCCAACTCTCTACTTCTCTCTCTAAATATGGCAAACATGTATTTTGATCATCCTAGACATCCCGAATAATCAACACAATTTAGCTTTGCAGTACTTTGACGCGAGCAGTACTTTGACTTTCTTCATAAGCAGTACTTTGACTTTCTTTAGCACTTTGACTTTCTTTAGTACTTTGTCTTTTATATCCTAACAACTTCCCAACAGGTCACCCATACCAGTGCTACTCTCACACGAGCACGCTTAACTGCGTAGTTCCTTGTGAACCCTACTCGCAGTGGATCACAAAACGCGTTGTATCTGATAAGACGGATGTTATTCTTATATACCAGTATCTCTCCAGGCCTCTGTCGATTTGGGATTTGCCTAAGGTGTTACAATCACCCTCTTTGCCTAGGGTGTTACAATTACCCCTCCTTAGGGACTCATCGTCCTCGATGAGGTTTGCCTCACCATCCTGAACGGCTCTAGAGTGGCTCTGATACCACTTGTAACATCCCGCCTACTGATACACAATATTGTCCGCTTTGCCCTGATGGCTCATGGCTTTGCTTTTGTGGCCCTCGTGTGAGACTTCCCGGTAGGTCACCCATACGAGTGCTACTCTCGCACGAGCACGCTTAACTGCTAGTTCCTTGAGAACTTTACTCGCAGTTGACCACAAAACTCGTTGTGTCTGATAAGGCGAATGTTATTCTTATATACTAGCATCTCTCCAAGCCTCTGTCGATGTGGGATTTGCCTAAGGTGTTTCAATCACCCTCTTTGCCTAGGGTGTTACAATCACCCCCCTTAGGTACTCATCGTCCTCGATGAGGTTTGCCCCACCATCCTGAACGGCTCTAGAGTGGCTCTGATACCACTTGTAACATCCCGCCTACTGTTACACAATATTGTCCGCTTTGCCCTGGTGGCTCATGGCTTTGCTTTTGTGGCCCTCGTGTGAGACTTCCCGGCAGGTCACCCATACCAGTGCAACTCTCACACGAGCACGCTTAACTGCGTAGTTCCTTGTGAACCCTACTCGTAGTGGACCACAAAACGCGTTGTGTTTGATAAGGCGGATGTTATTCTTATATACCAGCATCTCTCCAGCCCTCTGTCGATGTGGGATTTGCCTAAGGTGTTACAATCACCCTCTTTGCCTAGGGTGTTACAATCACCCCTCCTTAGGGACTCATCGTCCTCGATGAGGTTTGCCCCACCATCCTGAACGGCTCTGGAGTGGCTCTGATACCAATTGTAACATCCCGCCTATTGATACACAATATTGTCCGCTTTGCCCTAGTGGCTCACGGCTTTGCTTTTGTGGCCTTCGTGTGAGACTTCCCGGTAGGTCACCCATACCAGTGCTACTCTCACACGAGCACGCTTAACTGCGTAGTTCCTTGTGAACCCTACTCGCAGTGGACCACGAAACGCGTTGTGTCTGATAAGGCGGATGTTATTCTTATATACCAGCATCTCTCCAGGCCTCTATCGATGTGGGATTTGCCTAAGGTGTTACAATCACCCTCTTTTCCTAGGGTGTTACACCTTCAAGGATGTCCTTCTTCAAAAACTTTCCATGTGGCTTCTTTAGATCACAAAACCTAAAGACCCTTATCACCCATTGATCGTAGTTTCCGGGAGTGAGCATTGGAGGTCTGTCAAGGGATCCAGCTTCATGAATGGATTGTTGGCTACTTAAAGCTTCACACATCTTTGCAAACCAAGACGGTTCCTTTGGTGTTGTAACATTCATAGCATACTTGGCGGGATACTGATTTTGAAAGTATGTGTAATATTGTACTTGTTGACGAGGGTTTGGTGGAACCATTTGTGGTGTAAGAGGGTTTGCACCTTGAGGAAAGTGATGAAATTGTTGTTGAAATTTTTGCAATTGTTGTGGAGATGGTGGAGGATATTGTTGATAGAATTGTTGTTGTTGTTGAGGATACTCATGAAGAAAGTAGCTAGAGTATGGTGGTTGAGACATCTTGAAACTTGTGTTGATGATGGATCTTTGTAGTCGAATGAAACAATGTTGATGAAGTAACCTTATGCGTAGAAACCAGCTTAGGCGTAGAAATCACCTTACACGTAATACCCAACTTACGCGTAAAAAGAAAGCTTATGCGTAAGAATAGCTTACGCGTAGACTTGAGGAAAACATAGCTTAGGCATAAACCAAAGGCTTAGTAGTAGAATACTTATGCGTAATATTTGCTTATGCGTAAGACAAGCTTAGGCGTAAGAAATTCTTAGGAAAAGAGAATTCTACGCGTAAGAGTTTAGCTTAGGCGTAAAACTAGGGTTTTGCCCAAAAATCCTTTACACTTATACCAGTGTAAAAGATATCCAAAGTCGAAGTGTTTTCAGGCTTATCCAAGCAAGAAAACACTGAGTAAACCAATAGCACTGACGATCAAATGATGAAAAGCTTACGCGTAACAAACTGCTTAGGCGTAGACTATGGAGCTTACGAGTAAAACTAGGGTTTCGTTACGAGTAGAAAGTATAAACTATCACCAAAACTGATTTTTATGCTTAAAAATGTTTAGAAACCTGATTTTAATGATGAAAGAGCTTCAATATTACCAAAATAACAAGAAAGTATGAAACTTGATGAATCAAAATAACTTCCACCCTTACGCGTAGACAGAACCACACAAACAAAACCAAGTTCAAAAACTATTCTACACACGTAAATTTTCAAACTTGATGCTAAAAACTTAAACTTTAACACTAAATGAACCTTAAACCACAAGAATCTTGAGTTTTTAAGTGTAAAAATTTGAGCTTTTATGCGTATGAACGTTTAACACACAAAACCCACGCGTATAGATAAAGAACTTCAAAAACAAAAGTGTTTCAACCAACTAGATGGCGAATGATACCACTGTTAGGTCACCATAATATAACACAAGCAATAAGATGTAAGAAATAAGATGAAGGAGAGATCGGATGAACACTAAACACACACACACGTATGAATAGAGAAAGGATATGCGTAGGTGTAATATGAAAGTGAACAACCAACCTTCAAATGATGGTTTACAAGTGCTTATATAGGGAAAGGAACTAGGGCAACACACAAGTTCCCTTCTTTTCTTTATTGGATATGGGCCAAAGCTTATGGGCTTTCTACATAAGCCTTGCCATTAAAACTAACATAAAAGCCTAATAAAGCAACCTATTACATATTGATTACAAATACTTGAAATATAGTTTAGGAGGGATTCCAACACTTTTAGTAGTTGGTGTGTATATGCTTATAAATGGTGACATTTTAAGGTTGTTTTTGATATTATGCAACTTAAATATGTTTTGGTTAATCTTATGTCAACATTTGATGTTTAAGTTGTAATTTTCTGTTGTATTTTATGGTGTGTTATATTGTGTTTTGTTTTATATTCAAATATGATGTTTGTATATTTATAGATAGTCGATAAGTTGTATCTTTTTACAGACTGAATAGAATGCTTTGAAATTGTTAATTTTATATAGCAGGATTGTAAATACAACTGCCAATATTGTTGAAGTGACACAACAACACTATCAACACCAACAATCAATATATATGAAATAAACTTTTAACACATGTTTTCAAAGTAAATCCAGAACCAAACAATATCCAATATTTAAAAATAATCAATGAGAAAATCGTTTAAACAATATTCAAAACATGTTTTGGTGAAGATAATTAAATACACTACTCCAAAATGTTTGGTACAATTCTTTTTGCTAAATTGTTTTTTCATTCTCATCATCTATTTCACTTTCTAATGAATCTATTGCCGAGTGTGGTCTTTTCTTAACAGGAGTTGCATTATGATTTTTCTCATCCTGTAAAAATATTAGTCAACAGATTCACAAATTTAGATTTAAACTCATGGTAATTCTTTGTGTCATAGTTTTAAAAACATAATGTATCATACCTCATTTTCATTCGAAATCGTTGTTGTAAATTCATCTTCTGTTTCTTTTGTCGCAAACTCGTGTGTATCCACGTCACCTTGAAAATCATATAAACCATCTAATGCTTCTTCGTTGTTGTAATTCACATTTTTATTAGAAATTTCATCTTCATCTACTACGTCTTCTTCACATGCGGCCTTTTCTTCACTAATATGTGCGTCTCCTGTTGCATCTTCATTTTCTGATTCTAAATCTTCTAATTCATTTTCAGCTCCTTGCAACTCATCGCCAGAATCCTGTTTTGTAAAATATGATAGAATGTTATTTTTTAAATAATATTCTAAAAGTGACAATTATATTGTAATTATAACCATTTCATTCAGTTTATTTTACAAAGAATTTGTTAAACCTTGTCAATTAGGAAACCATCTTTGAAGTGATTGATTATTTCTGCATCTTCCGTGACTATCTCACTTCGATATATATGCATGTTATTGTTGTGGTTAAATTCGGTGTATTTGATTTTGAATAAATACAGTTTCCCTATTATTTCATTGAGCTCATTCGGAAAATATTCATCTGTATCCATGCCTTGTTTCTCCATTATCTCCCACGCTGAAAACCCAATCATCCTATGGACATTCTTGTTAAAAATAATCACTTGTGTGGATCCACTTTCATCGAATATTCGAACAATGATTTTGAACCTGCACATATATTAATGATTAAGTTGTTTTGTTTTTAAAATATGATAATTGAAAACATCTTACAGCGTCAACAATATATTTCAACACAATGTATTCCGTACATGGATGCAACTGCGTATGTTTCTCCGTGGATTCTGCATTTCCATAATTGATTCTTATTCTTTGAACTGGAGCTTCCTTTTCCCGTTATTGGTGTTACTTTTGTATTGCATACTTTGCAACCAATGTAAGTCCAACCACTCTCATACTGTATGCTGTGAACTGTCACATAAACAACGCAGCATGTATCCTGATTTTGTTATTAATGTTAGATAAACATTGTTGATGTTCAAAGAATGCAACGTTTCAGTTGGAAACACCTTGTACATCAATAATCAAATTAAAATTTACAAACTTACCGGATCAATGCTGCGAATCATGCCTACCAATCTTTTCACACATCCTTGCATAAATTCCGTTGGTGTAACTACATGACTGACCTGGTCGTAGGATTCAATCTTGAATTCCCTAGGGCCATATCCCTCTTGTGATTCGTAGTTGTATTATGTATGAATTTTACTAACTTTATACAAATTACGTACTTATTTATATAAACTTGTATTCTTCACGTTACCTTTTCCGGAATGAAACCAACAGCAGCAGATCCCTGTTAATAAAAATCTTCGTGCCAAATAAAGTGTTATGTATAGATGGCGTATCTACGTTATGTGTAAGTTTAATGAAATCATATGAATGAAAAAACATACTTATTTTAATGGCGGCTATTGTGCGCTAAATTTAGAAAACAATTAAAAAAACTTACTATCCCAATATTTGACTTTTCCCAACACCAATAGAAAGTCTATATGTCCAAGTTGATCAAGTTTCTCTTCGTAATCATTCCACAATAATGACCATTTATCCCAAAAGGTACAATCAATCCTGAAAGACCTGTGTGGAGTGAAATAGATATATGTTTATTTAAATTATAACAGCACCATTAATATAATATTTTGTGTAGATAAATACGAATAACACATACTGAGCATCTTCAATGACAACACTCATGCGGATCTTCCGGCCACCATGGCTATTGATAGGTACAATTTTCCCAATCGCTACTACTGTTCCTAAAACATCTGCCAACAATAACGAAAATAAGGAAGATTAAAACATCCCCTTTTGAATATAAAATTACAAATTTTTCTAGCAACCAACACATACCTACACAATCATGTTCATGCTACTCGTTATATGTGTTCAAGATATGAGTGAATGGCTCATTAATAAAACCAACGTAATTATCGTCTATTTGCTCAACTCTGGTCACTTCAGTCCCTTTGTAGAAACAAAATTTGTACCTGTGTAGTAACAACGGTAATCTACCACCATTTTCGGCCACTCCAAATTTTGAGATGATATAACATTGGCCCTCTTGTAAAAGTGGTTCAAATTTAAACATCAACTCTTTTTTGATGTAGACTTGGATTCGATTGGACTGTTTATACGGTTACAAATGTTATATTATATGATAAGTAATTTTAAATATATATAAATTGTGCGAGTATAAATTCAAATTACCTCCGCATCTTGCAAAACAAAATCCAAACTATATGGATCATGTTCTTCATTCAACTTGTGAGAATTCCAAATAGATATACATCTCCCTTTTATTACCATGTTAGTATTCATGGGGTCAATATTCTCTAAAGGAGTTATTTGTTGTTAATGTATGTTTACTCCTGTAAATATTTACACATACATTTGTTGGTAAATATATTTATAAATATTGTTATTATTAATAGTAATAAACAATATATATACCTTGTGAACTGCTTTGAAAATTGGCACTCTTCCTTTGAATGTTTTTTTCACCAAATGCAAATCTCCCTAGATTAGAGTTATTCACTCTAGAACTATTACCTTGATACTTGAAATTAGAATCATGTATGGTGCTTCTAATTTTTCCAGAACTTGATTTGGAATGTAAAGAAGATGTTTGGTTACCAAAACTCATTTTTGAGTTTCTGTTCCTTCCTGCACATTATTAGGTAGTGAAAAATTATATAATAAATGCTAAACCATTACCATAACAAACACAATTAAAATGACAATACCTTCCAACTCCTTTCCATATTTTAAAGATTGATTCCCAAGTGTGTCTCTTTCTACCATTGGCATACCCAATTGTCTCGATGGAGTGTTTCCCGTTGAACATGTTGCAGAAGATGAAGAACGTTGTTGTAACGTCTTATTACTGATTGAAAAATCTAGCGTTTATAACCAAACAATACATGATTCTAAATTAATTCAAACGTATCTAAAGTAATATTTAAATAAAAATATAAATTACACAATGATAAAAGAGGGTCATTTGCATATATATCCCTCCAAATATGCAAAATTGCATATATATCATTTGCATGCATAAAAACCATTGTACTATATGCATCAAAAACTTGTAAGAAGGATATATATGGAATTATTCACCTTTGGAGGGATATAAATGCAATTCCCCCATAATAAAAATATATTACCCTCACATACTGTTGGCACATTCCGCGAACGGCTTTGGTAGTTCCTTCATAATGGATTACTTTCAAAAGTAGTTTTACCCATAGCAATTATTTTCTTACTGCGACTTTTATCATCTGTTGTTTAAAATATAATGAAAACATTTTGTATTAATTAAAAAAAACAAATCCAATAAAAAATAATAATAAATAAATAAATTTACAAAATAATACATGAACCTTCTCTTCTTGGTGTGTCACTTTCCAATATAGGAGTTTTAGTTACATTGTTTTCCTTTTCAGAACAACCTCCTGTAAATATATTCCTCTCAACTAATTTACCAAACAATTAAAAAAACAAAACAATTTCTTTAATAACACTGGATTGATTAATAAGCAACAAAATAAATTTTGAAAACCCTTTGTCACTTTTGTTCAGTAACAAACAAAACACAAAACAATTAAATAGTTAAAAAAATATCATGTGGGTGATTTGGTGAATCTAAAATATCAATTTCTGAAACAACAATTGGTATATAACTTATACAAATACCATATAAATAAACACACATTACTAATTAAAAAATATAATGAAAACAGTTTTACCCATACCAAATACAACAGTTGGTAAAATTGATTGACAAAACAACAACATATACAAAATAACTACAATACCTGTTTGTTACTTTCCTACAATAAAAAAAACAAAAACATAGAGCATATACATAGAATACATGCAGGTTGTATGAATATATATATTAATGAAAAATAATTGAGGAAACAATAACAGTACAAAATAACTACAATACCTGTTTCTTTATTTCCTGATGTGGCTGATTCCAATACCTCAACATCGTTAGTTTTAGCTTTCTTATTGGTACGTGAATCTGTTTTAAAAAATTAGATACCTTTAAACGCCAAACAGTAATACAAAAATCACAATAATATAAAAACAATACAAACAATACAAACATAAAACATTACAATAATACCTTTTGAAACAAAAGCACCACTCTTAATATCTTTAGCTCTTGTAAGCCTTTTCGATTGTCTTTGTGGCTGCATCTTTCAATAAACTATCTGTGTATACTGACTCAAAAAATATTGAATACGTTTGTATGTAATGCTGATACAATATATTATATATACCTTACAGATTAAGATAAAATTTTATAAAATCATGCATATAATCAAATTGTTAACTGGGCCAAAATATAGGCTTATAATATATCACCATATATATTCCTAATATATCCACATATAATCAAAAAGATAAATACAGAAAAGAGAAAAATATTTATACCATTACAAAAACAGTCATGTACATATATCCTGATTTGGAGTATGTAACCAAAAGATTCATTATCCTTGTTGGTTTGATTACTTGAGGCGTTTAAAAAGTATCATACATATGCAGGTTTGAACCTCACCTGTGTCCATTTTTAGATTATAATCACATGCATACGTGACACCCAAACTTAAAATTGCCTACGTGGCATTACCTGGCAAAACGTGGCATTACGTGGCATTTCGGGTGAATTATGAAATCATGAGCATCATGTTATATATATATATATATATATATATATATATATATATATATATATATATATATATATATATATATATATATATGTTATAGATATATATATGTCATGGCAGGTTGGAAAACTTAAGTGATTTAAATAATAATAATCAAATGAAAAAAAATTTAATGTGTTAGAACTTTTAACAATTCAATATGAGATTAATGTTTTATATGTAGTATAGTTAAGTGATTGAAAGCGTAATAATAACGAATACATACACATAAATCTGTAAGCCATGCATGGTCTTAACATGTTTCAATCCTCTAATGTGTAACTCTCTCATGTTTTTATCATGTTAGTGATATTTTGAGAAGAATCAAAATAATAGGTCCATTGTTTCAATTACTAGTGGTTTCATTTTATCATTTTCTTCTTGTTAATTAGTACAACATGACCAACATATAAAGATCCTCTATATATATAGAATTTTTGATATCGTCCTTTATCCTATTTATAATTATTATTTTTATGAGCAAAGATATTGATCCCATCAATTTCGATTACAAACATAATGACAATGCAAATACACCGAAACCGAATTATGTGTCGAAGAAAGAAACTAATATACAAATACACTGGAGCCGAATTATATATCGAAGAAAGAAACTAATATATGATATTATAAAGAGACGGAGGTTGGTTATTGGTACCCTTAAAGTGTAAGTAATACACTCCTTAATTTTTTTATTTTTTTTTTAATTTTTTTTTATTACAAAACTGCGAAATAAAAAAAAAAAAAGACAGAAAATATAAAGTTTGATAAGTGAAAGTAAAACATAAAAAATACAAAACAGAAAATCATAAAAATTAATTTGTCTTGATAATAAAGTAGGTAAAACCGACGATAAAAAATGCGAAACCGAAATTACAAAGTTTGACAAGTAAAAAATAGGGAAAGATAAAAAATAAAGAACACAAACATAAAAAAACTGTTATGGACTATGAATAAAATGAATAATATAAAGGGCGTCACTTATATTTATAAGGTAAAAAATTACCAATGGTACCGCCTCAAATTGAGTTAAATTTTGTACACCTTACTTGGCGGCTTATTTAGTTTTTGTACACCTTATTATAATCTGAAGGCTGAAGCTTATGTTTTTTTAAATTTATTTGCCGAATTAATTGTAGCTGAAGCTTATTAATATTAAATCACATACAAATTCATCAAATAAAATTCATATAATTTTTTAGCTTTTACGTGATAATTTATTATATTTTTAACGATATTTAAGTAATTTAACTAGTTATAAGCCTCTTTCTACAGGCTTGGGATTATGAAGGCTTAGGGCAGCCTCAATAAGCTTATGTGACAAACGAGACTTATTTTATAAGCTGACTTATTTAAAAGTTCAAGCTTCCATAAGCCCTAGAAGCCCCATTGCTAAACATAGACATATGTTTGGCTAGGGCTTAAATGCGGCTTATTGGGGCTTGGGCTTTAAAATAAGCCGGCTAATAAAATAAGTTTCGTTTGTCATAAGGCTTATGGAAGGACTTATAAAATAAGTCGGCTAAAAGCTTTAGCCCCATAAAAGGGGCTAAAAACTTTAGCATGAGGCTTTTGAAAAATAAATTACTTATTTACTCACAAAAATATCTAATATATACAAAAACTCGTTTAATCATGTCATTTTTAGTAACTTTATAATAATAAGCCCCAACCTTAACTCATTTTACAAACAAATTTTATAAAAATACAAATTTTAATTTCATCTTATAATATAAATCTCAGCCTATTTCACGAGACATACCCGCTAAGTGTCTTAATTTTATGAGCAGTACATAGGACCCAAATACACCATCCATTGTTTTAATCATTTGCACTATGAAGTTGATTGTGACCCCCGAAAAAGATGCAAAACATCACCATGTGTTCCACTGTCGTACCCTTGACCCTTCTTTACTTTGCTAGACCCTTCTATACTTTCCTAGCTGTATTTTGGTGCATTTTATTTTGAATGTCTATTCAAACCTCCTTTCTCTTAAAAATCTATGTCTTCAAGTGTGTTCCCTAATCTATGACACTTTATCAAAACAATGTCTAGAAGGTTTAAAGCAATAATACAATGATAAACTTTTGAACGTTTACTTTTTATTAAACTAAATCGAAGAATTACAAAATATTTTGCGAAAAGATAATATTTAATTGAATGACAATATTATTTTGCTTTATGATCAAGACTATCACAACATGCGTGCGAAGTAGCTGATACTCTTTTGGCCATATCTTTTGCATACGAATTTGGATTTAGGCGATTCAAAAAAAGAAACGACGAGGACGAAAAAATCTAAGATTTGGTGAAAAAGGAATTGCGATGCTGTCACTCCTTAGAGCTGATGCCATCACATCGGTGCGACAGTAAAATCAGCTATAAATATAACCTCATAACTTCACTTTTTGTAAGCCCTAAACCTTAAGTCCGATTATAGGGTTTAGGTAGGTGTTTTTTCAGCAACTTAGAGAGTTTCAATCACTCCATAAACATCTTGTAATGGTTTGTTGATTCTACCTTAATTCATGTCTTCAATTATCATTATTTTTGCTTATTATTGATTATGCTTGGCTAATTCACCTAGTGTCTGCTTATGATTGTGTGAAACTTATATATAATTAATTAGATCTTATTGTTTTTTTATTGATACTTTTGTCTATCTTCGTCATTAAGGTGTGACAAATTCAATGAGTCTAGTTGATTTAGTTTATAATTATTGCATCATACTGTCTCTTGTTTGATTGGTTGTTCACGTTAGAATAGGAAAAATGGCTTCTTCATTATGTATGCGAGCTTGAACGTCCTAATTACGTATGTTATGTCCTTGAGTGCACTATTAGACTTTTTCGTTGTATTTATTGCGTGAATTGCGATTGTTGATAATAGGAGATTTGGGAGAGATAACTTAGGTTACTTGGAGATCTTGGTTTTCTAGAGGAGATCAATACATTCATAGAGTTAGGGAACTAGGCAACACCCTACGAATAATAATGGAATACAACGCGCCAATTAAACAAGAATGTGACAATTCAGAAGGTAGAATTGGATAACTAACAAGGAGTAATACATCATAGGTAGATACGCTTCACTTCCCTTGTAGAACCCTAATTTAATTTTCCGCGTATTAGTTTAGTTAAAATAGTTTAATTAGTTGATAAACAAAACCCCCAATCTAAACACCGAAATTTTACTTTGCTTTCATAAAATATAAAAAGACAGAAAGAATCACTCCTCACCTTAGACCTATTCGTCATACATCTCGACCTTCCCAACATTATTCCCCTATAGAACGATCAATCCCCCGAGTCTTACCTATACTACACTACAACGGTTAGGTACACTGCATAGGAGGATTGTAAAACTTCTTCGGAGGTTCGCAAACTCCGCATCACTACCTAAGTTTTTTAGTAAGTGGAGCCTGATAGTGTCAGGTCATTGTTTAGACTACTTATAAAACTTTTAGGCGGTTGTTTTGTAATGCGTGATGTATCAGGATTGTTTTATAGAGTGTACTAGGCATGTATGGTCCTGGGTTATGTAATAGGGTGGTTTTCCCCAATTTTATCATGAAATTAAATGTTCGTCAATTTATTATTTTGTATTTACAAGGTTTGTGTAGGCCTGGGTTTTTAGTTAGGATGTTATAATCCTGAACTTTTAATGAAATTAGCGTTCAAGCCAATTTTTTGTATGTGACCAGGCTCGTGTAGGCCTGGGTTTTTTAGTTAAGATGTTGTAACCCTAAACTCTTAGTGAAATTAGCTTGTCTAGTCAATTAACTGTATGTATTGTTATTCCTATGTTTAGTGATCAGTTAAACATGAAGAATATTTGTCGTCGAAAGTTTGTTTAACTTTGACATGATAACAAGTACTTGTATTTTGCCGTAAACATTATAACTAATACTATTGACTAGCTATCTTTCAGCAACTCACTCGTGGAAAGATGTGCGTGTGTGTACCTTGGAATAGGCTTGCGCGATGAAACCATATCCAAGCTATCTTGGCTGTTAGAAGCCTTGATGAAAAATAAAAAATGAAAAATCCACCTAAGTATAGCATGCTAATCTAGGGATGAGCGATCTCGACCGACACCCGACTCCCTTCCCGATACCGATCCGACTGTAATGGTGTCGGTAGTCGGTTTGCGTTTTCCTGATAATCGGGATTCGGGACGGGTCAGGAGTCGGGACAGTCCCGAGAAAACGCAGCCAAAATAAAGATTCGGGACCGTTATCGGGATTCGGGACGAGTCGGGACCATTATCAGGTCGGGAGTCGGTTTGGGTTTTCCCCATTGTCTGTATCGGGATTAGTCGGGACTGGTCGGGATTTGTCCCGATGCTCACCCCTATGCTAATCAGGCTTTTGGAAAACTAGAGGGGGGGGGGTTGAATAGTCTTGCTGATTAAAACTTCGTTTTAAAGTATTTAGATCGACTTATGTGAATCCATTTAGATCGTGTGTTGGATATTGATAGATAGACATATAAACAAATAATGTAAAGAAATAAAGAGTAAAGGAACACAAAACCACGACACAATTATTTATAGTGGTTCGGCTACAAGGATACCTTCCTTGCCCTACTCCTCTCCCCGAGTACCCAACTCGAGAGTTTCTAAGCACTACATAACACAAGCTCCTTAATGTGGTGGAGAAGCCTTCACAATGTCACTTACACTTTATCCGGTACAAGGCTAGACACCGAGTTCTTCCACGAGGTAGAACCAAACTTATCACAACGTCGCATACACTTTATCCGGTACAACGCTAGATACCGAGTTCCATTACGAAGGAGGAACTACTACCCAACACTACTACCCAAAGGAGACACACTCCTTTTTAAAACACTTGAAAGGATATCAATATACTTTAACCAAACTACACTAATATACATTGACGCCCCATATCGGATGTACACCTTTGGCACTATACACCAATGCTTTCAACACGACAATCTATTAGGGGGAGAGAATAACTATCAACAAGATGCACTCCAGTGGTCTTGATGATGACGAAGCTTAGCAACTCATGACCTTGAGCTTGCACGTCTTCAAGAGGTTGTGATCTCGCCTTTAAGAGGAACCTAGAGAATCACACAAAGATAAAACTACATAGAATGATCTTTTGGATCTGTGGTTAGAGAGGTTAGAACATAGAAATAAAGTATGTCTAAAAGGGTTAGTGAGCAAGAGAGAAATGGCTCACTATATATAGGCAAAACATGCCTACTGTTCCACGGTTTTGGCGGATCCCTTACCCAAAGGATTCGGCCAGTGCAATTCCAGGGATCTGGCTGCTGGGTCAGCTTAGTCCGGATTTTGGGTTGCAAACCAGGTTATGGATAATGGGTCATGGACTTTGGATCATGGATACCCAACAAGATATAATGTACCTAGTCAATGGGTTATGGATCTTGGGTCATGGGTCATGAACTTTGGGTTATGGATGATGGATATTATCCAACATGACTTCATGCATGATGTCATGCAATGGGTCATGGGTTATGGATCATGCTCCATGGGTATGGGTTATGGATTTTGGTTTTTACCCAATAAGATTCATTGTACCTTGTTAATGGATCATGGGTCTTGGGTCGTGGGTTATGGACTTTGGTTTTTACCCATTATTTACACATTACAATTTATACAAAGTACATATACATTTTTTATAAAATGTAAGTAAACAATATTACTTGTAAGTGTTTTATAAAAATGGTTTTTGTTTTATATAACTTATTTAACTAAACATGTTTTTATGGGTTTTATATGTTTAGTAAAAGTGTGTTAGTAAACTATTGGCTCAAAGCTTTTACGTATTTTATTTATTTCGTTAAAATGATTTTACGTTTGTTATCGACTAAACATTAGAAGATCGTAAAATATAAATAAACGTTTTTATGGTTTATTTGTATTTCCTCCTTTTTGTTGATGACAAAACATAAGATTATTTTAAGTAAAAAAATTAAATTCGTAAAATTTTGAATTGGAGTTTTTACTCTCTTCTCCCATTTTTTTGTCGAAACAAAAAGAGCGTCGAAAAGAAACTAACACACAAAAGAAAGAGTTTTGAGAAAAACTTATGGGATGTAAAAAAAATGAGAACGAGTCAGAGAAAGAAATGTAGAGAGAGGAAGTAGTAAGGTAAGAAAGAGGTTCTCGTTTTAGCTCCACCTTGACGGATGCTTCCCTTTCGTGAGGGCGTCAAGTAATTAGGAAGACTAAACGAGTGTATTGCAAGCAATTTGCAACATTTTCGCTTTGATGAAAAGCTCCCCCTTGACGAGTGCTCCCTTTTGATGAGGGCGTCAAGTAGTTAGGAAGACTAAGTGAATGTATTGCAAGTGTTTTGCAATGTTTTGCTTTGATGAAAAGCTCCCCCTTGTTGAGGGCGTCAAAGTCTTCATGTGTATTTTGAAAATCTACAAAACAAAGGTTAGAAAACAAGTATATGGTGCATCGTTTCCTGCAAATGAGCTTTAAGTTAGCTCAAAAATTGTATTATGTCCACCGGTTCTGCCGGATCCTTCATTTGAGGGATCCGTCCAGGCAAAATGGAGGGAACCGTGTACCTGCGACTTAGTAGCAGCAATGTAGATATAAATAGTGACGTAAATGTCCAAGTAAGTTATGTAAAAACATGTTCACATAACTATATAACATACAAACATGTAGTTTCATTTAATAAAACAAGAGAAATGATACACATATCTCTAAAACTAAGAAAATGATACAAACATGCATTAAAGTAAAAGTCCTAACAATCTAAGTTGCGCCTAAGACTAGAGAAAACACCACCTGTGCTTGTATTCCTAGGTTTAGGGACGATTAGATTTGTTGACTTCATCAAAACGTTCAAGAAGGTGATAGAACATGAAACGTAATTCATCGCGTACTTCATGGACTAACCCTTGGACATGTTGACAATGAAAGCAATCATTGTCATGACTAGGAAATGGTGGTGGTAAAAATGGAGATGTTTGAGGAGGTAAGTTTGATGAGGAAGGTGGAGGTTCCACAAAAGATGGAGGGATTTGTGGAGGTAAGTTTGATGAAGTAAGTGGAGGTTCTACCAAGTACGAAGGTGGTGATATATGTGTTGGTGGAAGTAAAGAAGTATCCACTTCCATATGATCCAGTTGATGAGTTTGGATATTCCTCATAATCCAAAATAGACCATTTTGAGGGTGAAGGAGAGTAGAACACGGGTGCTAGTGAAGTTCCAACACCAAGGTTTTGGTGAGAAGGTTGTTGTGGTACCATTTTCTCAATTGATGAGAATGTGGGAAATGGTGGTGGATGAGAAGCCTAGGTGGCAAGTCTTCTAGAGAGTAAAGGTTTGGAGATGAAAAAGGTGTGGTGAAGGAGAGAGCTCTAGGTTCTAGAGGTGAGAGTTTGGTTATTTTAGTGGAGATAGGAGTGTTTGGTTTTGGAGGTATGGTAGTGTTTGGCAAAGGTTGTCTGGTGGAAACAAGTCTTTTAGGAGTTAGTTTGATTGGTAGAGTTGGTTGAGAAGGAAATCTAGTGTTTGAAGCTTTCATGGGTGATGACTCAGTTGAGGAGATTTCATGAACAACACGAGCAATTTTCTTGGGAGGGCCTTTGGTTGATGAGTTTACAGTAGGTGCTTTTCTCATGGTGAAATGTTACAAGGTGAGATTTTGAAAGGGAAGTTTAGCTACTAAGAATGAGTGTTTGAGTGATGCTTTGTAAGTACAAACACAAGTGGTTTATAAGGGGAGAAATTAGGCAAGTGAATTAAAGCCTAAACCACTAAAATTCTTTAAATTTCAATGATTTGCATGCACAAGAGTCAACTACAGTGTTTTTCTATTTTAGGGAGTCATTTAAAACAATGTAGAGTGTTCAAATTAATAAAGAGGGTTTGAAATGATTATATCAAGTGAGATTAAGCTTTCTGTGCAGCCGGTTCTCACAAATCCCTCCTTTGAGGGATCCGGCTAGCTTTAAGCTAGGGATCTGGCTCTCAGAAGCCAAAAAAATGGGTGATTGGGTTCTAGTAAGGTCTATCACCTATGTATCTTGAGTGATTTAGTTTACTAAGGTATTTTAAATGGTATAAGACTTAAATGACTAAGCATAATGAGTAAGGATAGCCAATGTTGACTTTTATGGAAAAAATGGAGTTTTTAGAAACACCAATGAGTGATCAAGGACGACACTAATAGTTTTGAGGATGATAAATGGTTATAGAAACCAGATGGTGATCAAAGAAAATTTTAGAAAATTTCTTAAAAATCACAAGAAATGAAAAACTAGTTTTTAGAGCATTTTAAGGTAAAGATGACTAAAATCAATTTGTTAAAATAGAGAGAATATCAAACTAGGTGTGTTGAGATGAGAGAAATAATGTATAAACATTGGAGCTAAAAAATAGTGAGTTTTGAAGTAATGATAAATCAAAAACACCTTGAATGTGATCCTAAGTCATCCATGAGTGAATGTGGGATCAACTGAGCCTAAGGAAAGTTTAAGTGATCCTAATGTATCATTTTTAATTAGTACAATAAGGTCTGGAAGGTTGGATTTATGCAAGGAAGCTAAAAATAAACTTCTGTATAACCGGATCCCATAGATCCTTCTCTTGAGGGATCCGACCATTTATAGCCAAGGGATCTGGCATCTGAGACAAATTCCTTAACATAATTGTTGCAAAATTTTGTTCCATGCATCGAATTTTGAAATAAATGATCTCTACAACAAGCATATATGTATATGAGTAGAACGTAGCAACTATTTCATAGACATGATGAAGTTACATTGGTGAATCAAGAGAAAGCCTAAGATTGATTCTCTAATGAGTAGGAAATCTTTCATTCATATGCAAACTTTTATCATTCGTTGTTTTCGTTTGATGGATCACCAAGTGGGTCTTGAGCGGTTGATGATTCAGGAATAAAGAATGAGGCAATGAGAGATACATTCATAGGTTCCATCATTTTATTCACAAGTGAATATTTAGGATTTTGAAATTGTGGATGATAGTACATGATATGATGATAGAGTCGTGTCAAGAACATCCCATAAGGTATTAGTTTGTTCTTGTTGCCTTGGAGGTTTATAATTCGCCTAGCAAAGAAATAGGCAAGATTGTATGGTTGTTGAGTTAGGAGACAGTAAATCATGTGAGCACAACATGCGGGAAGTATCTCACGATTTCCTGTAAGACTCCAAACATTTTCATGTAGGATGATTGCGAGAGGTTTTAGATCATCCTAGAGTTCACGTGTATGAATTATGTTGTTTGGATTTGAGTAGTTGGAATGTTGATGAGTGCATAGAAAATGAGTTATTTCTTGAGGAGAGGGTATGTATGAACAGTATGGACTGTTTTCTTCATGATAGTTGAAGAGAGAATCAAGGGACCAATCTTCGGTGAAAGCACATTATTCATAATTCAGAATTAGGAGAATGTGAGCAAATTGCCCAAGAGTCAAAACAAACTTTTGGTTTTTGATCCAAAACCATAGTGATAGAGAACGATCATCGTTACGAATGAGCTCAACTTGACGGATGAATTCCAAAACAAACCGCAGATAAATTTTCTCGTTGATGCCGACAAGACCTTCTAGTCCTATGGTGCGGAATGAAGTATTGATACCCTCTTGGAAGATTAGAGGTGAGTCAACAACACGCCTTTCATGAAAGAAACGAGTTTCAAGGTTATTGAACCCACGAACATGATTGCCTGGAGTGTCTGGTTCAAGAGATATTTTTGGAATGTATACATAAGTAAGTTGATAATCGAAGTCATACTCATGAGACATATTGAGACCTATAGACATGGAACGAATAATTTACATAGTAGAACTTCGAGAGTACGAGTGTTTTTTATTGGTGACACTTTTAAGTATTTTAATCATAGTTTTGGAATATAGTAAAGTGATAGGATCTCCTAGCGTTTTCATTGTCTATTCTATTTTAATAACAATGACACTCCTATATTTTTAACTCACTCCCTTTTGACATCTAGTGAAATTTCTTTTTATAGTAAGTTTTCATGAAATGATTTTTATGGTGTTTGTGTAGGAAATAGTGCATGAGTTTCTGTCATCTGTTCCTCCAGTTCTACTGGTTCCTTTTCAAAAGGGATCTGGCCAGTTAAGATCCAGGGATCCGAGAGATCTGTAGAATTGACAGAAATTTGGTTTGACGTAGGTTCTATTTTTATAACTCATGTGTTGCGAAATAAATGTGTTTTAGCCAGTGTTAATTCTTGAACTTACATTAATGGTTTTAAACACGTTGGGATTTTGAACGCTCAATTGTGAGAGAAAATAAAAAGAAAGCATATTACACGAGAATGAAACGAGATAACTAAGACATGATTTATTTCATCTTAATGCTTAAAGCAATACAAAGGATCAGATAGATGATACAAATATAGATCAATAAAATAAAGAACATGTCTCCATGCGAGAAATGAATAAGATGAAGTTGTGAGTGTGTGAGAACTTTGAAAGTGGAAGATTTGAAAAGTGGGATTTGTTAGATAGGGGTTTGATGTTCGAAAAAATATTTTACAAGGAAGGAGGAGTTTTTGAGATTTGTGTTTGTTTTATTTGTGTTTAAAAGGATTATACTTTTAGAGATTAGGTTTAGACAACACATATTGATACACCTTGGTTTAGACAGACGATGACACATAAGCACGAAGTTCTTTAAAGAAACCACGTATATCATATAAATATATTTAGATATTTATATGAGAAAAAAAAATAAACACATAATTTCCCATTAGTGCCATGCAAGCATACACATGTTTTACTTATATTACTTAGAGATAAGTCTTATGAAAGTCATAACTCTATTGCAATTTGATTATCCTTTTTGAAGAGATTTATCAGTGAACAACTCTGGGTTCTTCGAGATCTTCTTGGTGATAGGATTAGACAACTTTTTTGGGGAAAGTTATCTTATTACCCAAGAATCTTGATAGTCAGCTTATTTTGGGATCAACTAAACAAAATAACAAGTAAGGTTAGTGCATTTTGTAAAGCAAAATAAGATGTAATATACAATGGGTGTTACTATCTAATCAACATCCAATGATATATATAAAAAAATTCTTGAAACATAGTTTTTGTTTTAAGAAATTTCCTTCTTTAAAGTTTTCAAACATACACGGATCGTATCAAGTTTTTAAAGTACAATATACTCTAAGAAACTTGGTAACGAAGCTCTGATGCCAATTGTGAAAAACTAAAAGGTTGAATAGTTTTGCCGATTAAAACTTCATTTTAAAGTATTTAGATCGGCTTATGTCCATCCATTTAGATCGTGTGTTGGATATTGATAGATAGACATATAAACAAATAATGCAAAAACATAAAAAGTAAAGGAATGAAAAACCCCGACACAAGTATTTATTGTGGTTCGGCTACAAGGACACCTTCTTTGCCCTACTCCACTCCTCGAGTACCCAACTCGATAGTTTCTAAGCATTACACAACACATGCTCCTTAATGTGGCGGAGAAGCCTTCACAACGTCGCCTACACTTTATCCGGTACAAGGCTAGACACCAAGTTCTTCCACGAGATAGAACCAAACCTATCACAACGTCGCCTACACTTTATCCGGTACAAGGCTAGATACCAAGTTCCATTACAAAAGAGGAACTACTACCCAAAGAAGACACACTACTTTTTACAACACTTGAAAGGATATTGTTAATACAAATAAACCGTAAAAATGTTTATTCATATTTAGCGATCTCGTTATGTTTTATTGATAGCAAGTATAAAGTTATCATAAGTAAAATTATAAGAATATATGTTATTTTTGTAAAGCATATACATTTGTTCATTCGCATAAAACGTGCTAATAATTCATTTGTTGTAATAGTTTATGTATTAGGATGGGTAATATCCAAGACCCATGACCCATACCCATGGAACTAATCCATAACCCATGACCCATTGCATGACATCATGCATGACATCATGTTGGGTGTTATCCAAGACCCATGACCCATTGTCTAGATACATTGTATCTTATTGAGTACCCATGGGTTTTACCCATAACCCATCACTCGGTTTGCAACCCAAAATCCGGACTAGTACAACCCAGTTTGCCGGATCCCTAGGATTGCACTGGACGGATCCCCCAAGTGAGGGATCCGCCAGAACCGGGCTACAGTAAGGTTTTTTGCCTATAAATAGTGAGCCATTTCTTCATTGTTACTCACCCTTCTTCTTACAACTCTCTCATATATTATCTCACTTTTCTAACCTCTGATCTCTTGATCAATCTAGTAGTTCTTCTTTCTTTTGTTGTGTATCTCATATAGGTCCTTCTCAAAGGCGAGATCACGATATACTACAAGTTATCCAAGCTAAGGGTCCTTGTTTGAGTTATTCCTCCACAAGATTTCTGTAGCAAGGTCTTGTATTTCATATTTCACATAGTTGTTGTGTAATAGTTGTGTTGGTTTGGTCCGCCGAGCTAAGGACTCGATATTTAGCTTTGTACCGAAAAAAGTGTAAGCGACGTTGTGAGGCTTCTCCGCCGTGTTGAAGGAGCTTGTTGACATAGTGCTTGAACTCTCGAGTGGGGAACTCGGGGAGTAGAGTAGGGCAAGGAAGGTGTCCTTGTAGCCGAACCACTATAAATCACTTGTGTCACTACTCTCTATCCTTTACTTTACTTGCTTTTGTTATTTACTTTACTTATTGCTTTATACTCTCTATCCATCCATAAGAATTCACATAAGATCGAATCTAAAGTTTTGTAACTTAAATTAAAATCGGCAAAACTATTCAACCCCCTTCTAGTTTTCCACATATATCAATATCCTTTAACCCAAACTACACTAATATACATCGACGCCCCATATCGGATGTACACCTTAGGCACTATACACCAATGCCTTCAACACGACACTCTATTGGAGGGAGAGAAGAACTATCAACAAGATGCACTTCAGTGGTCTTGATGATGACGAAGATTAGAAACTCATGACCTTGAGCTTTCACGTCTTTAAGAGGTTGTGGTCTCGCCTTTAAGAGGAACCTATAGAATCACACAAAGATAAAACTACATAGAATGATCCTTTGGATCTGTGGTTAGAGAGTTTAGAACATAGAGAGAAAGTATGTCTAAAAGGGTTAGTGAGCAAGAGAGAAATGGCTCATTACTTATAGGCAAATCTTGCCTACTGTTCCAAGGTTCTGACGGATCCCTTACCCAAGGGATCCGGTTAGTGCAATTCTAGGGATCCGGCTGCTGGGTCAGCTTAGTCCAGATTTTGGGTTGCAAACTAGGTTATGGGTTATAGGTTATGGACCATGAGTCATGGACTTTGGATCATGGATACCCAACAAGATACAATGTACATAGTTTGTTAGGAATTGGAAATTCTAATGTAAAGCATCGGTCACCCCAAGTATAATCTAGCTTGAGTTAGCTCGTAGACATATCGAATATTATGTTAGTTGTTAAGTAAGTTATTAGCTTAGTTTTAGTCTAGAGTAACACCATGGAGGAAGGACAGGTCTTTACCCATTGTATACCTGATCCACAGGCCGTCAGGAGGTCGTTTAGTTTGTAACCTATAAATACCCTCTACCTTGCAAGGTAGAGGGTTGGATGTTCTTTGGTAATCTAACCTTATATGAGTTTCTCTTTCTAGAATATCCCACTTTCTCTCTCTAAAATCATCTATACGCCCAAGTATGTTTGTGTTATGATGTGTATGTGAAATCCAATATGTTACAAATGGTATCAGAGAGCCATGGTTTGATCATCTCTTACATATCTTTGGAGTTCTAGTGGTTTTTAGGTGGTTTTTGAGTTTGAGAAAGTTTAGTAGTTTTTGCATCATTTGGTTGATTTCTAGTGTTAAAGTTTGGATTTTGATTGTACTTTTGTGTTTAGGATCATCATAAGTGTTTAGGTTTTGATTTGGAAGGCTTGAATCATCGTGGTTGGGTTGTTTTTGGATTGAAAAGTGGTGTTTTTGAATTTTTTCAAGCTAGCGACTTGAGTCACGGTATTCTTTTCCTGGTAGCGACTTGCTTTGTAAGTTTGTAGCGAGTTGTAGTGCTTAGCGACTTGGTGCTTAGCGACTTGCCTTTAGAGACAAGCCGACAAAAAGTACTGTTAGTGGATTCTCCACTACGGGTAGCAACTTGGTAAGGTAGCGACTTGCTTTCAACTTTGATAGCGACTTGCTTTTTAAGTTTCGTAGCGACTTGGTGGTAGCGATTTGGTCCTTAGCGAGTTGCTATTTAGCGACTTGACATCTTAGCGACTTGGTGCATAGCGACTTGCTGTCAAAATTCATAGCGATTTGGTAACTTAGCGACTTGTTCTTTTAAGTTATTTAGCAACTTGGAGCCTAGCGACTTGATTCAAAGATTCATAGCGACTTGGTTGACTTTTGTGTTTAATACGGTTTTCTCTTGATTTAGTAAAATCCCGTGAAAGAATCTATTTCCCAATTTAATCATTGAGTTATAAAATCCCGTATAATCTGTCAACATGTCTACCAACATGCCTACAATCATATCTACTATAGCAGAGGACGTTCATGCAGCAAATACTCATCCACCCACATTGTCTTACGTCACTGACCCTTTTATCTCCAAAGTGCTTGAACTCTATGATACCTCACAGTACAATGAAACTAGTTGCCCTTCTGAATATCCTACCTTGATTGATTCTACTAACCATGATCAAAACTCGTCATCTTCCAACTCAAACTTCAACGAATCACACCTGTCATTGACCCATGATGCAAATCATTCTGATTACAACATTGAGCCATTTTGATTACTTCATCAGCATCTCAGACAACTGTTATCCACTCCTATGGGTCGAACATGTGGTGCTCTCTTCCGCCAAGACTTACCTACATTGAAAACGGCTATGTTGCTGAACTTAGAACAATTGAAGCTTCAAATTACCAATGAGAAGGTATTAATTGATGACTCTAATGCTGCACTTCAAGTTATCTACAACCAATTTCAGCCATTTATCAAAGGGGAATATTTCGCTGACTTTGATCAACACCTGACTGGAATTTCATTCAAGAAACATACTGGAATGGAAATTCATGAGTTCATCAACACATATATCCAGGTCATGAATAATGTGGAAGTATACATTAAGGATGCTTCTCAAAGGAATGATTGTTTGAATGAGATGAATGAGTGTCATGAAGAATTAAAGGAAAGCTGTGATATTTTAGGTAATGGATCAGTTGAAAGAACGGATGATGCTGATGCTGACTGTGGAATTTCAGAAACTAAAATGAATGATGTAAGTGGTTGCACTGAACACAAAGGCTCAGAGTCCGAAAAACTTAAAACTTCTTTCATGTCAGTAAATCCTGTTGTGCATAAGGTAAACACAGATGTCATACCAACAAATGAACATGTGTCATGCATTGAGGTACTCTTAACTGACCCTATCTTTGATAATGATATCGAAAAATGTGTCTTGGTTGAGTCTGAATCTAAAATCTTTGAAACAAATGACATGGTAACAAAAGGGGTTTATGATGAAATTTCAAACAAATATTCAATTCTTGAAAAACATTGTATTTCCCTGGAAATTGCAATTCAACAAAAGGAAGAAAGTTTTCGTGCTACAAAATCTTGCATTAATCCGAAATTTCCAGAATTTCAAGAATTCTTTGAAATCAATCACTTAAAAACCCAGATTCAGGACAAAGATTCAACCATATGCAATCTGAAATGTCAACTCTCAGATCTGCATAAGAAATGCAATCTTAGGATGAACAATCCTAACCAAGAGATGAGTAGTGAGCTTAAATCTAGGAATGAGGAATTAGCTTTATGTGTATCCAACTTATTAAGAGAAAATGAGTCCTTAAGAAAGAACTTATTAGAGAACGATTCCAAGTTGATAGATCAAACAAATTCCTTTTTGGCTGACATTAATGCCCTTAAAGCCCAAATTCAGGATAAGAGCTTCAATATTGTTGCCTTAAAAAATGAGCTTAGAAAATCTATTGGAAATAGGGTGAACACTAAGTTTGAAAAACCATCAACCTTGGGAAAGTCAACTGTTCAGAACAACTCAAAACATACCATAGTTAGGCAGCCGAATGCTTTTAGAACTGAAACATTTAAACCATCGAAATCTAGGCTTGCCTCCCAAGTTGATGCGAACACTGTTTTGTCAAAACCTATCACTTCACTACTTCGTTCCGATATGATGAATAACAAACCTCAGGTTAATGTTCAAAGTTCTAAGATCAGGAATATTAGGAGTTCATCTACTTCTCATAAGAAGCATCAAATGTCAGTTCAATCCCCTAAGAAACCCAATGATTACAAGAGGAATAATATTCAAAAGAGGACTGTGCCTACGCCCAAATCCACTACCAGCTATTTCAAATGGATTCCCACTGGCAGACTATTTAAGTTTACAAGATACAAACTGACTTACCTACCTAAATCTTGCCTTAAGTGGATGCCCACAGGAAAACTCTTCAAGAATAGTGAACCTAAAGGGATCTCCACCAATGATATGCCTAGATCAAACAGTACAACATCCAATAATGAGAATACTTATGTCACTAGCTCATCTATTTGCAATACTACATATGCTTCTAGTGCAATGTGTTCTCAGTCTTTTTCAGGTACAATGCTCAACTTATTCAGGAACTTCATGACTTGGTTTCCATCTAAAATAAATAGTGCTCACTCTGGAATGGTTGCTTGCCAGAACTGACGTACCTTGTACTTTGACTCCTATTCTACTTGAATCAGGACTCGCTCTTACATATCTGTGTACAAATCATTTAAAAAAAATTGAACTATTTATCACTCTTTTAATTCATTTTTTTTTTCTTTTCATTTTCCTCAAACTAATAAAGGATATATCTTCTGTTATCGATAACATCTACGATCCTAGAAATGTCATTCAATAATGACACGGGATCATAGATGAAGTTCGAACAAATGATATATTCTTGTTGTACAACGGGTGGGGTTTATTCAATCAATGTTCTTTGATGACATTGATTGAGAGGTAGAATTTTACAAGTTATCTCATTCATGCTCAATGGTTGTTCATTATATTATGTCATATTAATTATGCTATGTGCTTGTTTGCTGTCTGATAAGTTCATGAACTTTAAATGTCTATTATACATAATGTGATATGATAGCGACTTGCTCTTGTTAGAATAGATTGCAACCTACCAAGTCTGTGTTAGCGACTTGCTTTGTAAACCCCTAGCGACATGGTTATTTCTTTTGCTAGCGACTTACTTAACTAGTCTTAAAACTACAGGGACTGAAATTTTCATGTTGCTATTCTTGTAAATAGTCTTTCCTTACCCTAGCGACTTACTTCTTTTTCTTCATTTTCACAATATCAAAAAGTATTTTTCTCTCATCTCTCTCGTGCATCTTATTCTTCCTAGCGATTTGGTACGTGTTGAATACAATCTTTTACTTCCATACGTATGGTTTAGATGCTATACTAACTCTGCTTCCATTACAGTTTCCCACCGCGCAACCGTACATCATCATTTGATCCCCTCTATTAGGTTGGTTAATGGACTCACGCTAATGGAATCACTTAAAAGGCTTATGTTGTAGGTTTAGGCGCTTTAGGAATGGCTTGAGACTTTATGTATTGTGTTAATGGATTCGAGTTAAATTGTTCTTGCTTTTGAATAAGTTGTGATAGGGTCGTATGTACTTGTTTGTGTTTGTCGTGGATTGGATTTGCGTTAGATAGAGATCTGAGTGTGTTAAGATATTGATTGGACTTTGTTGTGTGGTTATGATGAAATGTTCTTGATATGTGTTCTTAGTAGCGAGTTAGTTTGTGCGTTCTTGGTGGCGACTTATCAATATTCTTGGTAGCGAGTTAGTGAAGAAGTTCATCGTGGCGACTTAGTGAATTAAAGTGTAGCGACTTAGCTGTGATACTAATGATGGAGACTTGTCTTTACAAGTTAGCGATTTGGCTTTATTATCTGTGATAGCGACTTGTATTTACAAGTTAGCGACTTAGTAATTTTTCATGTAGCGACTTGGCCTGGTCATTTTGATAGTGACTTATGTTTTATAAGTTTAGCGACTTGCTGGCTAATTGTTCTAGTGGCGACTTGGTATGTTAAATTATTTCAAGGCGACTTGCTATTGCAATTTCATGATTAGCGACTTGATTCAGGTTTACCTGTAGCTACTTGCTTTAACAACATACTCTTAGCAACATGCTATAACAGCTTTGTTTGAGCAAATTTGTACCTGGTTCCTCTTGTAGTAACTTCATATGACAACTTGTCTCAAATAACCTGCTATATCATCCACATAATAGTATCTTGCCTCATGAAATTGTTAATAGCAACTGTGCATTTAAATAATTTGATACTAAAACAACTTGTCACTTGAAAACTATGCCAAATGGAACCTGTACCTAGAAAATCTCTTTGATGCCTCTCAATCTTTTTCATCATGCTTATGGGAACTCTGTCTAAACTACTAAGTTATAGTGTTTGTGTCATAAGGGTGTATTCAATGTGGCTTAACTAACCATCTATAATCTAACATGCTCTCAATCATTGCTATTGTTTGTGTGTATCGTTAGATCTTCAATGGCAAACACAACCTCAGCCGAGAAAATTGCATCTTCTGCTCCACCCAAAGTGCTAACAGATAACGAAATCCTTCCTAATGATAAATGGGTAGAGATAGGAAAAAGTAACTGTTATGTGGACATGCAAAAACTGCAACAAAATCCAATCCTCAAAGTGTCAATTGATATACTCAAAAACACCAACTTCTTTAGTGCCCTAACCAAGCAATGCACAATTCCCACCATTTACATCCAACAATTTTGGAACACCATTAAATATGACAATATCACAACTCATTACACCTGCAAGTTGGATGATAAGGAATTTGTAATCAACTCGGACATTCTCAGCAAGGCTCTTGGAATCACACCCTGTAACCCCACCATACGAACTGAACCTCCACCTAGTGCGGAAGATCTAATAGTCTTTCTGATTGGTTTAGGTTATCAAGTCAGCATATCAAGGGCTTCTGACATCATCACAGGAGACATGTATCAACCCTGGAGAGCAATGACTACAGTTCTCAATTTATGCTTGTCAGGCAAAACATCCGGGTTTGATAAAGTAAGGATTCCCGTCTTGCAAATTTTATGAGGTATAGTCAATGGGGTGAATGTTAATGTAATTGAACGCATTTGGGAAGAATTCTCCTTGTCAATGAACACATTTATCACTGATAGAACGAACTTTCAGAATAAAGCTCAGGGTAGAAAGAAAGTTAACAAACTTGTGATCCCTAGTATCAGATTCTCGAAACTTGTCATCCAGTACTTGCAACAAACTTACAACTTCAATCCTAGGAGTGAATCAGTCCTTCATGATGCCAAGGAAGAATTTGTTCTGGGTAACCTTAAATATGTTCCTAAAGGTATGGATAAGGAGATCTTTGGTCTGGCAATTCCTGATAGTCTTCTCAGACGATATTAAGAAGAAGGATTACTTCAAACTATACAAGAAAAGGGCTTCCAGATCTGGTGTTAATGATGATGTCCATCCTACTCCACCACAAACCAAAGCTGCCAAGTCTACCTCAGAATCAAAATCTTCATATGTTGCTCTTCCTAAAAAGGGACTTAAGAGGTCACAACCTACTGACACCACAACCCAGAAGAAGAAAAGAAAGTGGTAAAGGGAAATGTTGAGGAAACTAAGGTTTCAAGGGGTGATACTAGTTTGATTAATGTAGATGATGCTGCTCTGCAACTAGGAATCAAGCAAAGCCTAGAAAGTCAGAATGTGAGAGCACCAATTGGAGGAGTAGTGCTAAGAGAACCTGAACAAGTACCTCGCCAAACAACACCTATCACACAAGACAAAGGGAAGGGGATTGTTGGTGTAGAACAAGCTGCTCACACGCTTATGACCTTCTCCTCTTCACCATCAAGAACTACAACTCAATTTGAGCTGAAGAAAAGAAGTGTTGAATCGTCATCAGCTCAAGAACAATCTGGACTGGAAAAGGAGGTATCTGAAGCACAAGAAGAAACTCTTGCATCGAGTGATACCCAGTCTGAGCAAAATGTTGAGGAAGAGTTGCAACACATCTCTCAGGAGAACCTTGAGGCAAGATCTGATGAATCCAGGCACTTGGAAGAACCAAATCTGTCTAATGACTCTCTACCCTCTTTGAAGAATCTTGATACAGACATCTCCTTTGGTGATCAGTTCATAAATGACAAACCCACAGACACTGAGACTCTAAAGCAAAATAAGGAGAAAGATGAAGCATAATCCATGTTCACCGTCAACATACAGCAAGATACTTCTACAATCCCACCTATGTCTGCTCCTACTCTTAAAACCGCACTTCCACCACCCAAACCTGCCCAATCAACCGCACTTCCACCACCTGATCCTACTAATGTTCAAACAGTTGAACCAGTAACTACAGTCTCTGATACTGCCACTTCTCTTGCTTCATCTTCTCCAGTCAAAACAACTGAACTATTACTTGAAGAGGCCATGACACGTATTGCAACCATTGAGAAGCATTTTCCTATCGCCGTCAATAATCTTGATAGTCGTGTCAAAAAGCTGGAGAATTTTAAAATCAATGAGGTCATTACAAAGGCAGTAGAAGATGTATCAAATATGCAGTTGAATGGGCAATGAAGGCTCCGTTACTTCAACGATTTAAAGACTTGCCAATCTCTGATATGAGAGCAGCTCTCTCTGAAAGAATGTACGATGCAGGAGAGCATTTAAACATTACACATAAGAACTATATGATGCATTCGAGGAATCAATGAGACTTGACATTCATCAGCAATTTGTGAAAGATGTAAGAGAAAGGGATAATAAGAAGAAAAGAAAGACTGCTCCAGAGAAAACTACCGATAAGTCTGGAGGTCCCAAGCCACCACCTCCAACTGGAGGAGCTGGAGCTTCTGGTATTGGTGGATCTTCAGGCACAACTACCACACCTTCACCACAACCACCATCATCACCACCAAAACCTTCCAATCAATCTAGTCCTTCCGGAGACAAGGGAACTCAGAAGAAATCTGCAGCTTGGACAACGGTTGATTCAAGGTTCACACCCATAATCTCTTCAATTCCTGAAGATCAAATGGTTCATGAAGAGTCGTATGTCATGGCAGAGTCAGAATCCGATAAAGATGATGCATCCACCAAGCATATTCCCAAGCCATCTGAAGATGAATGGTTTGATACATATGTATCAGGAGAACGCCTTAACACATCTAGAGTGGCACCTTCAAAGGACATAATTCGAAGTTGGCTACCCGAAGAGAGACCCTATACACCAGAACCCTCATGGTCTATCCCAGAGATTGACACGATGATCCCTGAAAACAACTGGGCTTCCACAATTTCCACTAACTATGAAACTCCAGATGAAGACTCTCTACTTCATGCCACTAGAGATATGGGCAGCTTCATTAAATGGTTTTGTGAACAGAGGGGAATCGCGTCAATCACTCCAAAGGATCTTGAAGGACAAGCTTTTGAAATTGTCAAGGTCTTTTACTCGGATGCCAATCAACTACAATACAAGATGGAAGAATGCCATAGGATGTTGAATGATCAAGTCAGTGAGCAGATCAGTCGCTTCAATGTGAACAAGCCTCTTCCTCTCGGTGGTGAACCTGGAAAAATGACCATTCAGTCTGAGTTCTTCTTCAACCATGACCTTGACTATCTTTGTGCTCATACTACTGAAAGAAGATCAGCCTTATCGATCTCAAAGATGAAAGCTGCTACTTACTCTGATCAGGGACTTGAACAGATGGTTCCTGATCAATTCTGGGCTGACGAAGAACAAAAGTACGACATTGCCGCTTCATATGGTATTTCTCACTGGTGGTATAAAAAGAAGAATTTCTACATCGAGAGACATAGAGCTGAGAAAAGACGAAAAGGTATTAGATCTAAGCTACGAATTCTATGTGTTATCAGTGTAGAGATCTTACCAATCCATGGCTATGAGTATCTGAAGAAGATCGTTCTTAGAAGAGCAGACTAAAAAGATCATGTGATTGAAGAGAATGACTTCAAGCACTTAATGCCCAATGATTTTGAAGACCTCTACCTTCTGAATCTCCAAGGACACCTTGATCACCTACCTGCTCATGAAAAGAAAGCTCTCTCTGCCTCTGTCAATCTCTGGATCAGAGGCTTAGTCATCCGAAAATGGGTTGAGGACTTTCCGCTTGGGATGGAAAACTACCAGACTCGGATTAATTTAACAAGGCCGCAATGGGATGCCTCAGGACATGAATTTTGTCACGACTATAGAGTGCTTGACACCCCCAGAGCCGTCCTCTTCCACGACAGATACGAGACTCGCATGCTGATGAGATTGTGCGAGCTCCACAAATTCAGTGATGGTACTCTCAAGATGGTCGAAGAAGAACTGAACTCCAGAGTGAAAGAAATCAGAATTGATCTGAAGCCGTGGAACAAAACAAAATTTTGGACTGATGTGGACTTAAAGAGGTGTGAAGATTTCATTGCTGCAATCAAGCGAAGAATCAAGACTCGAATGATCTTCCGCAGCCTTGAAAGTTTTATTGGTGGTAGACTTCGTGATGGTCATTACAAACTACTTCAAAGAACTGAGTGAAGTCATCTTCCGGAAGTAGTTTCTATTTTGTACTATTTATGTGTAATATGTGGTGTACATTTTATAAACAACTATAATGTATGTAATAGTGCTAGGTTGTGCGTTGTGGTTTCCCTTATGTATAAAAAGGGAACTTCAGTCTTGTCCACTTCAATCTTATAAAAACAGACACATTTTTCTCCAACAAATGTTTTGTTTCATACATATTTAAATCACTTGAGATCCAAAATCTCAAAGGATTTGAAATTTTTGATCGGGGGAGAAAATGTGATATAAATATGAAAGATGATAAAAGATGACCTTTTCAATGTGCATACTGCTCTCTCATATATGCTAAATTATTTTGCAAATCTCAAAGCATATATTAAGGGGGAGCATTTCAAATCGAAAATAAACCTTCAAGGTACAAAGTCTTATATGTTTCATCATAAAGTACCTTGATTGATCTTCATTTGGTTTATGTATGGCGGGTATGATCGTTAATGTGCTTCTAAGAACCTTTTTCCCTCTAGTATGTGCATAACTTTTTCAAACCTCAAGGCACATATTGAGGGGGAGCAAATCTTTGAAAACCTCATCCTTCCACAACATGCTTTATCCACTTGATTTAATCAGGGAAGTGATGATGATATCTTTTAGAAAATGGTAATCAAAGAAGTTAACTCTTCCTCTTGCCTCCGTGTGCTTAAACAATTTCAAATACATGATGCACATGTTGAGGGGGAGCTCATCTTCTAAAAATATCAAAAACAATTCAGGTACAAAATGTGTTAATACAAATATCGTCATTAAACGTTATTTATATTTTTGATCTTTGCCTAAGTTTTGTTAACGACAAAAGTAAATTTAATTTATAAAAGCTTAAAGCTTGTCAAGTTTATTAGATATTAAAACAAGCTTTCTCAAACAATATATTCATCATTCAAGCATTTACATTTATGATTAGTAACATCTTGATATGACTCTAATCATTATGTATGATAGTAGTTTGTAGAATGTGTTAGGTTCTTAAAACCAAACACTACTTAAGCATTTGCATATTTCTATTAATAGTAATACAACATATTGACATCATGTATTACATCATGGAGATCATTGGAAGATTCCATTAGATATTTTGTGAAGATTTGTACTCTTCATATCTTGCACAATCTTACTTAGATAGAGTTGACTTTAGGCAAGATTTGATATCTTGACTGTCAGACTGGCGGTACCAATTTGGTACACGGGCGGAACCCTTTTAAGGGGTCCGCGGTCCGTGGACGCTCCTGTCCAAATTGGCTATAAATAGCAATGCCAAGTGTAAGATATAACTTTTTCACATACACATCATAACATTAACACAATGAGCACATAGATGGTTTTAGAGAGAGAAAGAGTGGGACATTCTAGTGAGAGAAACTAGTTGAATATTAGATTACCAAAGAACATCCAACCCTCTACCTTGCAAGGTAGAGGGTATTTATAGGTTACAAACTAAACGACCTCCTGACGGCCTGTGGATCAGGGATACAGTGGGTAAAGACCCGACCTTCTTCCACGGTGGTGCACTAAACTATTTTACACTACTAACTAACTACATAAACCGTAACTAATGATCAATCTACGAGCTAACTTATGCTAGATAATAGTTGGGGTGACCGACTCTTTCAGCACTGGAATTTTCTAATTCCTAACAATCTCCCCCTAAGGGAGGTCACCCCATATTTTACATTTCACATCCTAGCATTCTAGTTTTGACATTGTTCTTGAGCTCGTAGTCTTTCATACATCAACATCGTAAGCTTAGTGCATAGGTGGAGCAACTTCAAAGACTGCAAAGATTCGTACTTTAAATTGGAGGTCCATTTCTGATTCATGAGATAGTAAATATGAGCCAGCTATTGAGATCATCAGCAATCAACAATCTTTGACACATCCATTGTGGTGTTGTGACTTTGGGACCGACATGCTCACATTCTGGATCATGATATCTTCTCATCAGAGTAGCGGAAGCTTTAGTTGATTCATGATATTGGCAGCAGCGTAACAGAAGCTTGGTGTGAAAATATCAGAGTCATTGATGCCCTAATCATGATTTCTTTTGAGATGAATGTGTTAAGTGAGCATGCGGCTGTGGATTGACCGCTTCATTCTGATCAGCTGCAAACGTCGGGCGTACCTGCATACAACAGTTAGCAATAAATCGCACGAAAGTGTCTTTGATCACTTTCGATAAATTGAGGTACACGGCCCACGGTTCCCCGTTGATCAGTACAAGTACTGCCTGTGATCAGGTAGGATTCCTAAGAATCTCCTTGACAGGGTTTCGCAGCTGTTCTAGCTGTTCTCAAACCGGAACGTCTCAAAGAAGACAACACGGAGTGAGTGAACCAGCGAATTTTAAGTCCACTGATTGATGAAAAGAGATTTGAAAAACAATCGTGTATTGCTCAATAGAAATTGTTTTTTTGCAATACAACGAAGGTTTTATTGAAAATCAATTATCAATCATAAAAATACCTTTTGGTTTGAAAAATGAGTACACGGTCGATGTGCTAAAGAAAAGAGTTTATAAGCACAAAGACCGGTTTTTCAAAGGTATCCGTCAATCCCTAACCTGAACCAGGATTGATTCAAGAAATTGAATCGCCCCATTGTTTCTGTTCAGTTGTCACATGGTTGATCCATATAATAGATCACACATGCCACCTACCAGGAGCTTGTTTGATGTTGGCTCCAGAAGGCTTTCCATATTCATTGTGAGTGTGTAAACACATCACTCAGATGTTCTGGCAATACCACAAGGGTAATGCGTAGGACTCATGATATAATCTCTCTTTCCACATTGTGTGAAACAGAGAGTCTTCATTGAAAGTGTCCTAATGAGATTTATTGATGATCTCGTGGCTCTAGACTCAATTTGTGCATATTTGGATCCTGTGCCGGAGACTAGGGAGAGGGTCTCCTTTTTCAATATCAACAATCTCTAAGAGAAAGTCGATAGATAATTTCGGTTCCCCGTGAGAATGAAACAAGTCCTTTTAAGAGGAACTTGAGTGGTTTGGAAAGTTGAAGTGCAGTGCGTCACTGGGTCCATGACGTCTTGTCTTCAATACCGATGTTACCATCAGTAGCATATGAAGTGAACCCGGTTTCTGCCCTAAGGTTGAATTAATGGAGGGCTATTTGTTTTCACCCTTTTCTCTTTCAATTCTTTTTAATTCTTCAACCCCTTCAGTGCTTACCGAGACTTCATAACTAGAACCTTGTTGGGTTTATTCCAGTACTAGCTCAGTCTTAGTCCGCACTCTTCCCATATCTCATTTTTCTCCTTTTATCATCATACCTAAGGACTTCTACACTAACTAGTGGATTGTCCCTGGGTAGATCCCTCCGGTTCTGGCGGATCATGGGAACACATACCTAACCTTATCATCCTTATATCACCGTACATGAAGTAAAGTTGGTCGGTCTATTTGGTATTGTTCGTCTGCCATTGGATCCAATTGAAAACCATTTGAAAATCAATTCAGATACTTGTGATATATTATCAAAGCATTTTGTACCTGAATTGTTTTTGATATTTTTAGAACGAGAACTCCCCCTCATCATGTGCATCAAGTATGTGAAAATATTTTGCACACGGAGGCAAGAGAAAGAATTAACTTCTTTGATTACCATTTTCTAAAAGATATCAACATCACTTCCCTCAGCAGATCAAGTGGGTATAACATTTCCGGGAAGGATGAGGTTTCCATAAATTCGCTCCCCCTCAATATGTGCCTCGAGGTTGAAAAGGGTTTTGCACATACTAGAGGGAACCTTTTTATCATCAAAGAATTAGAAGCCATGAGATCAAAGTACTTTAAAGTATTTAAAGTGTAGTGTACCCTGATGACTTGAATTTACAAATAGAGTTCTCCCCCTTAATATATGCTTCGAGATTCGAAAACTTGTTTAGCACATATAAGGGAGAAGTATGCACAAAAATTGGTCATCTTATCTTTTACCATCTTTCATATTTATATCACATTTTCTCCCCCGATCAAAAATCTTAAATCCTTTGAGATTTTGGATCTCAAGTGATTTAAATAAGTGTGAGGTAAAATATTTGTAGGAGAAAAATGTGTCCAATTTTATATGATAAAGAAAAAGGACAACACAGATGTTTCCCCTTTTTCAAAAAGGGGAAACTATAGTACAAATCCTAGCACTATTACATGTATCACAGTTGTTCATATTTAATACACCACATATAACACAAAGTTAACAAAACATAAACGGTATTCCGAAGAAGTCTTCATTCAGTTCTTTGAAGAAGTTTGTAGTGACCATCACGGAGCCTTCCACCAACAAAACTTTCAAGGCTGCGGAAGATCCTTCGTGTCTTGAGTCTTCGTCGGATTGCAGCAATGAAATGTTCACACCTCTTCACGTCATCATCAGTCCAGAACGTAGTTTTAACCCAAGATCTCATATCAAGTTTGGCTTCTTTCACTCTGGTGTCAAGTTCTTCTTCGACCATTTTGAGCGTACCATCACTAAACTTGTAGAGTTCACATAGACGCATAAGCATACGCGATCCATATCTGTCGGTGAAGATGACGGCTCTAGGAGTGTCAAGAACTTTGTATTCTCGATGAAATTCAAGCCCAGCTGCATTCCATTGAGGACTTGTGAGGTTGACTCTGGTTTGGTAGCTTTCAATGCCAAGCTGAAGGTCCTCAACTCGTTTCCGTATGACTAACCCCCTGATCCAAAGAGTGACAGCTGCAGAGAGGGCCTTTTTCTCACGTACAGGTAAGTGCTCCAGGTGTCCTTGAAGATTTAAGAGGTAGAGATCTTCGAAATCATTTGGTAGAAGATGTTTGAAGTCGTTTTCTTCAATGGTATACACTTTGAAGTCAGCTCTTTTAAGGACAATCTTCTTCAAGTACTCATATCCATAGATCGCGAAGATCTCTACACTGATAACGCTTAAGATTTGCAGTTTTGATCTGACCTCATTGCGTCTTTTATCAGCACCATGTCTTTCAATGTAGAACATCTTCTTTTTGAACCACCAGTGGGAAATACCATAAGACGCTGCAATATCATACTTTTGTTCTTCATTTGCCCAGAATTGATCAGGAACCATCTGCTCAAGCCCCTGATCAGAATAGGTTGCAGCTTTCATCTTTGAAATAGATAGAGCAGGCCTTCTTTCCGCAGAGCGAGCACACAGATAGTCCAAGTCGTGATTGAAGAAGAATTCCGCCTGAATGGTTATCTGACCAGGTTCACCACCAAGAGGAAGAGATTTGTTGACATTGAAGCGACTGATTTGCTCACTGACTTGGTCATTCAGCATCTTATGGCATTCTTCCATCTGATATTGAAGATGGTTTGCATCAGAATGGAAGACTTTGACAATTTCGTAGGCTTGTCCTTCTAGATCTCTTGGTGTTATGGAAGAGATACTTTTCCGCTCACAAAACCATCTAATGAAGCTTCCCATATCACCAGTGTAGTGCAGAAGAGAGTCTTCAGCTGGAACTTCATAGTTATTGGTGATAACTGATGCCCAATTGTTGTCGGGAATCATAGAGTCAGACTCTGGGATTGTCCATGTGGGTTTTGGAGAAGGAGGTCTATCTTCCACAATGCAGCGTTGAATTGTGTCTCTAGAAGGAGCTACCCTGGATGTACTAGTGCGGTTCCCAGCCATGTAATTGTCAAACCAATCTTCTGATGGCTTAGGAATATGTTTCGTCGATGCATCATCTTCATCTGGTTCTGAGTCAGCCATAACTTGAGACTCTTCGTGGACCACTTGATCATCAGGAATTGAAGTGGATGTGGAGGTGAATCTTGAATCGATCGTCGTCCAGGCGGCAGATTTCTTCTGAGTACCCTGTTTGTTTGTAGAATCTGATTGATTGGACGGTTTTGGAGTTGATGATGGTGGCTGTGATGGAGGTGAATTGGGTGTTGACGAGGGATTCCCAGCTCCAGAAGTTCCAGTGCCTCCTGGTGGTGGAGGATCTTTGCGATCTTTGCGAACCTTCATCAATGTTTCCATCACAATTGTCCTTCTTTTCTTTTTAGCATCCTTTTCTCCGACTTCAATTTTAAACTGTTCATAATTGTCGAATCTGATGGATTCTTCAAGTGCCTCATAAAGTTTACTGTGAACCTCATGCTTGTCCTCTTCAGCCTCATACATCCTTTCACACAGGGCTGCTCTCATATCGGAGATGGGGAGGTCCTTGAATCGTCTGAGAAGTGGAGCCTCCATTGCCCATTCCACGGCATCCTTGACTTCTCCTTCAATAGCATCAGTAACTGCTTCAGTGAAGTTGAGGTGCTCCAATCTGTAGACACGATCCACCAGAGACTCAACAGATTTAGGAAGTTGCCTTTCCAGTGCTTCTACCCTTTTAATGGTTTTATCCAGTAGTTGATCAGACGTGAGAATCTGTGGAGGGGAAGCTGGTGGAGCCACTTCATCTGCAATTGTGAAGATGGGTTCTGGAGTTGGTGGTGTTGTCGTTGGTGTTTGTACGGTTGATTGAGCAGGCAAGGGAGGTGGAAGTGCGGTTGATAGTGAAGATGCAGTCATTGGAGGAATGGTTGAAGTATCTTGCTGAATGCTGACATTATACATGGATTGTGCAGAGTCTAAGGTTTTGTCATTAATGAATTGATCACCAAAAGAGAAGTCATCATCAAGATTCTTAAGTGAAGATAGAGAGTTTGTAGACAGATTTGGTTCATCCATCTTCAAGGTCTCGTCAGATCTTGTCCCAAGGTTCTCCTGTGAGCCCTTTTGTAACAGAGTGTCAACATTCAACTCAGATTGAGTCTCACCAAGTGATAGAGATTCCTTAAACGTTTCAGGCACCACACCAGATTGTACTTTTACATGAGGTGAATCTGTTCTTCTCTTCAGCTCATATTGATTAGTGGTGCTAGAGGGAGATGATGAGATGGTTAAAAGCATGTGAGCAGCTTGTTCAACACTTGCAACTCCTTTACCCTTGTCAAGTGTAATTGGGGCTGTTTGTTGAGGTGGTTGAGAGGGTTCTCTTAACACAACTCCACCTACTGGAGCCTTCACATTTTGATCTTCGAGACTTTGCTGAATACCAAGTTGCAGATTAGCGTCATCCTCATCAATTAACCTGAAAGTATTCCTTGGCACCTCAGTGTTCTCATCTATTTCCTTTTCCACTTTCTTCTTCTTTTCTTTATGCTTTTTGGATGAAGATTCTGACTGATGAGATCTTTCACGTCTCTTTTTAGGAAGAGAGGCATAGGATGCTTTAGAGTCAGAGGTGGTCTTGGGAGCAGTTGGTTGTAAAGGAGAGGGTGTGACATTAGCAGAGAGTTTGGTTGCACTTTTCATGTATTGCTTGAAGTAGTCCTTCTTCTTGATATCATCTGTGAGAAGACGATCAGGAATTGGCAATCCAAATACTTCTTGATTCGAACCTCTTGGAACATATTTCAAGTTTCCTATAATAAATTCATGTTCTGCTTTGTGAAGAGTTGATTCAGACCTAGGAGTGAATTTGTGAGTTTGTTGCAGATACTGGATGACAAGTTTGGAGAATCTGATGCTGGGAATTACGAGTTTGTTCTGCTTCTTACGACCTTGAACATTGTTCAGAAAATAGGTTCTGTCAGATATGAATGTGGTCATTGATAGCGAGAATTCTTCCCAAATACGATCTGAGACATTCACATCAACCCTATTAACGATTCCCCATAGGATTTGCAAAATAGGAATTCTAACTTTATCGAACCCTGATGTTTTCCCAGACAAGCACAAGTTCAGAATGGTTGCAATAGCTCTCCAGGGTTGATACATGTGTCCAGTGATAATGTCAGAGGCTCTTGAGATACTGTTCTGATAGCCCAACCCAATAAGAAATACGATCAGATCGTCAGCACCAGGTGGAGATACAGAACGAACGTCAGGGTCACATGATGTGATTCCAAGAGCTTTGCTCAAAATATCAGAATCAATTGTAAACTCCATATTATCCAGCTTGCAAGAGTATCGTGCTGTGATTTTATTCCATTGAACGGTGTTCCAGAATTGTTGAATGTAGATGGCAGGAATCGAGCATTGCTTGGTAATAGCACCGAAGAAGTTAGTGTTTTTGAGGATGTCAATTGAAACTTTGAATATCGGATTTTGTGGGAGCCTTTGTAGGTCCACATAACAGTTGCTTTTACCAATAGCAGCCCATTGACTTTTGGGAAGGATTTCATCGTCTGAGAGTATTCCGGATGATCCTGAAGGGGTAGCGCTCTTTTCAGGGATTGAACTTGCCATTGATGTTCTGAGTAATCATACAATCAACAGTGATGGATGGTAACAGGTTAGATGATAAATGGTAAGTGAGACAACATTAATCATGGAGATAGTAACACTGAAGAGGTTCCCAACACATACTGAGACAGACAGAGTGGTAAAGATTGCAACTATGTGACACCTTTCAACTATATGATAACATCCATAATTGAGATATAACGATGAAGAACATTCATATAGAAAAATGATTGCATGATGAGCTTATAAGGGATTTACAGGGCAAAAGAGTGCATTTCAAAGAGATCATGACATGAGCCAAGATACACATGTAAAGGTGATATAACACATTGTGTGAGACAAAAGTAACATTTGGCAGTCGTGAGAGAAGCCAAGTACCTTTTGCCTAAACAGAAATGTCATAACAATTTACATAGTGTATGTTGATTCAACAAGTCGAATTAAGATTTGTGAGTGTGAAATCATCTTAAGCACAATAGATATTGAACATTTTAGAGAGCCTTGACCCTAAGACTAATTCACAACATGATAGTGAACACAGTTGCAGACTTGTCAAAACAAGTCATTATCTCGAGCCACAGACAAGTAGCTAAAGGATTAGCACTCTAAGTCACTAATCTAATTCGCAAGCATGTAAGGCCAAGTTGCCATGAATAAAACCTAAACCAAGTCGCTACAAAGCAGTCAACTAAGTCGCTAGGAACCAAATTCGCTAACTTGTATATACAAGTCGCTATCTGCTAACTCGCTAACCAAGTCGCTAGGATAATTCGCTAGCTCGTAAAGTCAAGTCGCCATATACAGTAACTAAGCCAAGTCGCTACAAAGTGGTTAACTAAGTCGCTAGGTTATTAATTCGCTAACTTGTAAATACAATTCGCTAGTTACTAACTCGCTGACCAAGTCGCTGGAAATTAGTGAGCTAATTCGCTATGGAGACGTATTCGCTAAGTAGAACTCTAACTCGCCATGAAGAACATTCATACTAAGTCGCCACCAAGAACATTTTAACTCGCCACCAAGAACACCTTTTAACGTCAACCCATCAGTCCAATCCATTTTAATCATACATCAATGTATCCACCCAATAAACTCCAAACAATATGTTCCAAACAATTTAAAACACATTCAATCATTTTATAAGAACACACACACGAATACAATACAAAGAAAAACAATCCGAACCTAAGTGAGAGAGTCAACAAATCACAACACACGAACTCGAAAAGATCTTTTGCTATGTCGCTAAAGTGAGCACAAATGACGAGGGAGAGAAAACGAGAGAGAAAGAGAAAGAATTTTTTGAAGAAAAACAGGTAACTCGCTATAGGGTAATCCGCTAGGGTTATCCCAACTAACTATGACAATATGACGCAATTGGTCCTTGTGGTTTTAAAATGGGGTGAGGTAAGTCGCTAGTGTAATGTAACTATTACTATATGGCAACTTTGGTCCCTATGATATTGATGAACGAGTGGTAGGCTGCAATCATATATAATAGACTAAGCCTCTAGCAAAGATTATCACACTGATCACCATGAATTAATTAAACATTTAGACACATTAGCATTTAAATCTAAGGACGGCACTTAATACGCAGGTACACCCTGATAATCACATGAGCAAGATCTAACCACAACCTACAGAAGCCATAGCCAAACCTACAGAAACCATAACCAGATAGTTATAGAGGCAAAACACGACCTCAATATGCAAACGAGTAAGCATTATAACCAACACAGAAGCCAATGGCATAGATAGTCAAGAAAAGCATATACACATTCTCCCCCTCAATCAAGTTCATCAAAGAACATTGATTGACATAAGTTTACCCTGATAAAATGAAAAACAAGAATATTTCAATTGTTCGAACTTCATCTATGATCCCGTGCCATTATTGAATGACATTTCTAGGACCGTAGATATTATCGATAACAGTGAAAATATTCTTTATTAGATAGGAAAAACGTGATAAAATTTTGAAAAGAGTATATTACAAGTTTTGTAGAAAATTTTTTTTTTTTTTTTTAAATTTATAATTAATTTTTTTTTTTTTTTTTTTTTTTTTTTTTTTTTTTTTTTTGAGACTTGATTAATACAAGGACATGGAAGGACGAGTCCAGATTCAAAATGAATAGGAGTCAAAGTAAGAAGTACATCAACTCTGGCAAGCTATAGCTCCTGAATGAGCTATGTTCATATCTGAGGGGAACCAAGTCATGAAATTCCTGATTGAGTTGAGCATTGTACCTGAAAAAGACTGAGAGCACATTGTACTTGAAGCACATGTAGACTTGTACATAGAAGGGTTAGTGACATGTTTAGTCTCACATTTAGATGCAACACAGTATGATCCAGACATATCATTAATGGGGATCCTGTTAGGTTCTACATTCTTGAAGAATTTACCTGTGGGAATCCACTTGAGGCATGATTTAGGAATGTAAGTTCGTTTAAGTCCTGTATACTTAAATAATCTGCCAGTGGGAATCCATTTGAAGCCACAGTGAGATGAACTAAATGAGTGCACACCCTTCTTTTGACTATTTGTCTTTTTGTGATCTGAGAATTTCTTAGGGGATTGATCTGTCAGACTATGTTTTGCATGATATCTAGTTAAGCTTGTAGCATTTTTTACTTGTGGGTGATGTTCATTAGTCCTGTGCTTGGGATTCATCATATCTGAATTAGGCAATGAAGTGACTGGTTTTGACAAAACAGACTTGTAATCAACTTGGGATGTAAGCTTAGATTTCAATGGTTTAGCTCTTTCAGACCTAAAGGCATTAGGTTGTTTAGTAACTGTTCGTTTCAAGTGGTTCTGAACCGTTGACTTTCCCAAAGTTGAAGGTTTTGCAAACTTAGTGTTCATCCTATTTCCAGCATACTTCCTGAGCTCATTTTTCAGGGCAACAATATTGAAGCTCTTATCCTGAATTTGTGCTTTGAGTTCATCAATATCTTTCATTAATAGATTAGATTGATTGATTAATTTAGAGTTTGCATCCTCAAGGTTCTTTCTTAACTGCTCATTTTCTCTTAGAAGGTTGGACACACATAGAGCTAGTTCAGAATTCCTAGAATCTAGTGTATCACTCATCTCATGACGGTCACATTTCTGGGCTTCTGAAAGAAGAGATTTCAGATTTCTTATGGTCAAATCTTTGTCCTGAATCTGGGATTTTAACTGATTAATTTCAAAAAATTCTCTAAATTCTGGAAGTTCCAGATTACTACACTTTTTATTTGCATACAAAATTTCATCCTTATGTTGTATTTCAATTTGCAAAGAGATACAGTGTTTTTCAAGATTTGAAAATTTGTTTGAAAGCTCATCATATACCCTTTTTTCAATCATGTTGCATGCATTAGATTCAGACAAGACAAAGATTGATTCCACATTGTCATGTTCTGGGTAAGAATCATGTACCTTTTTGTGAGAATTGGTGTGATCAGATAAGTGTACCTTGTCGATTGATCCCTTTTCAGACTCTGAGAATTTGAAATCAGTGTTGTTCTCTACATCTTTTTCCATCACAGCTGAGATTCTGCAAACAGTGTCTTCTGCTGGTTCAATTGGAATGAAGCATGACACGTTATCATTGTTCCATGGACACTCTTGACACTCGTTCAATTCCTTCAGCTTGTTATTCTCATTAGCAGTTTCTTCAATGTATGTTTCCATATTACTCATAAGTTGAATAAAGGAGTTTCTGAACTCATGAATTTCCATTCCCGTGTGTTTCTTGAAAGACATTCCAGTCATGATATCATCAAAGTCAGATGAGTATTCTTCCCGGATAAGTGGTTGAAATTGGTTGACGATGGTTTGGAGGGCAGCATGAGAATCATCAGAAGAGATCTTTTCTTTGTTAATTTGAACCCTTAGTCGTTCTAAGTTGAGCAAAACAGTTCTTGTTAAAGTGGGAAAATCCTGACGAAGGATAGCACAACTTGTTCGATCCATAGTTGTTGATAAGAATAATCTGAGAAGCTGACTGAGATGTTGAAACGGCTCACTGGTGCATTCCATATTCTTAGTATTATCTGAGGATATTAAGAGTGACTTATTTGAGTTATTCTGATTGATTGATACTGAGTCATTAGGTGTGAGGTCTTCAGATGGGCATTCAGTTTCACTATTCTGTGCTGTGTCATAGAGAGCAAGTACTTTGGTGATTAAAGAATCCGTGATGACTGACATTGTGTTATTATGAATTACTCCCCAAAGTCTCTAGAGAATTAAGAATCAATTCGCTACAAGTACTAATCCCAAGTCGCCAACACTAATTCGCCACCACTCTAAGTCGCTAGCTTTCCAATTCGCTAGCCAGATGTAAGTCGCTAGGTGGTAACTCGCTGCACACCAAGTCGCTAACCAAATTTTGGCAGTAATTCGCTACACAAGTCGCTAGAGACACAAGTCGCTAAAGAGCAACTCGCTACTGACCAAGTCGCTACCACAAGTCGCTACCCGTAGTGGAGAGTCCACTACTTGTCCTTTAACTCGCTAGCTCTAACTCGCTAGCTTTTAACACTGTAAGTCGCTACAACACTGTGAAGTAAGTTGCTACCAAGAAACTATTCCGAGAGCTAAGTCGCTAGCTTGAAAAACCAAATAAACTTCACTTTTCAATCCAAAAACAACCCAACCAAGATGATTCAAACTTCCCAAATGAAAACCTAAACACTTATGATGATTCAAAACACAAAAGTACCAACAAAATTCAAACTTTAACACTAGAGATCAACCAAATGATGCAAAAACCACTAAACTTTTTCAAACTCAAAAACCACCTAAAAACCACTATAAATCCAAATATGTGCAAGATATGATCTAACCATGGCTCTTGATACCAATTGTAAGATATAACTTTTTCACATACACATCATAACATTAACACAATGAGCACATAGATGGTTTTAGAGAGAGAAAGAGTGGGACATTCTAGTGAGAGAAACTAGTTGAATATTAGATTACCAAAGAACATCCAACCCTCTACCTTGCAAGGTAGAGGGTATTTATAGGTTACAAACTAAACGACCTCCTGACGGCCTGTGGATCAGGGATACAGTGGGTAAAGACCCGACCTTCTTCCACGGTGGTGCACTAAACTATTTTACACTACTAACTAACTACATAAACCGTAACTAATGATCAATCTACGAGCTAACTTATGCTAGATAATAGTTGGGGTGACCGACTCTTTCAGCACTGGAATTTTCTAATTCCTAACACCAAGCCAAGTAGTTTCTCATCCCTTTCTAACATACTCTCATACATATCTTCTCTCTAACCTTTCTAACTCAGATTCATATCATATTAGTGATCTCTTTTGTAGCAAAGAAGATCAAGTCATATTCAAGCTTCAACGAGAAGTTGGAAGTCTTGTTTGTTTAGTGTTGTATGATCTAGTGTTGATCCATACTTCATTGTTGTAT